>CM032335.1:4883090-5444807 GCA_019022515.1 Quercus aquifolioides | reverse complement strand
CTCCAAATGTACTTAACAATCCAATGCTCCAAATAAAATAAACACAAAATCACGATCCTCTCTAAGGTACAAAACTTGAACAAAAATCTAGGCCTACCACACTCAAGGCTAACAAACCTTAAGAACCCAATCTCCAGTAGCATAATGCTCCAATCACCACCAATAAAACAAGCTCCATGCCCGAGGTATAGCAAATTTATCTGAAAAACTGTTGGAGAATGGGATGAGCTAAAGCTCAGTAAGTAGCAAAACTAACGGGGGGTGAGAGAAATGCAAGTTTCATGATAATGAAAATTTTGCGAAACATGTTATAATTTGGGAATTTGCATTTAATTTATGCAAAAACAATTTCATTAACCGCATGACAAGAATGATAGGAATAGTTTAATACCAAGCTTCCAAAAATAACTATGAACTACACTCCATTCACTGTGAGCTATATAAATATCCAATACCATTTCAAAACTAGAAAACCTCACCCAAGATGCAATAAGGACCAACAAGGACAGAGATATCACCCAGACATCATACCGCTACAAACAAGTTAGAGTCCAAACACACTAGCATGATGCGTACCTCTTTTGGCATGTGGTCTATTGGCCCTGCCAAGCCTCACCCACACCCTCAAGGATTTACCTATCCCCTCCATGGGCAGCAGGGGATAACACATCATATAGTACCTCTTTTGCATGTGGTCTCTTGGCCCTACCTAGCCTCACCCACACACTCAAGGATTTACCTCTTCCTCCCATGGGCAGTAGGGAATGACACGTCGCATAGTACCCCTTTTGCATGTGGTCTTTTGGCCCTATAGGCAGCGGCCTCACCCACACACTCAAGGATTTACCTGTGTCATGCAAAGTGTGAGTCTACAACTTGGCTTGTTGTCACCAAGAAGGGGTAATCACCAACATCATAGCACAAGGGCAAAGCCACATCAAAAGCTCACAAGATCAATGTATTCAAATACATAGTTTACTTCCAAGTAGTTTTATAAGGTATTACAACAACCAAATATCCACAATGTTTTCATAAGTATTTCTTGTCAAAAATGTTTTGCATCCATATTTCCCAAATAATACAAGACAAGATAAATAAGCACCTTTTAGTTTCCAATATACCATAAAGTTCATGAATTCCTTATCATAGGATTTAGTCAAAGATGCTCATATTTTCCATATCAACAATTCATGCATTTCCCCAAATGCAATACCAAGTATGATGCATTTTCATATATAATCATATACGTATACTAAGGTTACAACACGATAATTTTTAGGAAAAATATATTTTCAATAGGTAGTTTCCAAAAGTGTGTCTAACCCAAAAACAACATTCATGCAACATGGTTATTTTTCAAAAATCCCATTAAAAAGCTACTTACCTTGGAAGGCCAACCAATTTTACCTCAACCGAGCACCACAAAATCAACTAATCCAATCACTAGGTCCATCACCAAGAATATCGGAACCTTAAAAGCTTTGAGAGAATGGAGCATATGGGATTTCTAATGGGGTTCTTCAGTGAAATCCTCCAAAAGTGGTGGTGGATGACTGGTTTACCGGTGAGGGAGTGAGAGAAGTAGAGGAGCTAGAGTGTGTTTGTTGTGTTTTGGTGGGTGGGTGAGATAGAAGGATAGAGAGATGGAGAGAAGAGGCAGCCGGTCAAGAGGGAGAGAGGCATAACAACGTGAAAATGAGGAAGAAAAAGGGGGCTGACTTAAGTTGGAAAGCTTATTTACTAATTTGCCCCAAAAATATCTTATGAATAAATTACCAATCTGCCCATCAAGCTTCTTCCAAATTACAATTAATAACCGGGGTGTTACATTCTTCCCCCTTAAAAGAATTTCTTCCTCAAAATTATACCCGCAACTAGATACCTTAAAACACACACAGCAATTATTGACATCGACATTTTCTGCATAAACCTTTAAACTCAAAGGATCACAGAGCACGCAACCAGTTATAACACAAAGAATTCACTCGCTATATTTCAAAGGTGGATTCAACGTAAAAGTTACTTAACTTCGATATCAAAGTAGGTTGAGTATAGGCATGTATATATCAATATGCAAGCTCAAACTAGAACTAGCTAACTAGTCGTTCATAAAAGCTTAAAGAAAATTAAATTTTTTTAACCCAATATGGAAGCAAGGCCACAATCTACAAGTTCAAGTGAAAAGCAAATTAGGAGTCATTTTAAATTATAATTCATATATAAAACCAAGAGTATAAATGGGGTTCAACTTAATAACCCTTGAAAAGATAAATTTTGATTCCAACTAGTTTCAACACTTAAGGCCAAGAAGATCTGGTTGAGTTTAAACCAAAAAATGTTCACGTGAACTTTTATAATTTACAAGGTCTCAATTTTGAAACTAGATTTAACGTTGCATTTTCTAAATACAAGTCACGTACATTTCACTAAACTTAAAAGACCTTTTTCAAGGTGGTAATGAAGTTCCAAAATCTAAAACCGAAGCCCTTAAATTTATAAGTATAACACCAGTCATGAAGACAAAAGTACGTCCACAATGGATAAAAGGTTTGCAAGAGAGACTTTAAAATGGATTTCAAAATCTATAAAAAGTATATAAGTATTCTCCAATGACAAACCAAGGCTTAAGTTTCAAACCAAAATATGGAGTTCAAATCGTAAAGATAAACTTCATAAAGGGGTTTAAGGGTAACCATTCTTGAAACCAAGAGTAGGAGTATTCCATTTAATCTTTGAAAATATCATTTTGTCTTCGACTAGTTTCAAACACAAGTGTTGAATAATAGCCATAAGGCCAAAAAGCTAGTTAATGATCTTCAAACCAGACTAGTCACATGAAATCTTCCATTTCACAAGGTCCAAAATTTGAAACTCGGATTAAAAATTGTATTTTATAAATATAAGTCACATACGCTCCACTAAACTTATAGTCTTTTCAAAGTAGTAAGAAAATACTATTAGTTAAAACCAAAGAAGTCTTGGATTTGTAAATTGTTGAATGTGCAACTGAGAAAGAAGGAATGAAGCGAAGAAATGCAGAAGCAAAGAAAGAAGAACAACTCAGGTGTAATGATGATCAAAATGACAGAGTGTATAAGCAAAAGAAGAAAGGAAAAATGAAGGCAAACGACAGCGTTCCACATAAGTGATTGGCACGTGAGGAAGTAGACACGTGAGAGTGAATAGTGCTGTACAGCTGTAATATCAGAATTGGTTAGTTTGTTTTTTTTGACAAAAGTGGTAGAATTGGTTAGTTTGTTAAAAGTTAGTTAGATTGTTTTTCCCTCCTTCTCTGTTACTGCGTGTATATAAACAGAGCATCAGTGTAACATTATCAATTCAATTTCATTTTATCAATTAATCAAAAGGAATCAATTCTTTTCCTCTCAAAGCAGTTACTAGAATTTCTTATATAAATTTAACATCTGTCACAAAGACAAAATTATGTCCATTTTGAACAAACTGTTTGCAAGGAATACTTTAAAATGACTTTTGAAATCCATAAAAATATACAATTTCACATTCAAAAGTCTTCCCTTCACCCGAGGTTTGCAAAACATCTAATAAAGTTTTTTTTCTATCTTACAACAATGATAAAATTTTGTAAGAAAAAAAAAATATCTTATACACAAGTTATGCGCAAACAGGTTTCTGAATCTAAGTTGGAAATTTCACTTTACAATATTATAAGGCAATCACACCCAAAGACTATGAATATATGTTCAAACTAACCAACAATCAGAATGAGCATGGAACCTTAAGACCAACCAAACAATGATATGCCAATATAATAAATAAGGACAAAAGTCCAAAGAACCCCCTCCTTTTTCTTTTTTTAATTATAAAAAGCTCCAAAAATCCATAAAACTATTCATGTGAGGTTTAACATATTGGGGAGAACATGCATTTGAAATAGGTTTGGGAAAAACCTCGACTAGCATCAAATAAAAATACATAATTCTTTGAGGTGACAAAAATCATAGCATTATCATGGGAAGATCAATCCATGTACTTTTATCATATAAGAGCAAAAACATCCCAAGAGGACACTCAAAATCTTGAAACTCAACAAATAGGAATTTCAAAGAGGCTGTTTAAAACGCATTTTTCTTTAAAACTACTTTTAGGGAAAAATAATTAACATGATAGCACCATACTTGATAGTTAGTAGTTTGTTAGACACCATGTGAGCTCAACGGGATCAAACAAATCCTCTAACTATCTATCATAAATAAAACTTGTCAAATTATGCTAAAGATAGTTGGTCAACAACTTGTTGTGCCACTCATGGCTAGCGAGGTTCGACCAAATTGCACCACCTAAAGTCAGCATAACCAACAATATTTGCTAACAAAAAATTTTCTTTAAACAAGTTCTCAAAATTTATAACCATGAACTTTGAAAACTTGATTCCTTTTTGTTTGCTCAAAAAAATTTTAGAAATTTTAACTCAGAACTTTCAAGAATCTTGAGAACAATGCACAACCAGCACAGCAGAATTAACAGAAATATAGAAGCACGCCAATTTCATCACACAACAATTTAAATAACTTACAATAGCGTTGCAAAACAGAGAAATGCTATACAAATTCCAAGCCATTACAATCAACCAATTTTAACACACAAAAAAAGTTCCCCACCTAAACTACCCAAAAGAAACCACCTTGCATGATTTACTACAACAAAACCTAATGCTCTGACTCAAATCATGATCATATCCTAACTTCAAAAGTCTACAGAATCATAACCTAAGCTCTGATACCATAACTGTCACACCCCAAACCCGAAAGGGGTCCAAAGCATGAGAAACCAAGCCTTCGAGAGACTGTATAGGAAATTTTTTTTTTTTTTCTTTTCCTTTGATAAAGTAAATAAATATATTGATCTCTCCACAATACAAGTCAGAGCTCTATGACACATTTACAAGTAATACAAACTACAAATCATGTGTCTCCAAATGTACTTAACAATCCAACGCTCCAAATAAAATAAACACAAAATCACGATCCTCTCTAAGGTACACAACCTAAACAAAAATCTAGGCCTACCACACTCAAGGCTAACAAACCTTAAGAACCCAATCTCCAGTAGCATAATGCTCCAATCACCACCAATAAAACAAGCTCCATGCCCGAGGTATAGAAAATTTATCTGAAAAACTGTTGGAGAATGGGATGAGCTAAAGCCCAGTAAGTAGCATAATTAATGGGGGTGGGGGAAATGCAAGTTTCATGATAATGAAAATTTTGCGAAACATGTTATAATTTGGGAATTTGCATTTAATTTATGCAAAAACAATTTCATTAACCGCATGACAAGAATGATAGGAATAGTTTAATACCAAGCTTCCAAAAATAACTATGAACTACACTCCATTCACTGTGAGCTATATAAATATCCAATACCATTTCAAAACTAGAAAACCTCACCCAAGATGCAACAAGGACCAACAAGGACAGAGATATCACCCAGACATCATACCACCACAAACAAGTTAGAGTCCAAACACACTAGCATGATATGTACCTCTTTTGGCATGTGGTTTATTGGCCCTGCCAAGCCTCACCCACACCCTCAAGGATTTACCTATCCCCTCCATGGGCAGCAGGGGATAACACGTCATATAGTACCTCTTTTGCATGTGGTCTCTTGGCCCTACCTAGCCTCACCCACACACTTAAGGATTTACCTCTTCCCCCCATGGGCAGCAGGGAATGACGTGTCGCACAGTACCCCTTTTGCATGTGGTCTTTTGGCCCTATAGGCAGCGGCCTCACCCACACACTCAAGGATTTACCCATGTCATGCAAAGTGTGAGTCTACAACTTGGCTTGTTGTCACCAAGAAAGGGTAATCACCAACATCATAGCACAAGGGCAAAGCCACATCAAAAGCTCACAAGATCAATGTATTCAAATACATAGTTTACTTCCAAGTAGTTTTATAAGGTATTACAACAACCAAATATCCACAATATTTTCAAAATTATTTCTTGTCAAAAATGTTATGCACCAATATTTCCCAAATAATACAAGACAAGATAAATAAACACCTTTAATTTTCCAATATACCATAAAGTTCATGAATTCCTTATCATAGGATTAAGCCAAAGATGCTCATATTTTCCATATCAACAATTCATGCATTTCCCCAAATGCAATACCAAGTATGATGCATTTTCATATATAATCATATATGTATATTAAGGTTACGACACGATAGTTTTTAGGAAAAATATATTTTCCATAGGTAGTTTCCAAAAGCGTGTCTAACCCAAAAACATTTATATAACATGGTTATTTTTCAAAATCCCATTAAAAAGCTACTTACCTTGGAAGGCCAACCAATTTTACCTCAATCGGGCACCACAAAATTAACTAATCCAGTCACTAGGTCCATCACCAAGAATATCGGAACCTTAAAAGCTTTGAGAGAATGGAGCATATGGGATTTCTAATGGGGTTCTTCGGTGGAATCTGCCGAAAGTGGTAGTGGATGACTGGTTTACCGGTGAGGGAGTGAGAGAAGTAGAGGAGCTAGAGTGTGTTTGTTGTGTTTCGGTGGGTGGGTGAGATAGAAGGATAGAGAGATGGAGAGAAGAGGCAGCCGGTCAAGAGGGAGAGAGGCATAACAACGTGAAAATGAGGAAGAAAAAGGGGGCTGACTTAAGTTGGAAAGCTTATTTACTGATTTGCCCCAAAAATATCTTATGAGTAAATTACCAATTTGCCCATCAAGCTTCTTCCAAATTACAATTAATAACCGGGGTGTTACAACAGTGGTTTCATTCACTTGAAAATCTCACAGCTATGTATTTGCATTGGTCGAGACTGGAAGAAGATGTACTCTCTCAGATTGCTGCTTTGCCAAATTTGGTACGTCTTTCACTTAACAATGCCTACGTTGGAAAACAGCTATGTTTCAGTACAGGCTTTCCTACTTACAAATTTGAAGATTCTTCATCTCCCTCAGTTGAATAAGATAATAATAGCAAATGGGGCGATACCAAATGTGCTATCCCTATTGATTAAGAGCTGCATGGAGTTAGAGACAGTGCCTAAGGGCATTGAATACCTTGAAAATCTCCAAGAACTGATTTTGGAGTCAGTCTCAATGCAACTTAAAAATCGCATCAACTTGGGAGAAGGTAGTGTGGATTTTGCAAAGGTGCAGCACATCCCAAAGATCTACATCTGGAATGTTTTATAAAGGTAGCTTCTCAATTCATATGTTTTTCTTCTTCTTTTTTAATATTTAAATGAATGGTCATTGCAGATAAAATTAAAAAAATAAAATAAAATTGCATCATTTAAGCCATTTCACTATTAAATTTATATATGTCCATAACATGATTGATCTATATTATTAATTCACTCTGAAATGGCTTATGTTTTTGGAACTAATGTTTTCTGCAATGATAAATAAGTAATCTTTTCTTACGATTAATTTTACTTTACCGTATATCTGTTTTTTTGTTTTACCTGTGGCAGAATCATGTTCACTAATACTTGCTAGTGCTTGATTGCTTGGAGTTTGTTTTAACTACTATATTGGCATAAAATACATGAAGTTCCTTGAAATATAACACATTAGGTTCTGGCTTTAACCTAAAATGTTCTATGTATATACATATTTAGGTGTGTATGCATGTATGAATTAATTGTGTGTTTGTAGTTGTGTTCTGTATGTGGGTATTTCAAGCCCACACTATGTTCAAGGGAAGTCCACTTATTGATCTTCTTGGTGGCCGACCTATACAACTTCTCATGCTTTTCTGAGACCTTGTACAACTTTGTATAGGCTGTGTGGATGTCATCTTATTCATCCATCTTCTCAAATTTAGATTCCACCAAGTCCTCTTCTTCATCCTCATCTTCAACAATACCTTCAGTAGGATTTACAGTGGCAGTGAAGGATTTTGGGATTCCATCATCCTCATTGTCGAAATTATCTTCAGGCTCGGTGTCCCTTAAAGTAGCAGTAAATACCCTGCTCTTCCCAATGGTCTTGAGATATGTAGGGCACTCTTGTTTCATGTGTCTGAAGTCTTGATATCCAAAGCATTTTTGTTAGGTTCTAAATGTTTAGAACAATTGGCAAATTGTGAACACAAACTTGTCTAGATATAGATCTTAGAGTCTATAGGTTTTATTAGACAATGTTCAGGGTGATTCAAGTCAAGATTCAAGAACATACAAGCTGCAGGAAGAAGACTTCATATTCTGCCTGATTCGATCGATCAAAGAACAGACTTGATCAATTGAAAATTGTATCTGCAGAATTTTAAGTCGGCCCAAACAGCAGCTTAAGCCCATTAAGGATTAGGGTTTCAGATCTACTTCTCCCACTATATAAAGGAAACCCTAAGCCACATTTTTGAGATTTTTGAGAGAGAGAAGAGAGTGTCTCTTTTGTATCTAGGTTTTGTACCCAAACCTCTCTAAGTCTTTGTTGCTCATATTGCGGTTTGTGTGAATCTCTTGTGAGATCATTGAAGAGCTTTCCTTCACATAAACTTAGGGTTTTCAAGGTAGAGATTATTTTAATATCTTGATGATCAACTCAGTTGCTGTCATTGGAGCTTAAAGAATAACAGGCGTGGGTGCTTGTAGCTGATTGGAGAATCCAAGAAAGAAGGAGTCCGTGGATTCAGAACTTGCACGTGGTCGTGTCAGTAAGTTCTACTGGTGGGTAGCATTAGGAAGTCAAGCGGGGAGCTTGTAAGTCCTTTTATATGAACTTCGATTCTTTCGCATAGTAGATTCAGGTTTACCTTGAGGATAGCTAAGTCAAATCCTCCCCAGGTTTTTACCGTGTGGTTTCCTGGGTAATCATGTCATTGTGTTATTTATTATTCCGCTGCTTTATATTTTTGATATGATTGTATGTTTGTGATAACCTAAAATTGCATAATTTGACTAAGTTAATCACTTGGCTAATTAACTAGGTTAATCCAATTGTGTTTTAAGGGGTCTAAATTCTAACAAGTGGTATCAGAGTGGGTAGCTCTTCTGTTTTAGATCTTTTGATCTAAGAGCTGATCTTTGACCCCTATTGTCATGGATAATTTGAAGTGTCTTTCTGCTCATGTTTGTGATGCTTTGAATAAAAGGACACTATTGTTTCTGTTGATTTTTTTGATGCTTTTGAAACTCTTCGTAAGGAATTATCTAAATCTTTGAAAATTTCTAAGAAATTCAAGGAAGAGTTAAAATTGGCTAATCTTGAAAAAGAGGAATTGATTATGAGATTGGATGAGTCTAATAAAAAGAATGAATTTTTGAGAAATCAAATTTCCTCTCAAGATGAAAAGATGAAAAGCTTGGAACAAGAGTTAGTTGAATCTAAAGCTAAAATTGAAAATTTGAGTACCAAGCCTGCGGTTGATAACAGAAGTGTTTCTGTTTCTCTTAAGCCTAAAACTGAGAAAGTTTATATCCCTCCTTTTAAGAGGAATAATAAAGAAAAGACTTATTTTGCTAGGTTAGACAAAGGTAAAAGTTCTGATGTAGACGCTGAAATTTCTAAACCTAAGTCTAAACCTACTGTTAGAGAGCATAATAAATCTGTTTTTGTGCCTATCTGTCACCTTTGTGGTGTTGTTGGTCATATTAGACCAAATTGTCCTTTGTTAAGGCAAAAACCAAAGTCTGAGACTAGATTTGTTGTTAGGAATACTGATGTTCCTAAATTTGTTCATGTTTGTCACTTTTGTGGTGTCCGTGGTCACATTCGTCCTAATTGTCATAAATTGAAATTTAAACATTCTGTGTTTCAATCTAGGATATGTGATGATATTTCTCCTGCCATAAGTCCAAATAAATTGTTTCATATGTTTTTGAAAAATTTAAGCTTGTTGGCTTGTGAAAGGAATTTGCAAGATTTCAGTTTTTCTCAGAAGATTGGTGTAATTCCTTAAATACACTCTGCTTCACATGGATTTTCACCTACAAAGCCGAATACTCGTGCTAAATGGGTGAGAAAAGATTCTCCAAGGTGAGTGTTGCTAACTTGTCCTTGATTTAATTCTTTCAATTAATTGTGGACATGTTTTATTTTTGTTTTGGTTGTTTTGTTTTTTAGGTTGTTTTTTTATTAAAAAAAAATCCAAAAACATTGAAAAATTTCAAAGAGACAAAAATATTTTATTTTGTGTCTATTTTTATTTTTCTTGAGGATTACATGAATTAGGATATTTCTCTTGATTTAGAACATGCTTGACATTGTGAAGAAACTTGAATAGTATATGTTATATAAGTGCTAAGCTATTTTTGATTTTTTGTGAGTATGTACTAGTTTGTACATGTACTCATGGGTTAATTAAGAAATTGATATTTCTTGTTTGTGTACCCTCTATAGCTTAGTTTTGCACTATCATGCATTGCTTTTGCATTGTTCATTTAGCATAATATGTGCTTTTTGTTTTTTGGTCATAAATTTTCTTTTAGAACCAAAAGGATTTTTGTATTTTGTATTTCACATCTTGGATTTATAATCAAGGATTGGCCATATTATCTTTACATAACAAGTTTATGTACCTTGTTTAGCTTTGATGAGCTTATTTATTGTACTTGACTAGTTAAAGATTTGTAGTGCATGTTGTGTGAGAAAGATGTTTATGGTGTTCATCACTTTGTCTTAATCTTGAAGTCACATGTTTTTTGACTGTTGGACTTGATCCTTTTGAGAAAGGCATAAATAACCATCTCATCACTGTTTACTAGCCAATCATGAATACCTTAGTGCATATCGTAAGATTCTGTGTTCGAGAAAGTGTAGCACATGCACAAAAAGAACATAAGGTGTAGCCTCGGTTCAATTGCTTAATGCTTAAAATTAGTGTGTACTATTAGGCTTGATGCCAAATCATATAATTAAAATTGGTGTGTACATTATCCTGACTTTTTAATAAGTTTCTGAATAAATTAAAATTGGTGTGTATATTATGAGGCAAAATTCAAGAAACTTATATGATTGCAAGCTTATGTTCTAAGAGATGTGAGAGTTATATGATGTAACTCTTTAGGTGATAGTCTCTTTTAAATTCTATGTGATGAATTTTGTAGACTTTGTGATTGATTGCTATTCACATATCACCTCACATGTATCTCAAGCTTTTGCTAGTTGCACACACTACACAAGTTACTCTTTGCTAAATTTGGTACATTATATTGTGTGTGATTTTGTTGTGACCATCCAAGATTAAAAGTTCCTTGATTTTAATGCAAAATGTGTATAATGTTTGCGCTTTGAGGACAAATTGATTGAAAATCTTGATTTTGGAAGATTTGGGTTAAATTCAAGTGTTTTTGAAAAACTTTTCGTCTCATACTCATGCAATTTTTATAAAACAATGTGCTTTGAGGAGTTTCTGCATTAAAATGCTTTGTTTTTCAAAAATTTGATTTTCCAGACTTTTGATCAATCGAACTTGTTTTTCGATCAATCGAAATTGCGATTAAAATTTTTTGGTTTGAGTCTGCCTGACTCGATTGATGTTCGATCGATTCTCAATCGATTGAAACTGAAAAATTTTCAGTTTCTATGTTTTTGACCAAAATTTTTTTTCATGCATCATTTGTGTTTAGGATTCACATGCATTGCATTATTTTTGTATCCATCTTGCAGTTTTGCAGTCATATCTCTCATTGTTTTCGCACATAACATGCATACACTTTGCTACATTGGGTACTCAACTTGATTTAAAAATTGATTGATTAAGTTTTGAGTTTTGTACATTCTAGTATATGCTATTTCTTATGTGTGAACTGTAGAAAATATTTTTCTTAAGAGATATGATGGATAATCAATGTGCAAATATTTTCTCTACTCTTGCAACTGTTTATGGGTCACATAGTGCCATGTTTGCATTTTATTGAAAGAGAGAATATTTTTTCTTCATGTGTATCATCACCTTAGTTTTTAACTTCGGTTTGTGTGTCTTCCCCCCCCCCCCCCCCTCTATTTTTCCCCTAAACTCTTTTTCCCAAAACTTGTTTTGTTTTTCCTATTTTTATAGGGGGGAAATTTTTTTTAACCTTTGTGGTTCTTAGGGGGAGTTGTTGTTGTTCATAGGGGGAGTTATCTCTATTTTTTATAGAGTTGAAGTGATTTGTGTCCCCTTGATTCTCTATTTTCTCTTATATTTTATTGCGTATGTTGACTGTTTACTCTTTGTATGAGTTGTCTTTGTCAATACGTGACAAAAAAGGGGAGAAATTATTGATTTATGGGAATCATGTTTGTCTTGTTTAGGGGGAGTTGAAATTATTTTTGAAAGGGGAGAATATAAATAAAAACTTTTCGTTGTATCTAACTTAGGAGGAGAGTTAGTTTACTTATGTTTTTATTTTTGTTTCTTGTTCATTGCTCATTGATTTATATTTATGAGTTATTCATGATATATGTCTTTGTTTTGTGTTTTGTGAAGTCAAGAATTTATTTGTTGATTTACTGTTTTTCTGTCACACATGCATTTATGCGTTTGTTGAGTGTTTCAGGAAATATACAAGTTGATTCAATTGAGCTACTGTCTACACTTACAACTGATGGATAGTAGTTAGGTTGAATTTGTTGTAATAGGCATTTTATTGTATTGGGTTGTTCTTGTATTTGAGCATTTCATTTTGTATGAAAGTTTTGTCATGAATTGCCAAAAGGGGAGTTTGTTAGGTTCTAAATGTTTAGAACAATTGGAAAATCGTGAACACAAATTTGTCTAGATATATAGATCTTAGAGTCTATAGGTTTTATTAGACAATGCTCAAGGTGATTCAAGTCAAGATTCAAGAACATACAAGCTGCAGGAAGAAGACTTCATATTCTGCCTGGTTCGATCGATCGAAGAACAGGCTCGATCAATCGAAAATCGTATCTGCAGAATTTTAAGTCGACCCAAACAACAGCTTAAGCCCATTAAGGATTAGGGTTTCAGATCTACTTCTCCCACTATATAAAGGAAACCCTAAGCCACGTTTTTGAGATTTTTGAGAGAGAGAAGAGAGTGTCTCTTTTGTATCTAGGGTTTTGTACCCAAACCTCTCTAAGTCTTTGTTGCTCATATTGCGGTTTGTGTGAATCTCTTGTGAGATCTTTGAGGAGCTTTCCTTCACATAAACTTAGGGTTTTCAAGGTAGAGATTATTTCAATACCTTGATGATCAACTCAGTTGCTGCCATTGGAGCTTAAAGAATAACAAGCGTGGGTGCTTGTAGCTGATTGGAGAATCCAAGAAAGAAGGAGTCCGTGGATTCGGAGCTTGCACGTGGTCGTGTCAGTAAGTTCTACTGGTGGGTAGCATTAGGAAGTCAAGCGGGGAGCTTGTAAGTCCTTTTGTATGAACTTCGATTCTTTCGCATAGTGGATTCAGGTTTACCTTGAGGATAGCTAGGTCAAATCCTCCCCAGGTTTTTACCGTGTGGTTTCCTGGGTGATCATATCATTGTGTTATTTATTATTCCACTGCTTTATATTTTTGATATGATTGTATGTTTGTGATAACCTAGAATTGCATAATTTGACTAAGTTAATCACTTGGCTAATTAACTAGGTTAATCCAATTGTGTTTTAAGGGGTCTAAATTCTAACAATTTTGGTCCTGAGGGAATAGTGTACTGGCCGTCATCCCTAGCATCCTTCTTTTTATTGTCCTATTTCTTGAACTGAGACAAGCTGGACTACTTGCGGTCTTTGTCAAATCCTTTAGCATTGGCATTCTTCATAATTTTTTTTGAATTGCCAAGTGATATAGGATTTCATCTAAGAATCTTCATCGTCTGAAGACTCATCAGTGTCACTACTCTTGGCCTTCAATGCCATGCCCTTTCCCTTACCAGATTTCGCTATCCTTGTCAAACCCAACTCATAGGTCTGCAGATTGCCAACCAATTCGGTCAAAGGAATTTTTTCAATATCCTTAGATTCCTTAATTGCGGTGATCTTGGCATGAAATCTCTTGAGTAGAGATTTAAGCACTTTTCTAACAATCTTGGGTTCGGGAATGGTTTCCCCAAGATTAAAGGCTGAGTTCACTATGTCCTTGAGCTTGGCATAGAACTCATCGAATGACTCATCCTCCTCCATCTTAATTTCTTCAAAACTTGTAGTAAGCCTCTGAAGCTTTGAATCCTTGACAACCTTGGTTCCTTCATAAGTTTTCTGGAGAATGGTCCACGCTTCCTTAACAATTTCAGTAGAGGATATCTTCTTGAACTCCTTATTTGTGACTGCTCTGAATAAAGCATTCAATGCCTTGCTGTTGAAGTTAGCCGCCTTGATCTTAGCATCATCCCAATCAGCCAGCGCTTCCTTAGGCTTGGTCCAGCCTATCTCCACAACTTGCCACACCTTTTCATCTAAAGACTGCAAGAAAGCTCTCATGCGTACTTTCTAGTATGCATAGTTAGTGCCATCAAATAAAGGAGGTATAATAAGAGATTGTCCTCTATCCATGACAAACATGGGTCAATGGATCACACAGCAAAGATTAAAACCTAATCAGAGTGTGCCTGCTCTGATACCACTTGATAGGCCAAGAATGTATTGACCCCTTGTGATGAATTAACAAATTAATTAGCCAAGTTAATTAATTAATTCAATTAGCATGCAATAGCGTGGTAGCACAAACAAATCACTAACTAAAATAAAGTGCAGCAGAAAATAAATTAACACGGTGATTTGTTTATGAATGGGGAAAACCAACACGGCAAAAAACCCACCGGGTGATTTTAAGATCACCACTCCTAAGAATCCACTATTATCACAACAAGCGGTTACAAGTAAAGGAATCACAGTACCTTATACCAACCTACAGTTGAACTCTTAGCCCAATACCTAATTGTACTTGTTCTGTAGTGACAATCTCTCATTTGAATGCACAGCTCCCAGTACGTGACTAACCAATAGATGCGCGGATCCCAGTACGTGACTTAATCACCAACTTAAGAATCAGGATGTTTGCTGCAAAGTTCTTCAGTTCATCAACATGATGAAGATCACGAAACTCCTTGGTTACATAACCCTATGGTGCATAAACACAGTAGCTTCTTCAAGAAAAATTTGCATGAACAAAACTTTGCTTCACACTCGCGCAACCTTTGACAGCCTTTAAAACAATCCTTATATATGTTTAAGGTTGTAAGAAAAGAAAGCCTAAACATGCACACATGGATTGGAGTGAAATCATATCTGAAAAACTAATTTTCTTAATTCTCGACAGATAGGGTATCTATCGAGCTAGCTGTTGAGCATCGGGCTGAAACAGCTTTTTAAACCTCGATAGATACTAGCTATCGAGCTTTAAAATCCAGCACTTCTTCACCTGATTCTTGAACAGATTTGCATGGGTTTAACACTTGAACTTGAAACCTTGTTCCTTGAAGCATTAAACACATCCTAGATCTACCCAATTACAAATGAAGTGCGTTTTGTCAAAAGATTAGCCAATTCTATATTGACATATGTTCCTAACATGAATCACATATGTCCTAACAAAATCTTTGTGTTTCAAACTTTTGCTTACTTTGCTTGTATAATTTGAGAACTTGTCATCATGAAATACATTGATTAATAATAGCTTATTCTTTCTTTCTTTCTTTCTTTCTTTCTTTTTTTCTTTTTTCTTTTACAATGATAATAGGATGTTTTAACGCTATGTGTTCACATTGCTAGTCTGCCACAATGAGGTTATAGATTTATAGTCTAATTTAAGATAGGATGCCTTCTGTAATTGCATTTTAGCTTGGCACATGCTCCCTGTGTCTTTTCATTGATGCCCCTGTACTGGCTTTTACATAATGCTATCCATTTGAGAAGCAACATATAAATTCATAAAAAAATTTCTGGACTTTATACATGTTGCCCCTTGTATTTTCCTCACAGATTTTCCCCTCCCATTTATGCTGAGGCATTGTTGTTTTGAGGAGATCATGTAGGGAGGGCGACTAGTGCCTTCCTTGTTTCTGGGAAGATGCTCTTAAGAGTTAGGTCATACTTTCTTTTTGCACCGTCTCTTAACCATAGTACCCAAGAGATGCACAAACTACTAGCTAGAAGATGCAGTGTCTCCCTCCATTTTTGTACCCATGCACGAAAATAAAGTGGTTCTATCAAGTTAAGAAAATAGTTATCAATATCTGTTTTACACCCTATCTTCTTAAGTTTGTAATTCCTATATAAATGAGATGTGATTAAGGTTTATTTATTTTCAGATAAGTATAATCGCAATTTAATTATTTTCCCTTTATTGATGTATCTTGGCCATTAATCTATGGTTCTTAATGAGATTTCCAATTTTTCTACCTGTTTTTCCAATTCTTCTTTGGGTAAAAAAATCTCTTGCTTTAGACTGTATTGTTACTACATTCCTCATTGTTAGGTTGTCATAAGTTCATGAAGAGAAATGAGTGATCCAAGTCATAATTTCCAACTAATACGTGTTGAACAATTTTGTTATTGTCTTCTTTTATGTGATTGGAACTGCAACTTGATACTTTGTGTTACCTAAATTAACAATATTTATTTGAATTTGTCATCGTACTCTTAGTCATAACTCATAAGTTACTCTTTGTTTTTCAGTGTTGTGGTGCATCCCAAAGAACCACATCTAGTAGTAATTTGGGAATGTTTCATGAAGGTAGCTTCTCAATTCTCTCTGTTTTTCTTCTTCTTTTTATCTTTTTTCATGAATGGTTATCAGCCTATCGCATTCTTTTTTATCTTTCATCTAAACCCCCTCACCCCCCCCCCCCCCCCCCGCCTCCCCCAAAAAAAAACTTTGATTCATTTAAGTTATTTCACTAACAAATTTATGTACGTAACATGCTATCCACGTTGTAGTTTGTAGTAGCTTAAGTTTTTGGAACTAATGGTTTCTGACATGATAGTAATCATGCCCACCAATGCTTGCTATTGCTTGATTGCTTGGAGTTTGCTTTGGCTACCATCTTGGCATAACACATCAAGTTCCTTGAAATAAAACAAATTAGCTTATGAATCCTGTGTCAAAATACTATGTTTTATATGTATTTAGGTGTGTATGCATGTATGAATGTGTACACCATATGTTCCAGGAAAGTCATCTATGAAAAATGTGTGATTGGAAGATACAAGATGATGGCTTATGTAATGCCGACTTTTTCAGGGATTTTCACTATGTGTCCTTCATGCCTATTAATAATCCTAATCTTGCTTGTGATTTTCAATTGTATGTGCAAATGATTTTTAGATTTGGTTTGGTTACAATGCCTTATTTGTGGTTTGGAACATGAATTTGTTAGTTTTTAATAACCCATATCTCTGGTTTTTGTTTTACTCATGACAGAATGACACTGAAGATTATGAGTTTGCCTTGTTTGCTTCAAAAGGATTCTGTTTCGTTTGAAGCTCTAATTCTAAGTATTGTTTGAGTTTTTTTATTATTGTTCAAATAAATTAATACTCAAGACTTTGGTTGTTAATTGCTTGTAATAAATGTGAAAGTTTGAACTCCAGGATGTCTTTGTGGCAGTTTGTTAGAAGATTGTCTACTAGTTCAACCCTGGATTTGCTCATTTTTCTATGTTGTAATTTATATGTAATTTAGCTTGTGTAAACCATTAACATCCGTGTGAATTGTTTTCTATTGTTTCTATGAGTTTTATAGTTCTTTTGTTTATTCTTCTTTAACATCTTGATGAACCTGATCCAAACCAACGTCAGGGTTTATTTTTATGGGTTGAAGGGTTTGGTTGGGTCCTTATTTTTTAGAGACTTGAGTTGGATTAGGTTGAAAAGTTGAAAAAAATTTCAATCCAAATAACCCAATCCAACCCACTATAAATTAATACTTTTAAAAAATATATGTATTTTAAAATCTTTAATTTATTTTATTTTAGATTTTTTTTTTTTTTTTTTGAGAAGAAGATCCATCTATAATTTTATTCAATGGGCTAGTAAATCAGCCAAAATAAAGAGGTAAAAAGTTTGAAAGAACAGACTCCATCCAAAATGACAAAGGTGAAAAAAAAAATTAACTTATTTTAGATTTTATAACCTAGTTTTAATTTGTACGTTTAGACCATTTTAGTATTTTTGAGGTTTAGTTTAGCTGAAATTGTAATCATTTATTTTTTAAAAAAATAGGTTTAAACTGGTGAATGAAAACCAAAATTTTTATTAGGCCTAACAAAATGGTTCTAACGATCCAACCTAACCCTACATGTTCCCGATGGATCAAGTATAGTTGAAAATTTCTCAACATGTGAAATTGTTTGCTTTTACAAAACAAAACAATTAGAAAAAGACAAAATCCAACCAATTACAATGCATTCACACCTCTATTTTCTTTTTTCATAAACAATTATGCTCTTGCAACTCTGTACATCTTATGATTGATGATAATAATAAAATAAAGTTTCCATTTTATCTAAAAATTATTTAACACCCTACTGCCCCTCTTCATAGCAAAATTGTTAAAATGAATTAAATAATATTTTTGGAGAACCCACAAATTTTTTTCATGGATACAATAGTGAACATGCAATTTGAATAATAGTTTGATGAACCCTTTTTCATTCTATTACTATATCAGTCTTGTAGACGTACTCCTTTCTTCATATAAACTTCCATACTGAAAATATATTATGGGGAAAATAAGGAGTTTATAACTTCCATACTGAAATTATAAACTCCTTTCAAAAATTTTTTTGGGGGGGGGGGGGGGGGGGGGGTGGGGGTGGTGCTTGGCCCCCTCTAGTCCCTTTGATCATCCGCCACTAAGTCATGAGTGGATATGTTAATGGCAATGACTTCCTTCACAAATTCAATGAGGAAGACAAAGCTGCCATGATTCTTCTTCACATAAAGCATGCCAATTGCTAGATGAGAAATTTGCCATAGCTTTGCATGAAATCAAAAACCAAAGAATTAGGCATAAGCAACATGTAGCAAATACTAGCAAGCCAGAACCCATTCAATGTTTCTAAAGAAAACCATGGTTATTAAGCCTGTCCATGAAAGCCTATTCCTGCAAGCCCCCAGATATCTTACCATTCCCATTCCTCAACAGCCTCATATGGGCATGCTCTAAGCCTTTTGAGAAGCAATTGACATCCAGTTATGAAAGGGGTGACCAAAGCAAGCTGTCCTTGAACAGATTAGATGTCAAAAACTTTCTCTTACTATTACTAAGCCAGAACGAAGTTGTGGATAATGGAACTCCTGTCACTGTGTGTGACATATGTTAGGGTCATATTTTATATGTAATTGGCTAATCCTTTAACAAAATACACTTTACTTGTAATTGAGTAGATCTAAGTTGAGTTTAATACATCAAGAAATACATTGTTCAAACATATCAAGTGTTAGTATTAAAGACATGAAGATTGATCCAAGAAATAAGTGAAGAAAAGCTGTTTTATTAAAGCTCGACAGATAGCTCGATAGATAGCTGCTATCAAGACTAAATGAGAAGCTCGACAAAAAAGTCGACACAAGCTCGATCTATAGAGAATTACGATTTCAGAATTCCAGATCTAAAATTCGACCTAAGCTGATGTATAGGGTTTCTTTTCTCACAACCCCAGACATATATAAGACTTATTTTAAAAGCCATCATATAGGGATACAGAGACCAAGAGTTTATTTTTCTCTATAAGAAGCTACTGCGTTTGTACGTAATAAGGTTTTGTAACCAAGTGCTTCATGATCTTCATTGTTGACGAAGTGAAGAACTTTGCAAGCAGCAACAATCATTCAAGATGCTGGAGTTAGTCACGTACTGGGATCCCTGCAAAAGGGTTAGTCACAGATTGGAGATTTGCACATCAAAGGAAAGAAGACTACCACAAGATTAAGTCCAATTGGGTATTGGAGCGAAGGTTCAACTGTAGCAAAATGGTTAGTCACAAATTGGAGATTTGTGCATCAAAGGAAAGAAGGCTACTACAAGATCAAGTCCAATCGGATATTAGAGCGAAGGTTTAATTGTAGGTTGGTATTTTGGGATAGGACATGGTAGTGGTAAGATTCCTCATACATATAACCGCTTGATTATTGATTAGTGGATTCTTGGGAGTGGTGACCTTAATTCATCGGGTGGGGTTTTTGCCTTGCGAGAGGTTTTCCTTATTTGTCAACAAATTATCGTGTCAATTTAATTTCCATCGCAATTAGTTTATTTGGTGATTTTTTGGTGCCTTCACGATTTGCATGTAATTTGACGTAATTAATCAACTTGGGTTTAAACTCCAATGGACAACTTCCATTAGGACTGCTTGAGAATGCTTTCTTGCAAAAGAGTTCTCCCAAGCCTCTTCCTTTCGTAGGAGTTGAATATGATGAATATGATGTTTACCCCCAAATGATAGCAAGCTACATCTTCCTTTTGAGTTGTAAGGATGATTTTACTCCCAAGACAGCTATCTTGAAGTAAATCTTTTGCTCAAACACTTGTGGGAAAATGTGAAGGCCTACCTCTTGCAATTACAGCTTTGGGAAGTCTTATGTACTCCAAGAATTTGTCTCAATGGAACGAAATTCACAGCAACTTGAATTGGAGTCTAAGTAAAAATCCAAAGCGAGAAGCAGTGAACAAGATTTTGTTGCTTAGTTTCAATGATTTATCATATCATTTGAAGCATTGTTTCTTGTATTGCTCCCTTTTCCCAGAAGATCATGAGATTTGAAGAAAAAGGCTCATTAAGCTTTGGATGGCTGAAGGATTTGTAGATCCGATTGAAGGGTGCACTCTAGAAGAAGTAGTAGATAGCTATCTAGTAGAACTCAATTTCCGTAACATGCTTCGAATGAATATGGAAGGCCAAGGAGATGTAAAATGCCTGATCTTCTGCATGAGCTTGCTCTATCATTACCAAACAGAGAAAAGTTTGCTACTGTACATGGTGGTGGAGGAGAAATGAAAGAATGCAAAGCACGACGCATTTCAATTCACAAAACCCATGGAGAACTTGAACCATTTACAAGTAGGTCAAAGCTTCGTTCTTTTCTTGTTTTTAACAAATCGTTGAAAACATTGCCTTCTAGAGGTAAAATGTTAAGGGTCCTAGATTTGGAGGATGCCCCCATTGATGAATTTCCTGATGAACTATTCAAATTATTCAACTTAAGATATTTATGGGGAACTTTAGTAAAGAAGCTTCCAAATTCCATAGGGAGGCTCCTTAATCTTCAAACCTTGGATATTAGGGACACACAAATAGAGGCCCTTCCTCATGGAATAGGAAATTTGGAAAACTTGCGGCATTTAATAATGTATCGCTACACTGGGAACTGGAATGACTTCAAATATTTTATAGGGATGCAAGCACCATCAAATATCGGGCGGTTAAAGAATTTGCAAACTATATGCACTATTGAGGCAAAAGGTGACTTGGTAAGACAAATTCGTAGCATGACCCAACTCACCTCGATTGGTATAGGAAACGTGAAAGAAGCAGACGAGATGGACTTATGTGTCTCAATTCAAAACATGCCACATCTTAGGCTCATGTCAATCGAGGTAAATAATGAGGAAGAAACTCTCCGAATGGATGCTCTCTCATCCCCTCCTCCCAAACTTCAAAAGCTTTATTTGGATGGAAAACTAGAGAAGGTGCCACAATTTTTTTGTTCACTTCAAAGCCTCAAAGATTTGCAATTGCATTGGTCAAGGATGGAAGAAGATCTACTCCCTCACATTGCTGCTTTGCCCATTTTGGGACATCTTTCCCTTATTAAAGCCTATGTTGGAAAACAGCTATGTTTCATTACAGGCTTTCCCAAGCTCATAGAATTGACGATCCGTAATTTCCCTCAGTTGAATGAGATAATAATAGAAAAGGGAGTAATGCCAAGTGTGCAATTTCTATGGATTGACAATTGCATGGAGTTAAAGACAGTGCCTAAGGGCATTGAATACCTTAATCTCCAATAACTATTTTGGACTGAAAGCTCTAAAATGTGTTGAAAAACACAAGAGCTGTTTAGACCCCCAATTAAAATTACGGCTTGGTTGATTTTACACAAACTTAATACTAAGTGCGGAAACGTGTAAACACAAGCGTATAAGCAATAAGCTACTCTAATCCATAAACAAAGCAACACAACAGTATAATGGAATATAAAAGAGTAGGGAAGAAAGATGCAAACACAGAAAACACCAAGACGTGTTTTCGAAGAGGAAACCGAAGAACTCGGCGAAAAACCTCTCCGCCGCCCTCCAAGCGGAAATCGATCCACTAGACAATCAGTTGGGATACATGAGTAAGCAAAAGACCCTCCAAGCCTAATCTACCCGATGCACCTAAGCCCTCCAAGCTCCTACTCCAACAAGGCTTCTCGGAACCGTGTCTTGTCTAGTTCTCCGGATCCCGCAACAAGCTCCATGTTGCATCTGCCATCCTTGGCTTCTTCCAATGCTTCCCAGCAGCACCAAAACGTCACTCAACACTCTCAGATGATGTGGTAAGTGTTTTGGCTATCAACCTCTCAAAGGTGTGGAAATGGAGAGGGAAGGGTTGAGGAGATACCACAAGCAAGTGTATAGAGAAAGGTGGGGATGACAATCTCTAATTGCAAATGTGTTTGGCTAGGGTTTTTCTCTCTGAAGCATCCCTCAACATTTGTGGGTAATGGGGGTTTATATAGGATAGGTGCAGAATGTGTGAGTCAGTCAGTACAGGCTGGCAGAACAGCATGTCTCGCGGGTGTCTCGCGGGAAGGCCTTACCCGCGAGATACTCGCGAGAGACAGCTGTCTCCATCTGTCCTGACTCTTCGCATTCCAGCATGTGCAAGGCACATGCTTCACTTCGCGGGAAGCTTAGTCGCGACATACCCGCGAGATTCCATCAGCTTCCACTTTGCTTGAGTCTTCACACACTCTCTATCACACACCCCTTACAACAATTCCCACAACAAATACAGGGTATAAATAATTGAAAGTAATTACAATCAAATTTGGCACGGAATAAAAGCCAACAAAACACATAGTTGTAAATCACAACTTTACAATCTCCCCCTTTGGCTATTCCGTGACAAAACCCTAAAACAGACTCTAGACTTAACCGTGAGTTTGGGAACACAGGCAAAACTCACTCACACTTAATTCTAGATTCTGATAAGCTCTTGAAACATATGAACAAGTAACTCCTGAAACACAACAACAAAATATTATCATTGTATGCAGAAAACTTGAAAAGCATATGGAGCATCAATAGCATGATCAAGCAAGAAGAAATAGAAAACACTAGATCATGGCAAGACCAAACAAGTAATCACTATACACAAGCAATTACTATGCTCATTCACACAAGGAATGAACATCCGGATATGCAAGATGATAAGCTCATATGAAGAGTACCATTTGCAAATCCAACACTCAACCAATGCAAAATACTCAAAGTATTTGCATCTAGGAACAATCCTACATGGGCACAAGAGTGTTCATCACTCAACCAATGCATAGAACGTATATGCATCTAGGAACAATCCTACTAGGGCACAAGAGTGTTCATCACTCAACCAATGCATAGAACGTATATGCATCTAGGAACAATCCTACTAGGGCACAAGAGTGATGTACTGAAGTAAATGTATGACATTAGACTTCAATAGCACAAGCATAAAGGCTGCATAAGCAAAGTATTGCAAATACATGGCACAAACCATAAAAGCCTACAAATAAACAATGAAACAAAACAACCCTTAAAGCTTACAAAAGCAACATGGGTACATGCAAAGTATGCTACAAAGCAAAGAGACTAACACAAAAGAAAACTTCTGAAATAATACTTAAATAAAGTGTAGTATCAAAGCTTTAAACCAAAAGCAGTAAAAACAGTTATAAACACTAAAGATACTGAATAAAAACCGTCTTTAAAACCAATAACCAATGCTACTGTGTATCTAGGCTATGCTCCCCCTAACACTGTGCAAGCTCTTCTCCAGCTCCCCCTCAGAAATTTCTCCCCCTTTTTGACCGGAATGGCCAAAGGACTAGAACATCTCGGACTCCGAATCAGAGCCATGAGTGGGAGACAAATCCTGAACTTGTGATGCTAATGCGGTGATCTGCCCCTGAAGATATGCGAACTGATCTGCTGTGTGCTGCACATGAGAGTCA
Source organism: Quercus aquifolioides (assembly GCA_019022515.1). Lineage (NCBI taxonomy): Eukaryota > Viridiplantae > Streptophyta > Magnoliopsida > Fagales > Fagaceae > Quercus > Quercus aquifolioides. The sequence continues at coordinate 5,420,708 of CM032335.1, read as the reverse complement.
AGCACTGTCGACATCTGGTCCATTTTAGCAAGCAGCTGATCAAGTTTGCTTAAGCCTGATGGTGGAGCAGAAGATGATGGCTGTGCAGAGGGCTCTGGAGCCGATGTGAACCTGTCAATCTCTTCCTCTGTATCTTCAGCTTCCTCCTGCTGAACTTGTCGAGGTGGTGGTATGGTATGCACACCAGTCTTGGATCCTCGAATGTGTGCAGTGCTCCTAGTCAAAGTATGACCACCAATGGGATAATCCCTCGGAACAACAGTGAGACCACTGGGTATCTTGAGCTTTGTCTTGGCAATCAAACCCATGATCAAGGAGGGGAACGGCATCACAGTCCGTGTATTCTGCTTTGTGATGCTCTTCTTCAAGACATGCATGATGTGGCCACAAATGTCAATCTCCTTATGTGTGAAGAGATCATACAGAAATCTTGTTCTCGGAGCAGATAAAGTGGTGAGATTGGTGACTGGATATAGATTGTGAATCATCACATAGCTCAATGTTCTCATTTCTGGAGAGAACTTGAGAGTGTCCATGGATGATTTCTTCGATACACCACCAAGGATTTTGATCATCTCATCAATCTTACCCAATCTATCCTCATAAGCAACTGTGATTTGCTGAGATGGAGGACGAGTCTCCAAATAATCTTGGATGCTGTCCCTAGTAATCTGAAACTCCTTGTGTCTCACCCAGCCCTCAATAATATCTCCGTTGACAATGGCATTAGAGAAGAACTCCTTGATGATCTCTGAATAGACCACTCCAGTTGGGTTCAGCAGCTTGGTCCAAGTTCTATCTTTGAACACTTCAGGGATGAAAGTGTCCTCAAGAGTCTCTAACTGGACTACCCGTTCCATGATGATCGTCTTGGTCTTGTAGCAGTCATTGTACTTCATATCAGCATCTATAGACCGGAAATGATCTGAATCAGTTCGGGCTCTCTTTGAAGTCGATTTCTTCCTAGCTGCATGCTTGGTGGGAGACATCTGCACAATTGCACAAAGCAAAAATGGAAACAGCAATGCACAAACACAACCAGAAGACGAACGTCATTAGATTCAGGTTAGTGCCAAATCATACAAAGACTAACTGAAAAACAGAGCATGATAAACACTTCACATCATGCTAAAAGACTATGACTTATAAGGCATAACTACAAAGCAACACAATAAGAAATAGTGCAAGAGTGTGTGTCCAGGAGCATGTGCTGATGAGTGTGTGTCCAGGAGCATGTGCTGATGAGTGTGTGCGGCAAGAGATGCATGAGGGTGCCTAAGTGTGCTTAGTTGTGTGTCAACAATGTGCAACATGAACAAAGTGAATGAAACACAAAAACAATGACCAAATCAAGTAAAATAAGATCATTCAAGTTAGTGTCCATTGATTGAAATCACTTGATTTCAAAATAGCACAAAAATGTCACTCGGACATTTTGACAAACACTTAGTGTGCACAAAAACAAAAACTATATGAATAATGCATGAACATGTGAAAAACTACCCTCAATACATGATAGAATGCCACAAGGGGCCAACACAAGTGCAGAAACACCTAAAGGGACACAGCCCAATCAAAAAAAATGAAAAGAATTCACCCAATTTTGAAAAACAACCCAAAGTTTCGAAAATCCCCAATTATCAAAACCCTAACAAAAATTCTGCATAATCTAAGTAAAACTTGAAAGGAAATAGTTGAGAAACATACCTTGAAGAAGAAAAATGCAGAAAAAGTGCTTGGATTGAAGGGAAATGAATGGAATAGTGATTTTGGGTTGAAAAACTTTGAGAGAGGTTGAGCGAGGGAAGTTTGATAGTTTTGAAAAACTGTCACATCAGCTATATAAAAACTGGAAACACGCGTTTTTCGCGGGTTAGAGAGTGGCGACACAGTCGCGAAACAGTCGCGAGAAGAGCCACTGAAGCATAAAAAATTTCGCGAGAAGCATTAGGTCGCGAAACAGTCGCGAGACAGTCGCGATAACTTCTGTCTGAAATTGGAAAAATCCAATTTTTAGCCAAACAGTATTTCGCGAGTAGCTTTTGGTCGCGAGACAGTCGCGATACAGTCGCGAAAGTTCCTGTGTGACATGTTAAAAGAAAAAAATTCCCTCAACACCTTTTCGCGGGAAGCTCTAAGTCGCGAGCTTCTCGCGAAACAGCCCCTGAACCAGTTTTTGAAGACACACAAAAACATGCTTTTTAATGAAAAACAAATGACAAGAAAGTATAAAATCACTTTCAAAAACAAATAAAACAATCAAAAATCTTTTTGGGTTTGATCAACAAAGATTGAGTATGTGAAAACACATTTAATCAAGTACAATCACACAAATGAATAAGGCATTCATTGAACATAGACTTGTGTGTTGTGTGTGAATATCAAAAATGAGATAGTCCTTAGTCTAATGTGAAGCTTCAATGATCAATTCAATCAAGGCATACACAACTAGCACTAGATTATGTGATCTATCTCAATTATAGAAACATGCATATATGACCTCCCACATGTACTTGACAATAATTCATTGAAGCTTTTCATTTGGCTCCATTTTTAACATATCATTTGCAACTTTTGAGCAAAGAGAATCTCATTTAGAGAAAGATGCCTGAAATTTTTGATATTTCAATTTATGAGTTAGCCTTTGGCTTGTTGGGCATCATACATTTTATTTTGGTCGCTTTCCCTTTTTCCTAGTCGAATACTAGTTTGTGCGACAGGCTTTTGCAGCTCTATATCTCTTTTCATTTGGAGATTTACAATTAGAGAGCTCTTTTAAGCAAAAAAAAAATAAAAGTGGGAAGATATATAGGCATGAGTCTATGCATGTCTCAAGATCAACAAAACCATTCACTAATCATTCATGACAAGGTTGAAGATCTATTTACAACAGTCACATAGATTTCAGAATTTCTTCCACAATGATATGAGTGCATGAGAGACAAGCTAAGCTCGTTAAATGCACAAAGCCATAAGTACAAAGGTACAGGGCAAAACATGCTTTGAGACAAAACTCAACAAAGTGATCAAACTTTTTGGATTTTCTATTTTTTATGTGATTTTGAATTTTTGAACACTCCCAAAACAAAGCAACAAAAGAAAATTAACAAAGACAACCGGTACAAAACAACCGGACACAATAAAAATATAAAAATAGAGCAATGCAAGAAGAAAATGCAACAGCAAATGACCCAAAAAAAATTGAAAGAATTTATGCGTGGACATGTTATAATGCTTATGCATGAGCACCCCTTTTCACCCACACGTCACGTGCGTTTGGGGTGATATCCTTAACGGATTGGGTACGAGAATTTGGACTATCAAACCTTCTGGTGAAACTCTCCAAGCAGGTGGTGAAGGCACCAATCATTTTCATCACGTCCATCATGCCAGGATCACGATTCTGACTTCTCGGTTGTTCACCACCCCAAGACCTCATGTCATTTCTCCTTCCTCGTGACCGAGGTGCGCTTGAATTGTTGTCTGATCTCAGCTTTTGACAGTTGGGTCTGGTATGTCCTTGCATTCCGCAGTAATGACACACATAGTCCGTTCTAGGATTCCGTTGTGATCTTGGGAGAGACCTTCCTCTGGTTTCATGTCTACCCATGGAGTGATTTCGGGGCTTATTCACCATTCGTTGCTCACTCACATTCTTCTTCTCAACCTTCACATTCTCAGGGATGGTTTCTTCTACAATAGGCACTGCGGCCTTCACGAACTTCACTTCTTTGGTAGCTTTGGCTAATGAGCTGCTTCCTCCGGTGTATCCCAACCCGGACTTGTCTGAAGAAGGTTTTTGAGATGAGATAACATCATTTAACTTCTGGGAGGAGACTCTCTCTATCTTGGCATGAGCTTGTACTACTTCTTGCTCAAGAAACCTCACCTTCGTATAGGCTTCAGACAACTCGCCATTTAATGTCTCAATTTCGCACTTAGCCTCTTTATATCTGACCATGAGACTTCTGTAATCTTCCTCAGCCTTCTTCATTTTCCTCACAGCTGCCTTGGCTATTCTGGTATACTCTCCAGACTTCTCAAGAAGTAAAGAATAATTTTCTTGAAGATTAGCTGTATTCTCTTCTTCTTCTTCAGCATCTGATTCATCCACATTCCCAATAGACTATGAATCTGAATGCTCACCAAGCTCCTTCACAAGAGTACCCAAATCATCCGATGACTCCACATGAGCAATGGTCATGAATGCGGAGTAGTTTCCCTCTCCGTCACAGCTCTCTTCCGAGTCAGAATCAGAGGATTCTGAATCACTGAGTGTTGTGGCATAAGCTTTGCCTTTTCCCCTTAGAAAATTTGGACACTCCTTCTTTAGATGTCCATGGCCATTACACTCATAGCAAATAATTTCTGAAGAAGGTTGAAACTCCCTCCCTTCTTTTCTTGGAAACTCTTTCCTATCACCTCTGGAGGATGAAAATTTTCCTTTGTTGAATGGTTTCCCACTGTTCTTCATCTTCAGAAATTTTCGGAAGTTTTTCACAAGAAATGCTACTTCCTTCTCCACCCCATCTTCTTCGGAGGAATCACCCATCCTTTCGGTGATGGTTTTAAGAGCAAGTGATTTACTCATCTTATGGGAAGGCAGTCCCATCTGATATGTTTGGAGAGACCCAACTAATTCTTGAATTTTAATCTCATCCAAATCCTTGCTTTCCTCTATGGCTGTAACTTTTGCTCTGAAACTTTCAAGCAAGGACCTCAACACTTTTCTCACCACCTTAGCATCTTCAATCTTCTCCCCAAGATTGAGTTTAGCAATCACAATTTCATTGAGCTTCCCATAGAATGAATCAAACGGTTCATCATCACCCATCTTGAGCTCTTCAAATTTGGTGGTAAGCATCTGAAGCTTTGTGTCCTTAACTTTCTTTGTACCCTCATAAGTGGTCTCCAAAATCTCCCAAGCTTCTTTGGCTACCGTCATGTGAGAAATCCTGTGGAATTCATTAGGAGACACAGCACAAAATATAGCATTTAAAGCTTTACTATTAGCATTGGCTGTTGCAAGAGCCGCCTTATCCCAATTAGCCTTAGGAGCTTTCGGCTTAGTCCAGCCGAGCTCTACCGCATCCCAAACGGTATCTTCTATAGAGCATAGAAATGCTCTCATTCTGACTTTCCAGAATGCGTAATTGTTCCCATCAAAAAATGGTGGAACATTGAGCGATTGAGACCGGTCCATCTCAAATAGGGTCAAGGATCACACTAAGGTGTTTAAACCAAGCAAGTGTACCCGCTCTGATACCAATTGATAGCTCTAAAACGTGTTGAAAAACACAAGAGCTGTTTAGACCCCCAATTAAAATTACGGCTTGGTTGATTTTACACAAACTTAATACTAAGTGCGGAAACGTGTAAACACAAGCGTATAATCAATAAGCTACTCTAATCCATAAACTAAGCAACACAGCAGTATAATGGAATATAAAAGAGTAGGGAAGAAAGATGCAAACACAGAAAACACCAAGACGTGTTTTCGAAGAGGAAACCGAAGAACTCGGCGAAAAACCTCTCCGCCGCCCTCCAAGCGGAAATCGATCCACTAGACAATCAGTTGGGATACATGAGTGAGCACAAGACCCTCCAAGCCTAATCTACCCGATGCACCTAAGCCCTCCAAGCTCCTACTCCAACAAGGCTTCTCGGAACCGTGTCTTGTCTAGTTCTCCGGATCCCGCAACAAGCTCCATGTTGCATCTGCCATCCTTGGCTTCTTCCAATGCTTCCCAACAGCACCAAAACGTCACTCAACACTCTCAGATGATGTGGTAAGTGTTTTGGCTATCAACCTCTCAAAGGTGTGGAAATGGAGAGGGAAGGGTTGAGGAGATACCACAAGCAAGTGTATAGAGAAAGGTGGGGATGACAATCTCTAATTGCAAATGTGTTTGGCTAGGGTTTTTCTCTCTGAAGCATCCCTCAACATTTGTGGGTAATGGGGGTTTATATAGGATAGGTGCAGAATGTGTGAGTCAGTCAGTACAGGCTGGCAGAACAGCATGTCTCGCGGGTGTCTCGCGGGAAGGCCTTACCCGCGAGATACTCGCGAGAGACAGCTGTCTCCATCTGTCCTGACTCTTCGCATTCCAGCATGTGCAAGGCACATGCTTCACTTCGCGGGAAGCTTAGTCGCGACATACCCGCGAGATTCCATCAGCTTCCACTTTGCTTGAGTCTTCACACACTCTCTATCACACACCCCTTACAACAATTCCCACAACAAATACAGGGTATAAATAATTGAAAGTAATTACAATCAAATTTGGCACGGAATAAAAGCCAACAAAACACATAGTTGTAAATCACAACTTTACATGGACATATGCCTCAATGGAACTTAAAAGTTGCATTGAAGGAGAAGGTAGCATGGATTTTCCGAAGGTGCGAAACATCCCAAAGATCTACATAAGGTTGTAATTTGGAATGCTTCATGAAGGTAGCTTTTTAATTATCTATTTTCCTTCTTTTAATCGTCAAATGAATGGTCATTGCACTCATTTTATCTATCATCTTTAAAAAACAAAAAAAAAAAAAATAAAAAATGCATCGTTTAAGCTATTTCACTAATAAATTTATATATGCTTGTAACATGCTTGATTTATATTATTAATTCACTTTGAAATGGCTTATGTTTTTGGAACTAATGTTTTCTGACATGATAAATAAGTAATCTTTTCTAACAGTTAATTTTACTTTACCATATCAATGTTTTTTTTTTTCTTATCTGTGGGTATGTCAAGCCCACCATATGTTTGAAGAAAGTCCTCTGTGGACATTATGTGATTGGAAGATACAAGATGGTGACTTATGTAACCCCACGAATTTTGCTGGATTTTTTCATTATGTCTTTCATGCGTGTTGATTATCCTAAGCTTGCATATGATTTTCAATTGTATGTACAAAGGCTTCTTAGATTTGGTTTGGATATGATGTCTTATTTGTGGTTTGGAACATGTATTGGTCTGTTTTTATAAGCCACATGTTAGCCTGCAATTTGTTTATATATAAATATTTGTGTTTACTTTGCTTCTTGTATAATATGAGAACTAGTCCTCGTGAGAAACTTTGATTAATAATTGCTTTTTTTATTTTTTATTTTTTTTTATGTCATTGATACTAGGATGTTTGAATGCTTAGTGCTCACATTGTTAGTCTCCCACACTATGGTGGTAGGTTTATTGTCTAATTTAAGATAGGATGTCTTCTGTACTTGCAATTTAGCTTGATACAAGCTGCCAGTGTCTTTTCATTGATGCCCTTTTACATACTATTATGTTATCCATTTGAGAAGCAACATTTAGGTTCAGAAATAATTTTCTTGACTTTATAAATGTTGTCCCCTCATATTTTCCTCACAGGTGTTCCCCTCGCATTTATGCTGAGGCATTGTTGTTTTGAGGAGATCATGTATGGGAGGGGGGACTAGTGCCTTGTTTCTGGGAAGACGCTCTTAGGTTGTACTTTCTTTTAGCATTGTCTCTTAACCTTAGAACCTAAGAGATGCACAAACTACTATCCAGAAGATGCACAATTCCCATCCATTTCTGTACCCATGCCTGAAAAAGTGGTTGTGTCAAGCTAAGAAAAACGTTTTCAGTTTTTGTTTTACAACCTATGCTCTTTAATTTGCAATTCCTTTGTAAAGGAGGTGTGATTAAGGTTTATTTATACATACAAGCGATGTGATTAAGGTTTATTTATTTTTGGAAAGTATTATCATAGTTTAGTTAGCCGTACTTTATTGAGCACCTTTGGCTATTAACCTATGGTTCTTGAGTCATAGTTAAAAATCTTTGACTTGCATAAAAATTCTTAAATGAGGTTTCCAATAGTAATTTTTTTCCTCTGTTTTTTCCAATTCTTCTCTTGGGTATCAAATCTTTTGCTTTAAACTGTATTTTTACTGCATTCCTTATTTCTTCGGTTGTCTCATGAAGAGAAATTAGTGCTCAAAGTCATAATATCCAAGTACTAAGTGTTGAGGGTTAGCAAAAAAAAAAAGTACTACATGTTGAACATTTTTGTCTGTCTTCTTTTTTGTGATTAGAAAGCAACTTGATAATTTGTGTTACCTAAGTTAACAATATCTATTTGAATTTGTGACATAATAATCTTAGTCATAATTCATAAGTTGCTCTTTTGTCATTTGCTGTTGGACATGTATATAGTAATATAATAGCCTCTTTGTGCAGTTTTTCTCTTCTATCATATGCAACTCTTTTTATCTTGTAATCATTTTACAAAGGAAGAAGTACTGATGTCTTTTCTCTTTGCTTTCAAACATGCTTGCCTTTTTGTTTCCTCAAAATGTAGTTATGGTTAATTTTGTTTAAGTTTTACAAATAAATAGTGTTTTATATTGCTTTGCAGTGTGAGTGAAGAAACTTCATAAATTCCTTTCCTGACCGTTCAGAAAGCATATCTAATTTCAAAATTAATGAGAAGATGCTATGGGAACCTCTAGCAGTCCAAGGCTTTCTGGAATGCAGAAGCAAGTACTTAAGTCTATATAGAGGGTTTTTGTGAGCAGCTCATTCCAAATCTGCTGAAGATCGACATAAGATTGAATCAATTGGGTCAGCTGAGTTCTGTTGTAATTCCAAGCAAGTAGATCGGAAAAATTTCTTCTACAGCATGTACTTATTTCTCTGAGGTAAGAAACAGTTGGATCAGCTTAAGAGTCCTGATTTAATTGGGTTGTCGTCGTTAAATGCCAGCGTCTTTGAAACCATAAATCCTAAGCCTTGAACAAAGACATTTATTTAATTCTAATGCTGTTTTGAAGCTGAAATTCGTTTTATTCACTAGTTAAATGATTATTTGATGAAAAGGATATCATGGTCTCCAAATCTTAGTATTAGTAAATTAAGACATGGTATACTGCTTTAAAAGTTGTAAATCTTTTCCAACTATTGATTATTCCATCCTCTTCAAGGGCAGCATATATAGATGAATCTTATACTTGAGTTATGTATCATATGGTTCCCTGTTTTGCCAATGGTAAATCTTGCCAATTATTGCCTTTTCATGCTCTTAAATATATGCTTACTTTTAGGCTTAGATGTCCAACTCTTACCCTTTGTGTTGTTTATGATATGACGAATATTTTGCCATGTCTTAAAACATGTAGGTAGTGAATAACTGAATATGATCAATACCAGAGAAATAAAGAAGGATTCAGCGTATGATATCTTTATGATAAGGATTCAGCCTTTTCAACCTAAGTTAAGAGTGTATATGATTTTTTATTTATTTATCTTCAATATGTGGAAATTCGAGGCTGGGCTCAATCCGTGAGAATTGAAGCCCCCGGAGTGACTGAGCAAAAGCAAAAGCTTGATTAACTTTTAACGTATCAACTGAGAACTGCTCTATTTTGAAAAATGAGTTCAATAATGAAGGCTTCATGCATTTTTTTTTTCTTTACTTTTTAACCAATTATCGAAAAAAGAAAGAAAGAAGAGGATTTGAACCCTTAAGGCTTAAAGTTTCGGCAGGAAATATTAGTTTTGCCTTTGGAAATTATCGAGAAAAGTTTAGTTTTTTGCTTTTGGTCTCAGTTTTTTTTTTTTTTTTTTTTGGGTGCAAATATTTTAACTTTTAGATTTTTTGAAATAAACTAATTTATTTTTTTGTAACACATTTAACATAAAAATTATAAAATATTATATTTTTTATTAAACACTAGACAAATAAATTACCGAAAATAAATGATTATGAGACAAACATCAGAACTTCTGAACTTGATGGACTTGTTGGGATACAAGTTGGAAGCTGTAGAAGTTATTTTTGTTAGAGAAATCAAACATTGCCTCATATTCACTGATTTGATAATGTAGATTCAAAATCAATTGTTTAGTCACCACACAGGATGTGGCTTGATAGTAAGAGTCCTTATCCCAATATTTAGAGAGGAGTGGTTTGAGCGATTGCCCAACAAGGCCCGTATTGTATACGTGGTATTGCTCATTATTGTCACGTGATGTGGGGTCGATAAGCCCGCACCGAAAATCCCCTTTTCCATTCAGCAAAAAAAAAAATCAATTGTTCAGTCCAAGTGATCAATAATTCAATACCAAACTTTCATCAAAAAAATCAAGATCCAATCACAATTATTCCAAAAGTCACAATATAGGGGATAATTGTCCACGTTTAAGTGTGAACATGGTGACAAAGTTTCTCAACATTATAAATGACTATTGAAGACTATCTCAAATGGTAAAGCAAGTGAAAACAAAAGAAGAAGAAAGTGGTCGACAAAGGGCTACTTCATGTCTGTCAAAGGCTACTCATTCTCTGTTTTTCTGAGAAGAAAAAAAAAAGGGCTACTCATTCTCAAGTGAAAAACAGTGGAGAAAAACCATCTTGATATTATTTCTCATTTGCAATCCTCCCTATTTGTTATTCTTTATCACCTTCAATTGTAAACTCCTTTTGTAAGCTCTCGAAGTATACAATTCTTCTGAAGAAAATATTCAAGGTTAATTTTCAGGTAAGTTTATTCTTTAAATATTTCACATTTTTCACCATGTATTTGCATATTTTAAATATTCAAGTAAGTTTATTCTATTAGCAATTGTTTCTATATTTGATGATTTGTTCTTTTGGATCTCCTAGGTTCCTACATCTATCTTCAAGTTGAATATCAGATGGTGTAAATCTTGGGTACCAATTTCGAGTAGTGGACTCAGGACTGGAGGTTGGAGTTGAAATTTTTATTTATTATTTTATTAATTTGAATATTGTAAATTTTAGTTCAATTCTACCTGTCTATATCATATATTCATTCTTTATTAATTATTGAGACCACACTTCATGAGGTTGAGGTTGGGTCAGTTTGAATTTTTAATTTTTTTTTTTTTTTTAGGGGAGTTTGAATTTCTAATTGTTCTGCTTTTAATCAATTAGTTTGTACTTTTATTAGTAAATTTCATTTGTAAGTGTGGGGGTATTTCATGAGGAATAAATAAGGGTTTTCTATCTTTTCAGTTGGTGAAATCACTTCATTTTATGTATTAATATGTTCTATTCTCTCTCATTGGTCGCCTATCGTCTAACTGTTTGGTTTAAAATGCAAATTGCAATGCTTTTATTATCAATAAAACTTATCATTTGAAAAAAAAAAAAAAAGGGCCAAATTGTTTGACCAATTAATGATAAAGAGGAATAAAAACCCTCAGTCATGCTTTGGGTGTTCTACTATAAAGTGAAACAATTAAAATAAATTGGTCCCTTATGGAAACATGACTTTATGGTTTATTAATATAGAAATAATAGATCAGGGAAAATTGAAATGTAAATTGTAAAGCATCTCTTAAACCTGGCAAATCAAATAAATGTGTTAAACTTCATCTCTTATTAATGATTTAATTGTCACTTGAACAAGTTTAATTTGTGAAAATTTATATTTTTGTCGATGTCTTTTACTGTCTTTACCTGAGAATAAATGCAATTATTATCATGTAATAATTTGTTTAAAAGTTTTAAATTTCATAATAAGATAAGAATGATATTTTAGAAAGACTCAATTATTTTGTTTGGAAAGAAATAAAAAAAAAAGTCAAAATTTTGGTCCATAAATTATATAATTTTTTAATTCTTTTATCAAATTATCGTTATTTCATTTTAGTCCTTAAATCTTTTTTTTTTTTTTTTTTTTTTGAGAATCTTACTCCTTAAATCTTTATAAACATTTATTGGTACCCCGCCTTTCCTTACCATTATTATGCAATAAAAAAAAAAATCTAATATAAAGACTAATGTACACATCCTCCTTTTTTTTTTTTTGAAAGTTCAAGAATCACATCCTTCTAGTGTTCTGTTTAATGTACAAATCACATATTAGACAACATATGGTGTCATAAATACAAACCATGTGGAAACGATGATATTTTAATTATTGAAATGTTCTGTTTTAAAAAAATATATTGCAAGTTTCTTTAAAAAAAAATGAGAATGTTGCCAGCGACAAATAGAAATATTTCTCACTGTTTAATTTAGATAAATACAATCATTCTTCAACTTAATTGACGTACTGGTACACTTTTTGAGAATTAGAATACTTTCATGCATTATGTTTCTCACCTCTATTCATTTTTCTTTTTCTTTTTTTGTGCAGGACCGGCAAGCAACAAGTCAAAGCATGGCATTCTCTTTCTCCTCGGATTTGATATAACCGGAAGAAAGGGAGCATAAAAACTTGGTGACTAGAGCTAGGAGGGAGTCTAAACTGTGAAGTTAAAAATGGATCAGGCTGTAGTGGAAGTCTTGACTAAAAATATCATTTCAATCCTTTCAAATGAAGCATCTGAAAGCTCGAAAATGTGTTGAAAACACAAAAGCTGTTTAGACCCCCAAATTAAAGTTACAGCTCGATTGATTTTACACTAACTTAAAACTAAGTGCGGAATAGTGTAAATGCGAGCGGACAAACAAACAAGCTACTCTAATCCATAATAAAAGCAACACAGCAGTAAAATGGAAAATAAAAGAGTAAGGAAGAAAGATGCAAACACAAGATAACAAGCCGATGTGTTATCGAAGAGGAAATCGAAACTCGGCGAAAAACCTCTCCGTCGCCCTCCAAGCGAAAATCGATCCACTAGACAATCAATTGGAATACATGGGTTAGCAAGAGACCCTCCAAGCCTAATCTACCCGATGTACCTAAGCCCTCCAAGCTCCTACTCCAACAAGGCTTCTCGGAACCGTGTTTTGTCTAGTTCTCCAGATCCTGCAACAAGCTCCATGTTACATCTGCCATCCTTGGCTTCTTCTAATGCTTCCCAGCAACACCAAAACTTCACTTGACACTCTGAAAGGATGTGGTGAGTGTTTGGGCTATCAACCTCTCAATGGTATGAAAATGGAGAGGTAGGAGTTGAGGAAATTTCACAAGCAAATGTGTAGAGGATTGTGGGTATAACAATCTCTAACTCTCAAGGTGTTTGACTAGGGTTTTCTCTCAGAAGCACTTCTCAAAATTTGTGGGTAATGTGGGTATATAGTGTAGGCACAGAAAGTGTGTATCAGAATGGACGGTCTGGCAGAACAGAATGTCTTGCGGGAAGGCCTTACCGCGAGATACTCGCGAAACATAGCTGTCTCTCTCCTGGCCTGACTCTTCGCATTCCAGCATGTGCAAGTCACATGAGTCACTTCGCGGGATGCTTAGTCGCGAGCTACCCGCGAAAACTCTTCAATCTTAAATTGCTTGAGTCTTCACACACTCTGTCTCTATCACACAACCCTTACAATCAAATCCCACAATAAATACAGGGTACAAAAGATTGAATAAAATTTCAATCAAATTTGACACGAAATATAAGCCAACAAAACACATAATTGTAAATAACAACTTTATAATATCCCCCTTTGGCTATTCTATGACAAAACCCCTAAAACAGACTCTAGACTTAAACATGAGTTTGGAAACAATGGCAAAACTCACTCACACCTAATCTAGAAGTTGTGAAGCACTGGCACGTATATACCTGTAACTTGAAACACTTGCACACAAACAAAACTTTCGTTAAGCTTAGGACAGGTTGAACACAAGGTATGTAGATGAGCAAGTAAAGTGCGATCAAATTTGTAAACACTCTAAAAACATGTAAGCATATCTTGATCATACAAAAACAATCATTAAAGAATGACTACAATGAACATTTAGCAAGTAAATGCTCATCCGAACACGCAATGCAATTAAGAACAACTCCAAGGTTCAATTGCATGTCCAACACTCAACCAATGCAAAATACAGAAAGTATTTGCATCTAGGATACAAGATCCTACTACGATACAAGAGTGAGGTACTTAAGACATATTAGCAATATCTTAAAAGTACACAAGAATGCTATAAAGCATAGAGATAAACACAAACTCTGAATATAAACTGAAAATAAAAAACAGAGTATTAAAGCTTTAAACAAAAGCAGTAAAACATAAACATAAACCAGCAGTTGTAAAAACTAAAAATAATCACAAGTAAACTGCCTGTGAACCAATAACCAATGTTTCTAAGCCTAAACCTATGCTCCCCCTAACACTATGCAAGCTCTTCCTCAGCTCCCCCTCAAAAATTTCTCTCCCTTTTTGACCAGAATGGCCAAAGAAGCTAGAACTGCTCAGACTCTGAATCTGATCCCCGCGCCATGGATAAGTCGTCGATCTGAGAAGACAATGCAGTAATCTGTCCCTGAACATATGCAAACTGGGTCGTGGTGTGTTGCACATGGGAGTCTAGCATGGTAAACATCTGATTGGAAGATACAAGATGGGTGACTTATGTACCCCAAGACTTTAGTTTTTTAGATTTTTCATTATGTCTTTCATGTGTGTCGATTATTTTTGAGCTTGCAACATTCAATTGTATGAACAACGGTTTCTTAGATTTGGTTGGGTTATGATATCTATTTGTGGTCTGTGGAACATGTATTTGTTTTAATAAGCCACGTGTTAGCCCATGATTTGTTTTTATATATATATATATATATATATATATATATATATATATATATATTCGTGTTTCTAAGTGCTTTTTAGCTTCTTGTATCTGAGAACTAGTCATAATGAGAAACTTTGATAAATAGTAGGGGTTTTTTTTTCAAAAAATTTATTGATGAATAAACACATCAATCAATATATATATATATATATAAATATATAAAAGCAAAGATCTCAAGTGAGAGAGTATGAGGTTCTGCCATGTGGCGCTCTCTTTGACAAGGAATTTGTTCACATAAATTCTTTACTCAAGTGCCACATCAGAGATAAAGACTAATTAAAATTCAAATAATAATTTCAATGAAAAAAATATTCAAAACATAAGAAATTTATTTTCTTAGATTCATTGTATCAAGACATTTCTCAAGTGCCACATTATAGATAAGGACTAATTAAAATTTAAAAGATAAGGACTCTTTATTTTCTTGAGTTCATTGTTTCAAGACTTTCCTCTCTCTCACAAAGCACAAAACTTTTCGTGTTTCCACTCACCCTTTTTCACTTCTTGCACTTCTGCTACTTTATATACACCTACCCATAGTCTTTCATCTTCATGCCATAGGTTAGGTGCTTTTTGATTTTGTTTTAGCCCTTACAATTTCTTGGTTTCTTTGTCATTTTTTTTACTACTATTTACTGCGGTATTGGTATGAGCATCAACCATAAAAGTAAAATAAGATAATTATTTTGGAGTTTTCTTTGTTGTGAATCTAGATTATCTCAACTTTAGTTGCAACCCTAAGTTTAGTTGCAGCTATTCAAGAATAGTGTGAAATGGTATTCAAATCGCAATCATATTGTTAGTTCTCTCCATCAAAGCTACAATTAGGTAGTTCTTCACATAATTTTTATCTTTCTTTCTCATGTATCTTTCACGTATAATACTTATCCACCTATATTTTTTTGATTACGTTTGTTAGTGTTGTAAATTATAATTGCTGTGGTTTGTTAAGATTAGTTTCAAATGATTTAATTTGTTGTTACAGTTTTAATGTACGATTGTAAGTTAATTAGCGAGCTCTACTTCTCTATATAAAGACAAAGTTCATGTGTAAAATTAATAATACAAGATTAGTTCTCCCATTTTTAACTTATAGTTTTCTTGAATTTTAGAATTCTCTTTGTTTTTTGTTTTTTTTTTAAAGAATATAAAAGACATATTAGAGGCGATTAAATATTGATAAATGTAAGTGTATTTAGCCAATTTTTCTTTATTTGATTATATTCTCTATTTGTTGGTATACAAATAATTTTGTTTCATTTAGATTACGAACAAAGTGTTTGAGATTGGGGTCTTGGGATTTGGTGGTGAGAATGAAGTGGTTGAGGAAGTGTTCAGTTTTAGAAATAAAGTCTACCTTTTATCTAGATGTTATTTTATTATTTTAAATATTAAATTTATAATATGGTGTAAACTCCTAGAAATTTCTAATAACAATGTAATTACAATATATATATATATATATATATATATATATATATATATATATATATATTAGTAAAGAAAATCCACTCAATAGTCAGAAACTACTTCTAGGATAAGGAAAAATTAAAATTATAAAATATGAATTAAGAAAATTAAGTTTCAAAGCATTCAACAATATTTTGGGAAACATCATTAATACTCTATAACAAAATTATTATTATATATGGGTCTTAAAAAAAATTTTATTTTCAAATGAAATTACCAAATATCCGCGCATCATGCGGGAAATTATCTAGTTACAAATAAAGAGCAAAAGCTCACAGCTAGTAGAGTACAACCACTCTGATACGCACAAAAAGTCCTCCATAGACCACCTAACTGAGATTGCTAGCCTACAAATCAACAAGACTAACAATTTGACACCAAAACTATTAAAGCCAGGCTATAAACAGGGATAGTTTCTAGGATCTGCCAATGACAGTTCCACCAGATTGGAAACATCTTAGGGCCTAATTAACACCAACTGCTTTCAACACAGAGCAGCACCTGAGGCAATCATCAACTTCAACCAACTATCTTTGAACATTCTTGAGTTGGACAGATTCCTTCATGTCCCAGTTACATCATAATACTCGATATTGGATAGTATCACAGTTGGAGCCTTTGCTTTCAACTCTTGGTTTGGCATCCTTGTTAACAGATTTGACTATCTGTTCTAATAGCTTTTTTCCTTTACATTGATAATAGGATTTTCGATTGCTTAGTGTTCACATTGTTTGTGTTACACACTGTTTATAGATTTATGGTCTAATTTTAGACAGAATATTAGACTGTCTTCTGTACTTGCATATCAGCTTGGTATGTGCTGCCTGTGTTTTATCATTGAGACCCCTGTACGTACTTCTATCCATTTGAGATGCATTTTATAAGATCAGAAATAAATTTCTTGATTTATACTGGTATTTCCCTCATATTTAAGCTGAGACGTGGTGTAGGAAGATGCTCAGAGGTTGAACCTTCTTTTTGCATCCTCTTAACCTTAGTACCCAGTAGGCGCACAAACGTTTAGCCAAAAGATGCTTTCCCCCTCCATTTCTGTATTAGCACATGAAAAGTGTTTGTGTCAAGTTAGGAAAAAAGGTTCCCAGTTTCTGTATTACACATTATGCTCTTTAGTTCACAATTCATATATAAATGAGATGTGATTATGGTTTATTTATTTTTGGATAAGTATAATCAGAGTCTTATTATTTTAACTTTATTGATGCATCTTTGGCCATTAACATATGGTTCCTGAGTCTTACTTAAAAATCTTTGACTTACATATAAATTCTGAATAAGAATTCCAGTAGTCCTTTTTTCCCCCTCTGTTTTTTCCAATTATTCTTTTGGTTATGTTAGTGTATAGCTTAGACTAGTTTAGCCCATTGGGCTTAACCCAGTATACTGTACTTGTAGTTTACTCATATTACTTGTATTGCACACATACCTAGCCTATATAAGGCTCTCTATTGTACATTATTATAAACGCATCAATATACAGACTATTTAGTCTTTCTCTCTCACTTTATATTGTTAACATAGTATCAGAGTCATTCCTTTGACTTCCTGGTACCTGTGGACATCTCCGGCATTCTTCCGCTGCCCTCGCCTTCATCCAATAGTCACTACCAGAAGCGAGTCACCGCCGTCACACCCACAGCCCCTAGAACAATCGGATTTTATCAGTTTTGTTGATCAAACTACCAAAGTCAAGGCACAGATTGACAGATCTTCCGACCTCGAGCAAAACCCAACAAAGAGCTGCCAGAAACCACCTCACACATGCCGCCACGCGCCGTCTGAAGTTTCTGCCTCACGAGCACGTGCCCCACGCGCCTCCACGTGTCGCCACACACCGTCAGCCTCTCACACGCGTCTCACGCGCCAGGAACAGCGCCGTCACGCACTCCCACGCGCCACACATGCCTGATCCGTTTCAAGTACTACCACAATAGCCCTAGGGTGACGTCATGCGGCCACATCAGCATTCGAGCCGTTGACTTTGACCGAGCTATTGACCGTTGACCAGACCGTTGACCGTTGACTTTGACTAAAGTCAAAAATTTTCAACAGGGCTTGTCTTGCTCAGTTTTTTGCGTAGATTCCGATTTTGGGCTCCGTTTCTTCATTTGAGGTCTCTAAATCCCACTTTTTGGTCATTTTCTTCATTATGGCTCAACAAAATGAACGAGATATCATTCGTCCTATCACCATTATGTTGGATGGTCCTACTAGCTATCATGCATGGTCTCAGAATATGACTGTCTTTCTCAAGGGTCGTAAACTGTGGAGATATGTGACTGGTTCAATTCCTAAGCCAGTACCAAACCCTAAGTCCAAAGCCACAACTGTTGAAGATGCCTCCAAGACTGCTGTTACAAAAGATGATTATGAAGAACGCCTAGAGGAATGGGAGAGTATTCAGAGTAAGATCTTGTCTTGGTTTATCAATACCTCTATTCCCTCCATTCATAATCTTGAGACTGCTGAGGCTGCTTAGCAATTTCTGGCCGATCGCTATAATTGTACTAATGATTCAAGCCTGGAGTTCCACATTGAATCAAAGCTTTATCAAATGCACAAAGAGACAGGTCAGTCTATTTCTGATTTTTATTTTCAGGCTTCTACTATGTGGGAACAACTCATTGCTGCAGATCCTCCACTAGTGTGTTCTAAGGACATTGAGCTCTTTGTTAAATATCGAGATCGCTGTAAATTTATGCACTTCATGATGGGTTTACGTGAGGATTTTGAGCCTACTAGGGCCTCTCTGCTTAGCCAATCTCCTACCCCTTCTCTTGAAGCTGCAGTCAAGGAACTCATTTCTGAGGAGAACCGTCAGCCTACTCATCACATGTCATCACCTGATCATGTATTGGCTACACCATCTCCACAGCCTCCCATTATTGCATTTACTGCTCCTCCACGAATAAACTCTAGGCGTCCTACCTCTCAGTCTTCCTAAGGTACTCGCTGTGAGTTTTGCCTTGCCAAAGGCCAAGACATCTCAGTTTGTTGCAAACTGCAAAAATTTAAGCAAGAGTAGAATAAAGCTTCTCTTTCTCGGGCAGCTGTTGTATGTCCATCAGATTCATCAGTTCCTACAGGTCATCTTTGGCTTCCTCACTTACTATGGCGGATATTGAGGCAGTAGTTCAACAGGTTTTATCCCGCACTTCCACTGCCCTTTCTGTCACCTCAGGTAAACAACCTTGGTTTTTTGATACTGCATGTTGTAACCATATGACTCCTGATGAATCCCAATTTTCTGATAAGGCACCCTTAGAACATCTAATCACCATTTACACTGCTGATAGAAATCCTATGCCTGTTAGTCATAAAGGAACAATCTCTTCTCCTTGTTTATCCTTTAGTGACACTTTTCATATCCCAAAGTTATCCCTTAATTTACTTTCTGTTGGCCAACTTTGTGAATTAGGTGTAGATCTTCTATTTACTAATCATGGTGTAGATGTGCAGGATCCCCGGACGGGTCAAGTTCTTGGGACAGGTCGTAAGGTTGGTCGCATGTTTGAGGTTCATGACTTGAAGATTCCTTCACAAGTTGTTTCTGCAGCTGCTACCACTGCCACCCCCTCACCTGATCTATGGCATGCTCGTCTTGGTCATCCATCTTTATCTCATCTTCAGTTATTAGTTTCTCAAGGTCATTTAGGTTCAATTTAGTTTCAAAAATTTGATTGTACTTCCTATCATTTTGGCAAACAAACAAAATTGCCCTTTAATAATAGTGACTCATTTTCTTCTGCACCTTTTGATCTTATACATTTTGATATTTGCGGTCCTGCACCTGTTCCCACTGAGGGGGGATCTAGATATTTTGTCATATTTGTGGATGATTTCTCAAGATATACTTGGATTTATCTGCTTCACCATAGGTCCGAACTTGTGTCTATTTACCAAACATTTCATAAAATGATTGAAACACAGTTCAATCACATCGTCAAAGTCTTTCAATCAGATAATGCTCAAGAATATAATGATAAATATTTCCTATCCTTTTTAGACAGCCGTGGTACCCTTTCTTAGCGGTCTTGTTCTTACACCTCTCAACAAAATGGTTGTGCAGAATGAAAACATCGTCACATTCTTGATATTGTCCGCACCCTTCTCATTTCTGCCTCTCTTCCTAAGTGCTTTTGGGGTGAGGCCGCACTCACTGTTGTGTACACCATTAATCATATTCCTTCACCAACTACATACAACAAATCTCCATTTAAGCTTCTCTATGGTCAAACTCCTGACTACTCCTCTCTTCGAGCTTTTGGTTGTGCTTGCTTTGTCTCTCTTCCTCCTCATGAACGAACAAAGCTCTAGCCTTGTGCTCGTCTCTATTATTTCCTTGGTTATGGTGTATCTCAAAAGGGGTTTCGCTACTATGATCCTATTTCTCATCGCCTTCGTGTCTCCCATCATGTTGAGTTTTGTGAACATCGTCCTTTCACGAGTCTTCAGCAGTTTCCTGCGTCCTCTTCCTTAGAGTCTCCCATTTTTACTGATCTTTTCCTCCCTCTCCATCTTGAACTTGTGGAGGATTCTTCGACATCGGCTGCCTCTCCAGACAACTCATCTCTGGTTTTGTCCTCAACATATGACCCGCCTGTCTTGGATCCTATGGCACCACCCTCTCTTGAGTCTCTTGTTGGTCCTGAACTTCGTCGTTCCACTCGGGTAAGCATTTCTCCTCCCTATCTCACTGATTATCACTGCTTTTTTTCTCTTGCCACCCTCTATGAACCTCACACCTATCATAAGGCTCATACTGACCCTCTTTGGTAGCAAGCTATGAACGAAGAACTAGATGCCCTTCATAAGAATCACACTTGGGATATTGATTTGCCTCATGGTCAGTCTGTAGTAGGTTGTAGGTGGGTTTATAAGATCAAGACCAAGGTTGATGGATCAATTGAACGGTACAAGGCTCGCCTAGTTGCCAAGGGCTTTACTCAGGAGTATGGCATTGACTATGAGAAAACATTTGCTCCTGTTGCTCGCCTTACATCTGTCAAATCACTCATTGCTGTGGTTGTTGTTCGTCATTGGCCTCTTTATCAAATGGATGTGAAGAATGCTTTCCTCAATGTAGACCTCCAAGAAGAAGTGTACATGCAGCCACCCCCTGGCTATCCACACTCAGACAGTCAAGTTTGTCGCCTTCGCCGTGCTCTTTATGGCTCAAGCAGGCTCCTCGAGCTTGGTTTGAAAAGTTTAGCTCAGTTGTTGCTCAGTAGGGTTTCACTTCGAGTCCTCGTGACACTACTCTCTTTGTCCGAAGTTCCTCTACTGGTATCACTCTTATTCTTCTTTATGTTGATGATATGATTATTATTGGAGATGATTCTGCAGGTATCCGCTCTCTTCAGTATTTCCTTAGTCAACATTTTGAGATGAAAGATCTGGGCACTCTCAGCTATCTTTCCCAAGCTAAATATGCTTCTGATCTTCTCTCCAAAGCCGGTATCATCGACAACAAGATTGTTTTCACTCCCTTGGAATACAATGCAAAGCTCACACCCTTGGATGGTGAACCTATATCCGATACTACTTGCTATCGTCAGTTGGTTGGTAGTTTGATTTATCTCACATCGTCCAGATATTTCATATGCCATGGGTATGGTCAGTAAGTTCATGGATGCCCCTCATTCTGTCCACTATGCTGCTGTTCTTCGGATTCTTCGATATGTCAAGGGCACACTTTATCATGGACTCCCCTACTCCTTTCGGTCTTTTCTCAAGCTTCATGCTTATTCAGATGCAGACTGTGCAAGTGATTCGACTGATCAATGCTCTATCACAGGTTTCTGTTTCCTGTTGGATACTTCTCTTGTCTCGTGGCGTAGCAAGAAGTAGGATGTGGTTTCTCGTTCCAGTATTGAGGCTGAGTATCGTGCCCTTGCCGACACCACCTGCGAGCTTGTCTGGCTTTGCTGGCTCTTGGTTGACATGGATGCTCCACAGCCCACTGCCACTCCTCTCTATTGTGACAATCGTAGTGCTATCTACATTGCTCATAATGATGTCTTCCATGAACGCACCAAGCAAATTGAGATTGACTGCCACATCACTTGCCAGCATCTCAAGAAAGGCAATCTCAAGTTGTTCTCCATCTCCTCTGCTGACCAGCCTGCTGATATCTTCACCAAGACTCACCCGCCTGGTCGTCTTCGAGATCTTATATCCAAACTCCAGTTGGCTTCCTCCTTGCCACCTTGAGTTTGAGGGGGGATGTTAGTGTATAGCATTGACTAGATTAGCCCATTGGGCTTAGCCCAGTATACTGTACTTGTAGTTTACTCATATTACTTGTATTGCACACATACCTAGCCTATATAAGGCTCTCTATTGTACATTATTATTGACACACAATATACAGACTATTTAGTCTTTCTCTTTCACTTTATATTCTTAACAGGGTAGAAAGTTCTTGCTTTAAACTGTATTTTCACTGCATTCCTCATGTTCAGTTGTCTTAAGCTCATGAAGAGAAATTAGTGCTCAAAGTCATAATATCCAATTACTACCTGTTGAAAAATTTTGTCTGTCTTCTTTTATGTTATTGGGAACGCAACTTGATCATTTGTGTTACCTAAGTTAGCAATATCTATTTGAATTTGGGATTGTACTCATATAGTCATGACTCATAAGTTACTCTTTTGTTATTCACTGTTGCATGTCCATATACTTATACAATAGCACTTTATGTAGTTTTTCTCCTTTATCATATGCATCTCTTTTTATCTTTTTATCATTTTGAAAGTAAGAAGTAAGAAATCTTTTGTCATTGCTTACGAACATGCTTGCATTTTTGTTTTCCTCAAAATGTAGTTACAGTTATTTTTTTTCAAGTTTTACAAATAAGTACTATTTAATGTTGTTCTGCAGTGTGAGAGAAGAAAGTTCATAGATTTCTTTACTTGCTGCTCAGAAAGCATCTTCAATTGCGAACTTCACGAGAAGATTCCATGAGAACCTCTAAGGGTCCAAGGATTTCTGGAATGCAGAAGCTTGTACTTCTATATAGGGGTTTTTGTGAATAGTTTGTTCCAAATCTGCTGAAGATCAACATAAGATTGAATCAATTGGGTCAGTTGAGTTCTGCAGTAATTCTAAGCAAGTAGATTGGAAACTTTTCCTCTATATAGAGTACTTACTTTACTGTGGTAAGAAACAGTATGTTCAGCCAAGAGCCCTGATACTATTGGGTTGTCATAGTTAATTTTCTGTCTCTGAAACCATAATTCTTAAACCTTGAACCAAGACATTTATTTAATTCTAATTCTGTTTTGAAGCTGAAATTTGTTTTATTCTCTAGTTAAATGATTATTTGATGAAAAGGATATCTTGGTCCCCAATTCTTAGTATTAGTAAATTAAGACATGGTCTACTGCTTTAAAAGTTGCAAATCTTCCCAACTATTGATTATTCCATCCTCTTCAAGAGCAGCATATATAGATGAATCTTATACTTTTAATTATTTATCATATGGTTCCCTGTTTTGGCAATTATTTCTTGTTGAAGCTCTTAAACTTATGCTTACTTTCAGGCTTAGATGTCCA
Organism: Quercus aquifolioides; assembly: GCA_019022515.1. Lineage (NCBI taxonomy): Eukaryota > Viridiplantae > Streptophyta > Magnoliopsida > Fagales > Fagaceae > Quercus > Quercus aquifolioides. Next base: position 5,397,137 of record CM032335.1, on the reverse strand, counting down.
ACTCTTATCCTTTGTGCTGTTTATGATATGATGAACATTTTGCCATGTTTTAAAACGTGTAGGTAGTGAATATGATCAATTCCATAGAAATAAAGAAGGATTCAGCCTTTTCAACCGAAATTATTATGATATCCTTATAATATTTTTTTATTTATTTATCTTCAATATGTGGAAATTAGAGGCTGGGCTCAATCCGTGAGAATTGAAGCCCAGGAGAGACTGAGCAAAAACAAAAAAAACAAAAGCTTGATTAACTTTAACGTATTTTGAAAAATGAGTTCAATAATAAAGGCTCATTCGAGCTAGTATTTATCAAGTGCTTCATGCATTTTTCTGTACTTTTTTTTTTTATCAATTATCAAAAATGAAAAAAGAAAAAAAGAAAAAAAAAGAAGAAGAGGATTTCTGTTGGAAATATTAGTTTTGCCTTTGAAATTGTTGAAAACTATTTTTTGTTTTCTTTGGCAAATATTTAGCTTTTAGCTTTTTTTAAATAAACTATATTTTGGTGTTTTTGTAATACATTTAACATAGAAAATTATCAAAAGTTATAGTATTTTTAATTAAATACTATACAAATAAGTTACAAAAAAATAGGGGATTTGGAAACGGGCATTAGAACTTCTGATCTTATTGGGATACAAATTGAAATCTGTAAAAGTTAGTTTTGTTAGAGATACCAAACATTGCCTCATACTCGCTGATCTGATAATGCAGATTCAAAATTAATTGGTAAGTCCAAGTCATCTGAAAGCTTGAAAATGTGTTGAAAGCACAAGAGCTTGTTTAGACCCCCAATTCAAATCACAGCTTGGTTGATTTTACACTAACTTAATACTAAGTGCGGAATAGTGTAAATACAAGCGTATAAGCAAGAGAGCTACTCTAATCCATATTTAAAGCAACATAGAATTAAAATGAAATGAACAAGAGTAGGGAAGAGAGATGCAAACACCAATAACACCGAGACGTGTTATCAAAGAGGAAACCGAAGAACTTGACGAAAAACCTCTCCGTCGCCCTTTAAGCAGAAATCGATCCACTAAACAATCAGTTGGGATACATGGGTTAGCAAGAGACCCTCCAAGCCTAATCTACCTGATGTACCTAAGCCCTCCAAGCTCCTACTCCAACAAGGCTTCTTAGAACCATGTTTTGTCTAGCTCTCCAGATCCCGCAACAAGCTCCATGTTGCATCTGCCATCCTTAGCTTCTTTCAATGCTTCCTAACAGCTCTAAAACACTCTTTACACTCTGAATAGGTGTGGGTTGTGTTTGGGTATAAATCTCCTCTCAAGGTATGTCAATGGGAGAGGGAGGGAGAAGAGGCTACAATGATTTCTCACTAAGGATGAGTAGCTCTCTCTCAAAAAGATGGATGTGTGTGTCGTAGAAAACCTATCTAGGATTTTTCTCTCTGAATGGTCTCTCCTACATTTGTGGATAATGAGGGTATATATAGTATGGGTGAAGGGTAAGAAAGTCACACATTAAAATCTTCTAGGCAGAATGTTTCACGACTATCTCGCGGGAAGGCCTTACCCGCGAGACACTCGCGAAAACGACAGTCTGGCACGACTCTTCAGCTTCCAGTCATGTGCTCCTCACGTGGCTCTTTCGCGGGTTAGCTTCCAGTGAGACACCCGCAAGATCCATTGATTCTTCATTTAAGCTTGAGTCTTCACCAACTTGATACTAAACCCAATACAATAAAATCCTACAAAATACAAGGAACAAAATTAAAGTAAATACAACACTTTTTTGTCATGGAATAAAGCCAACATTAGACATAGTTGTAAATCACAACTTTACAGCAGAGATTTTCACTTGAAAATGATGGGGTTTTGATGAAAACTGATTTTGGGTTGAGAAGGGTTCGAAGAGGGTCAGGGCGAGGGAAATGTCTAAGTTTTTGAAAAAACTGTCACATCTGCTACATAAAACTGAAAACACACGTTTTTCACAGGTTAGGCAGTAGCAACGTATTGCACAAAAATTTTCGTGAGAAGCTTTAAGTCGCGAGATAGTAGCGAGATAGTCACGATTGCTTCTGTCTGATTTTGGAAAAATCCAGTTTTGGCCAAATAGCATTTCGCGAGAAGCTGTTGGTCGCGATATAGTCGCGATACAATTGCGAGAGTTTCTGTGTAAGGTGATGAAAAATTTATTTCCCTCAAGCTCATTTCGCGGGAAGCTCTAAGTTGTGAGCTTCTCGCGAAACACCCTCTGAACCAGTTTTTGAAGAAAAACACAAAAATGCATTTTGAACAAAAACTAAAAACATGAAAGTATAAAATCACTTTAAAAAACAAATAAAACACTCAAAAATCTTTTTGGGTTTGATCAACAAGTACTTGAGCATACAGATCACATTTGAACATGTACAATCACACAAATTAGATAAGCATTCATTGAATCAAAGTCTTGTGTGTTGTGGGTGAGTATCAAGTGTGAAATAGTCCTTAGACCAGAGTGAAGCTTCAATGATCAATTCAATCAAATCATACACAACTGGTACTAAATCAAGTGGTCTATCTCAATTATAGAAATGAACATATATGACCTTCCACAAATTGATTACACAACTTAGAAGCTTTTCATTTGACTTCTGCATAAATCATGACATTTGATCCTTTTTGGATAATACAACTCTTTTTGAGATCGGTGCTTGAAATTTTTGATATTTTAACATTGAGAATTAGCCTTTGGCTTTTTGAGCACCATACATTTCAATACAAAAAGTCGCTTTCCCTTTTTCCTAGTCAAATACTAGTATGTGCGACAGGCTTTTGCAGCTCAATATCTCTTTTCATTTGGAGATTTACATTTGGTGAGCTCTTTTGCAAAAACAAAAAAATAAAGTGGGAAGAGATATAGGAACAAGTCTATACAAGTATCAAGACCATCAAGGTTATTGACCAATCATTCATGACAAGCTTGAAGATCTATTTACAACAATCACACATAATTTTCAAGATTTCTTCCACACAGATAAAAGTGCATACAAAACAAGTTAAGCTCGTAAATGCACTACACCATTAGTACGAAGGTACTAGGCCAAACTCACATGTGATATACACAAAACAAGCGATCAAACTTTTTGAAGATTTTTCAACTTTTTATGGGTTTTTGAATTTTTGAACACACTCAAAAACAGAACAAAACAAAAACACAGCAAAAACTTGTAAACGAAACATGCTAAAACCAGAAGCAAATGATACAAATCAAATTAAGCATGTAGATATGCATGAGCAAATGTCCCTAAACATTGGAAGTATTAATGCATGGACATGTTAAAATGCTTATGCATGAGTACCCCTTTTCACCCACATGGCACGTGCGTTTGGGGTGATATCCTTAAAGGATTAGGTACGAGAGTTAGGACTTTCAAACCGTCTAGTGAAGCTCTCAAAGCAAGTGGTGAAGGCACCGATCATTTTCATCACATCCATCATGCCAGAATCACCATTTCGACCTCCTGATTGCTCACCAGACTAATTTCTTTTGTCATTTTTAGGGCTTTTTGACCTATGAGCACTTGCATTCTTCAAAGCCTTCAGCTTATGGCAATTTGGTCAGTTGTGTCCTTGAAGTCCACAGAAATGATAGAAATGTTGAATTCTCGGACCTCTTTGCAAGTTTGGAGGTGATTTCCCTTGAACCTTAGGCTTGACCATTGTTTGATTACGAGGCTTATTCATCACCCGTTGGTCAACTACATTCTTCTTCTTTTCATCCTTTGTTTTCTTAGGAGTAGAGACAACTACAACCGGCTCTCTGGCTTTCACAAATTTCACATCTTTGGTGACATTGGCCGATGAGCTACTCCCTCTAGTATATCCCAACCCGGACTTGTCTGAGAAATGTTTTTGAGATGAAATAACACCGTCTAGCTTCTTCGTGGATACCCTCTCTATCTTGGCATTTGCTTGAACCACCTCTAGCTCAAGAAATCTGATTTTTGAATAAGATTCAGTCAGCTCACCATTCAGCGTCTCTATCTCACACTTGGCCTCTTTATAATGCACTAGAAGACTTTTATAGTCCTCATCTGCCTTCTTCATCTTTTTAACAGCTGCCTTGGCCACTCTTATATATTCTCCTGACTTCTCAAGTAGGTAATTGTAATTTTCTTAAAGACCGGTTGAATCTTCATCTTCTTCAACATCTGATTCTTCTACAATTCCCATGGATTCCTCATCACTATGCTCCCCAAGTTCTTGCACTAGTAAGCTCAAGTCTTCCGAGGACTCAACATAAGCAATAGTCATAAAGGCGGAGTAATTCCCTTCTCCATCACAGCTCTCTTCCGAATCAGAGTTGGATGAATCCGAATCACTTTGAGTTGTAGCATATGCCTTGCCCTTTCCTCTTAGATAGTTGGGACACTCCTTCTTGAGATGTCCTTGGCCATTGCATTCATAACACACAATGCCTTGAGGAGACTAGGAATCCTTTCCATCTTTCTTCTTAAACTCCCTCCTATCACCTTTGGAGGATGAGAACTTCCCTCTGTTGAACGGTTTTCCACTGTTCTTCATCTTTAGAATTTTTTGAAAGTTCTTTGCAAGGAATGCTACATCCTTTTCCACTCCATCTTCTTCGGAGGAATCATCCATTCGTTCGGTGATGGTTTTAAGAGCAAGAGATTTACTTGTCTTATGAGAAGGCAGTCCAAGCTCATATGTTTGAAGAGACCCAATGAGCTCTTGGATATTAATTTCATCCTGATCTTTACTTTCCTCTATAGTTGTGACTTTCGCTTGGAAGCTCTCCGGTAGGGACCTCAAATTTTTTCTCACCACCTTAGCATCCTCAATCTTCTCACCAAGATTGAGCTTCGCAATCACGATTTCGTTGAGCTTTCCATAAAATGAATCAAAAGACTCATCATCTCCCATCTTAAGCTCTTCGAATTTAGTGGTAAGTATCTGAAGCTTTGTTTCCTTCACTTTCTTTGTTCCTTCATAAGTGGTCTCCAATATCTCCCAAGCTTCCTTGGCTACTGTCATGTGAGAGATCTTGTGAAATTCGTTTGGAGACACACCACAAAATATAGCATTTAAAGCTTTACTGTTAGCATTACCTGCCGCAAGAGCTGCTTATCCCAAGTGGATTTAGCAGCCTCCAACCTATTTCAACCGTATCCCAAACAGTATCATCAATGGAACACAAGAATGCCCTCATTCGAACTTTCCAAAAAGCATAATTACTACCATCAAAATATAGCGGAACATTTAAAGATTGAGACCGGTCCATCTCAAATGGGGTCAAGGAACACACTTAGGTATTTAAACCACAGCGAGTGTACCCGCTCTAATACCAATTAAAAGCTCAAAAATGTGTTGAAAACACAAGAGCTGTTTAGACCCCCAAATCAAAGTTACGGCTTGGTTGATTTTACACTAACTTAATACTAAGTGCGGAATAGTGTAAACACAAGCATATAAGCAAGAGAACTACTCTAATCCATATTTAAAGAAACACAGCAGTAAAAATGAAATGAACAAGAGTAGGGAAGAGAGATGCAAACACAGATAACACCAAGACGTGTTATCGAAAAGGAAACCAAAGAACTCGGCGAAAAACCTCTCCACTGCCCTCCAAGCGAAAATCGATCCACTAGACAATCAGTTGAGATACATGGCTTACCAAGAGACCCTCCAAGCCTAATCTACCCTCTGTACCTAAGCCCTTCGAGCTCCTACTCCAACAAGACTTCTCAGAACCATGTATTGTCTAGCTCTCCGGATCCCGCAACAAGCTCCATGTTGCATCTGTCATCCTTGGCTTCTTCCAATGCTTCCCAGCAGCACTAAAACGTCACTTGACACTCTGAAAGGGTGTGGTAAGTGTTTGGGCTATCAACCTCTCAATGGTATGGAAATGGAGAGGTAGGAGTTGGGGAAATTTCTAAAACAAATGTGTAGAGGATTGTGGGTATAACAATCTCTAACTCTCATGGTGTTTGGCTAGGGTTTTCTCTCAGAAGCACTCCTAAACATTTGTGGATAATGTGGGTATAAATAGTATAGGCACTGAAAGTGTGTATCAGACTGGACAGGCTGGCAGAACAGAATGTCTCGCGGGTGTCTCGCGAGAAGGCCTTACCCGTGAGATACTCGTGAGACACAGCTGTCTCCATCTGGCCTGACTCTTCGTATTTCAGCATGTGTAAGGCGCATGAGTTACTTCGCGGGATGCTAAGTCATGAGATACCCGCGAAAACTCTTCAGTCTTCAAATTGCTTGAGTCTTTACACTACTCTCTCTATCACACAACCCTTACAATGAAATTCCACAATAAAAACAGGGTACAAAAGATTTAATAAAATTACAATCAAATTTGGCATGGAATATAAGCCAACAAAACATAGAGTTGTAAATAACAACTTTACATCATCAATACCAAACCATCATCGAAAAAGCCAAGATCCAGTCACAATTATTCCAAAAGTCTCATACGAAAAGGAGTATAGGGGATAATTGTCCGCGTTTAAGTGTGAACATGGTGACAATCTTTCTTAATAATATGATTATTGAAGACTATCTCAAATGGTAAAGCAAGTGAGCTGTTATCTTTTTCCTAAATAAATGTAAAAAAAGTGAAGCACTAATCTAAAAAGTACCATAAAAGAAGCTGTGTGACAACAATAATTCAAAAAAGCATACAAGCAGTGAAAGCAAAAGTCATAAAGTGAAGCAACAATCATGAAGTGAAAAACAGTGAAGATTCTTCAGTCCATGAAAATCTAATTGGGAAATAAAATTACAAGAGGAAAAAGCCAAGTGAAAACAAAAGAAGAAGAAAGTGGTCGACAAAGGGCTACTTCAATCTGTAGTAAAAGGCTACTCATTCTCTGTTTTGCTGAGAAGAAAGAAAAGGCTACTCATTCTCAAGTGAAAAACAGAGTGGAGAAAAACCATCTTGATTTTTATCACCTTTGTTAAGTTATTCACATAACATTTATGTTTGCTTATTCCATGACAAAAAGTGCCGTAATTTCATTAATTTATTTCCTTGTATTTTGTGGGATTTTTTTGTAATAGGTTTAGTCTTACGGAGAATGAGTAGCCTTTTACTACAGACTTGAAGTAGCCCTTTGTCGACCACTTTCTTCTTCTTTCGTTTTCACTTGGCTTTTTTCCTCTTGTAATTTTATTTCCCAAATGGATTTTCATGAACTGAAGAATCTTCACTTTTTTCACTTCATGAGTAGCCTTTTAAAGATATGCTTAAGAAGTTGATCCCGTTACTTGGCTTGAGTGGTGCAACCCGCAAAGGTCACATAAGGAGCACATGCCAAAAGCTGAAGACTTTTTCCTGAAAGTACTATAGATAAAGCTAAAAGTTAGTTGAAATAATAAAGTATGACCTATAAATAGTACCAAAAAGCGCAATAAGACCCATAAATAGTAACAAAAATAAGCTAAATAGTAAAATAATTGCTAAATATAGTCTATCCAAAGGCAACCTAAATCTTTAAAACTCCACAATCAAAGCCCTAAATCCAACTCAAAAAGATAAGAATTTAAAGAGATACTATTTTAAAAGTCCAGATTTCAATTTGAAACAAGCAAAAAGTATGAGGCTTAGGGTATGTTTGGGATCCGCTTATTTTGCTAAAATTGAAAACTTTTTGCTAAAAATACTGTAAATAAAGGTAAAAGTTAGCTGAAATAGTCCAGTAGAACCCATGAATAGCACAAAAAGTGCAGTGAGTCCTATGAATAGTAGCAAAAATAAGCTGAATATAAAATAATTTGGCAAAAATAATCTTTGCCAAACAGACACTTAATTTGTAATTGTTTATTTTTAGACCCCTTAAAACACAACCGGATTAACCTAGTTAACAAGCCAAGTTAGTACTTAGTCCAAATTCCAGATCTAGGTTATCACAATTAAACAATCATATCATGCATAGCAGCGGGAAAATAAATAACACAATGATATGATGACCCAGGAAAACCAAACCGGTAAAAAACCTGAGGAGGATTTAACCTAGCTATCTTCAAGGTAAACTTGAATCCACTATAGAAAGAATCAAAGTTTGTACAATAGAACTTAGACCACTAACATTCTATTGCTACCCACCAGTAGAAAACTTACTGACACGACCACGTGCAAGCTCCGAGACTACGGACTCCTTTCTTGGATTCTCTAGCAAGTACAAGCACACCCGCTTATGTATCTTTAAGCTCTTATGGCAGCAACTGAATGATCATCAAGTTCTTGAAGAAATCTCTTTCTTAATGATCCTAAGCTTGTGTGAAGGCAAGCACCTCTCAGATCTCACAAGAGATTCACACAAACAGCAATATAAGCAACTTCTAAAACGTGGCTAGGGTTTGCCTTATATACTTAGGGCAAAACATAAAGCCCTAAACATTTTAATGAGCTAGGGCTAAGTTAGAATTCTGCAGAAAAAAATATTCTGCCCGATATTCGATCGATCGAGTCTAAGTTTCGATCGATCGAGCCAGGCTGAAAGTCACTAATACTTCTGCAGCCACTCGATTCCAACTTTACATAAACGCACACACTTTGAGCAAGTCTAAAACAAGACTAACAATTGTTTTGATCATGGTTTGTCAACATTACACATTAGAGTTCTAAATACATTAGTTCCTAAGTCTTTAGAACCTAACAGTAATAATCTAAAACTTCATGGATAAGTTTTAGACTTTGAGATTATAATAAAATAATTTGGCAAAAATAATCTTTGCCAAACAAACACTTAATTTGTAATAATCTAAAACCTCATGGATAAGTTTTAGACTTTGAGATTTTAGGGTTTCATTTAAAACGACAATTATAGAATTTTGATTTCAAACCACCACTAAAATATATGGTTTAAAATGTAATTTTCCCTAATCTTATTCTCCTCCTCTGCAACTTAATCTCATTCTTGGTGACTAAACTTATTGATTTGCGACAATTTTTGGCATTGCTTATCAATGTAGCGACGTTATTTTGTACAATAAGAAGTAGCAAAAATGGACTCTCTAGATCATTGCCAACTTAATTACCCTTAATCCCTAAGCACTTCCCTTAACCCGAAATCACGAATTCCCACTTAAATGTGAAACAATAATTCAGACGAAACCAAACCAGGGGACCACAATAATTAAAAGAAGCAGACGACCCATTTGAAAACAAAATAGGTAAAGCTATGTGACTCTGTAATAAGTGGTCGAGAAGGGCTACTCCATTAAGGCCACTCATTCTCACCGTGAAAACGGTTGAAAAATCAGTTAGATGTTATTTTCAAGTCTCCTACGAAAAAAGGAATATAGGAGATATTTGTCAATGTCAAGTGTGAACTAGAGAAAACAAAATAAGAAGAAAGTGCTACTATTAGTGCTTCTTCCAAATTGTCTTGGCTTTCTTCGAAAAATTTCTAACCATAACCGTGTCAGAGAATGTTAATGGAAGTTCTTCATCAACATTCTCTCTTTGATCAGACCAGCCTGTGGAGCCTCTTTCTTCTTTTGAGTTTTCCTCACCGACTCCAGGAATTTTTTTGAGGGTGGTCCTTAAGAAATTTAAATTATACAAAATCTAATAAAAAGAGAATCTCATACATTGACAAAAAAAAAAACACACACACACGCAAATACATAAAATCTTACAATTTCCTTGTTCAAATCTTTTTATTTTGAAATCGTTATATGATAGTTTTATTATCAATGTTGCAAGTTACATCTCTTTAAAAATTTAGTTAAATAAAATTTTTCTTGGAATTTTATTTTTATTTGTAAGGACATAATATATTGTTAAGGAGACCAAAGTTTAAGAATAAAATTTGGCTACAAACTTTGTTGTAGTCACTCTCACTAAATGAATTAACATTGTTACATATTTTGAAAATCTAATTGATGAATTGCATGTTCTCTATATTCTTAAAACACACTAAAATTTCATGCTAATCGGATGTTATTTGTCATTCGATCCATAAAATTATTTTTTATGTATAATTCTAGATTACAAAAACTTGAAATTTTTTATGTATAATTCTATAAAATATTTGATTGACGACATAACTATTGGTCTTTTATCTTCTTGAAACGTTGCAAGTATGAAGGATTTAAGAAGAAATGTAATTAAATGGTGGATTTGTTAAAATTCACGTTCAATAAAAAATATTGAGTAGATTTTAGCCTTAATCTACAACCATGCTTGTGAAAAGAGTGAACTAGATTCCGCAGGTGAGTTGGGGTCTTCAGGTATATCTTTCTACAAGTGTTTATTATGAAAAGAGTAGTATCATGATCCCTCCTATTGTTTCTGTTTATCAAGACTCACAAATTAAAAGTTGATGAATGTACAAAAGCAATACAACATACAAGCCCAAGTTTCTTGTCTGTCATTATTTTCCCCACTGAAAAGAATGGGAATAGAAGACAAGAAGACAAGAAATCTTTAAAACTCCACAATCAAAGCCCCCAATCCAACCCAAAAAGACGAGAATTTAAGGTGATACTATTTTGAAATTCCAGATTTCAATTTGAAACTAACAAAAAGTATGAGGCTTAATTTGTAATAATCTAAAACTTTAGTTTTAAACTTTGATATTTTAGGGTTTAATTTTAAATGACAATTATAGAATTTTGATTTGAAACCACCCCTAAAATATATAGTTTAAAATGTAATTTTCCCTGATCTTATTCTCCACCTATGCAACTTAATCTCATTCTTGGTGACTAAAATTATTGATTTGCGACAATTTTTGGCATTGCTTATCAATGTAATGACGTCATTTTGTACAATAAGAAGTAGCAAAAATGAAGGACTATCTAGATCATTGCCCCCTCAGCCAAAGCTATAGACTAGGCTGCACCATTCCACAATTTAATTTCCCTTAACCCGAAATCAATAATTCCCACTTAAATGTGAAACAATAATTCAGATGAAACCAAACCGTGGGACCACAACAATTAAAAGATGTGGACGACCCATTTGAAAACAAAATAGATGAAGCTATGTGAGTCTGTAATAAGTGGTCGAGAAGGGCTACTTCATTAAGGCCACTCATTCTCATTTTGATAGAGTGTTGAAAAATTATATAAAAGATGAAACCCAAGAAGAAATAGAGAGCTGAACAGAAAGCTACACAAAACTCAGAGAAATAGAGAAAAGAGAGAGAGAGAGCTTCTGGAAATGCTTTCTATTCCGATTGAAAGAGAGAAAATGAATTGATTTTTACTGTACACTAATCCTTCTTATATACTACCTGTAAGCTAACTGAAGAAACTGATTCTCCTAATTACGCGCTAAACAGTTATATTAGGCAGTTACAATCCTAACACGTGATTCTCACGTGTGAGCATAACTAATACAAAAGAATAAAACTACAAGTAGCACAAGACAAGTAGCACAAGTTCATGTGTCGTTTTGTGCCACTCTATTCTACAAGCATTTTACACCACAGCTATTTTATTCCACTGGTCCAGCTTCTGATTCTTGCTTTACTGCTGTTCTAACCTTGACTTTAGAATCTTTACAGCCCCCCTCAAGGTTAGCTTCAGGTCCATGGATGTTGATTATGCTAATTTTGTCAAGTAGAGAAAACAATTGTTGAGCATGAAGTGCCTTTGTCAATAAATCTGCTAGCTGTGTGTGAGTTGGAGTATAAAATAACTTAATCACTCGATCTTGTACTTTGTCTCTAACCAAGTGACAGTCTATCTCTATATGTTTTGTACGTTCGTGAAACACAGGATTCTCTCCTATATACATGGCAGCTTGGTTATCACAGAAAAGTAGGGCTGGTTGAGGATGATACACTTCAAGATCCTTCAATAGAGCTAGCAACCAAGTTATCTCACAAACTGTCACAGCCATTGCCCTGTACTCTGCCTCTGCAGAGGATCTGGACACAATGGATTGCTTCTTAGATTTCCATGACACCAAAGAATTTCCTAGAAAAATGCAATATCCGGTTGTTGATCTTCTAGTGTCCACACATGCTGCCCAATCTGCATCAGTATACCCTTTCAAATGAAAATCAGATCTTGAAGACAACAAAATCCCTTGACCAGGACAGCTTTTGATATACTGTAATACCTTATAAGCTGCATCCAAGTGAGGTTTTCTAGGCTTGGACATGAACTGGCTAAGCTTGTGGACTGGATATGCCAAATCTGGCCTAGTAATGGTGAGATATAGTAGTCTACCAACCAATCTCCTATAGACTCCAGGATCAGCCAACAATTGTCCATGATACTTACTCAGCTTTAAGTTTTGTTCCATTGGAATCCTACAAGGTTTACAAGCTGTCATCCCTGCATCCTTGAGTATTTCAAGGGCATATTTTCTTTGGCACAAGGTGATTCCCTTATCTGATCTGGCCACTTCAAGACCAAGAAAAAATTTCAAACTTCCAAGATCTTTAAGCTTGAACTTCTGATCCAAAAACACTTTAAGATCTTCCACTGCCTTGACATCATTGCTTGCAATAAGTATGTCATCAACATACACTAATAAGGCCAAAAAGGACTTGTGAGACTTCTTAGTAAACAAAGAGTAGTCTGATTTTGACTGTGTGAAACCATACTGCAAGATTGTGGATGAGAACTTGGAGTACCATTGTCTGGAAGCTTGTTTGAGTCCATATAATGACTTGTTAAGCTTACAAACCAGGCCCCCCTTGCAGTGAAACCCTTGTGGAAGCTGCATGTATACATCCTCATGTAGATCACCATGTAGGAAGGCGTTATTAACGTCAAGTTGGGTCAAATGCCAACCTCGAACAGCAGAAACAGCCAACAAAGCTTTGACAGTAGTCATTTTGGCAACAGGAGAGAAGGTTTCAGTAAAGTCAAGACCCTCCTGCTGTGTAAATCCCTTAGCTACCAAACGTGCTTTGTATCTTTCAAGACTGCCATCTGACTTATATTTGACCCGGTAAACCCATTTGCAACCCACTGCTTTCTTATGGGGAGGTAATGAAGTGAGTGTCCAAGTATTGTTGGCTTCTAAGGCAGCAATTTCTGTATTCATTGCTTCCTGCCAGTTTGTATTTTTTGACAGCCTCAAAGTAGGACTTGGGTTCAGGAATATTAGTAATGAGGGAACAAAAATTAGCATAAGAGGTAGATAGTTTGGAAGTGGAGAGATAAGAGGATAAAGGATATTTGGTACCTGATGTGGGAGATAAAAAACCTGACTTGAGGGATGAATTGGAGTGAGGAAATTGATCACAAACAACTGAGCTGCACTTGTATGACTTCAGATAGGTAGGAGGCTTATGGACCCTTTGTGACCTTCTTAAAGGTAATGAAGAATTGACAGTGTCTAGTATTGGAGTAATCTCTGCAATATCAGTTGGACTAGGAGAACTACCAGACATATGAGGAAGATTAGACATTGAAGAGACTTCAATTGGTAACTGATTTATGACAGGAAGATTGGATGAAAGGGGAGGGGTAGGTTCAGAAATTGATGTAGGAGAAATGGAGTCAGAGATAGATGGAGGGACCTGATTTGGTGCAGAAATAGCATCTGTAACAAGGTCAGAATTTGGAAAAGAAAGCAAAGGATCATGAGGTGAAGCTACTGAAGGAAATAGATGAGGTAAAGGAATGTTGGAATGATAAGAAGATGAATAAGGATCAGACACAAAAGGAAAAATGGTTTCATGAAAAATGACATCCCTTGAAATGAGAATTCTCTTAGTAAACAAATTAAGAAGTTTGTAGCCCTTAACACCAAAGGGGTATCCAAGAAAAACACAAGGTACAGACCTAGGATCAAACTTGGTTCTATGGTGAAGTAAAGTTGAAGCAAAACAAAGACAACCAAAAACTTTGAGATGCTCATAAGAAGGGATTTTGCCATATAGTTTTTCAAAAGGAGATTTATTGTTTAAAATGGGGGAAGGCAGCCTGTTAATGATATGTACAGCAGTCAAGACACACTCACCCCAAAGATAAAGAGGGATATTAGACTGAAATCTCAAGGCCCTAGCCATGCTCAAGATATGTTGGTGTTTCCTCTCCACAACTGAATTTTGTTGTGGAGTGGCAACACAAGAATGTTGATGTATAATACCATTTGCAGAAAAAAAAAATCTTTCAAGAAAAACTCAGGAGCATTATCAGTTCTAAACACTTTTACTTTGGTATGAAACTGTGTACATATCATGTTATAAAATGAAACAAGCAGTGGCCTAGTGTCTGATTTATATTTCATTAGATAAACCCAAGTGGATCTAGTTGCATCATCAACAAGAGTAAGAAAATATTTGAAGCCTTCTTGAGTAGGTTTGGCAAAAGGACCCCAAACATCACAATGGACAATATCAAAGGCATTAGAGGAAATGTGATTAAAAGATGGAAAAGGTAACTTTTTCTGTTTAGCAATAGGACAGAGAACACAATCTTTATTACTTTGAAATTGGATTACATCAGGAAAATGACTGTGCAAAGTATTGAGTTTATTATCAGAAACATGTCCAAGTCTAAGATGCCAAAGAAATGGCTTAGAAACAACAGGAACATTGGAAACAGAGTTTACAAGGGAATCAAAAACAGATTTCAAAATGGAAGAGACTCCTGATATGGATGTGCAATCTGGTGAAACTTGCAGCAAGTAAAGATTGTTGTGCAATTTACCCACTCCAATCGTTTTCCAACATGACAGGTCCTGTATGAAACAAAATTTTGAAAGGAAAACAAAACAACAAGATAGGCATTTTGTTAATTTGCTAACTGAGATTAGGTTGAATGAAAAAGAAGGAACACAGAGAACATTTTCAAGGATTAAGGTGGACGTGATTTGAATAGTTCCTATGTGAGTGACAGTAACTTTCTCACCATTAGGCAATTGAACAAAAGTGGATATAGAACTAGTGATTTTGGTGAATAAGGTGACAGAATGAATTATGTGATCTGTAGCACCAGTGTCAAGAACCCAAGTCTCACTATTGAAAGCATTTTTATGTACAGGATTAACAGCAAATACAGAATGTTGCATGCTTAAAGTCATACAATCTTGAAACATATGACAAGTATTACCTGAGGCAGTAGTGGAAGCAATTGCAGAATTGGCTGAATGAACACCTTCACAGGAATCAGATGAGAAGGCATGAGTATTGAGTAGAGAGATCAATTGTTGACATTGATCAGCAGTAAATGGAAAATTCCCATTGCCTAGCTGTGTCTCTCCAGTCTGAGATTGATCACCCTCAAAACTGATCTGATTTGCCATCGGAGCCTTTCCCTTCTGCTTATAACCTGGTGGAAAACCCACCAATTTGTAACACTTCTCCTTGATGTGTCCAAGCTTGCCACAATAACTGCACATAGGCCTTCCTTTTCCAGTGTTGCTTTTGAAATTCTTACCAGAATTGCTTGTAAAACCAGAGTTATGATTAAAACTTTGATTTTTAACAGCAAGGGCAATTGTTTCAGCTGATGGACCCAGATTGAAGCCTGAAGATCTTTGCCTTTCTTCTTGAATCACCAAAGAAAATGCCTTGTCTATAGACGGACTAGGCTCCATCATGAGAATCTGGGTTCGCACTTGGGAGTAAGCATCATTCAATCCATTGAGGAATTGCATCAATGAATCTTGATGCTGGAAAGAATTGATCTTATCATCTACACCACAGGTGCATTTGCCACAGGAACAGCAAGGCAAAGGTCTGAAATTTAGCAATTGGTCCCACGAAGCTTGAAGCCCTGTGAAGTAGGAGGTGACTGTTGAATCTCCTTGCATCACAGTAGAAATTTGCTTTTGTAGCTGTGAGATTCGTGGTCCATTTGCCTGAGAGAAGCGATTCTTGAGCACATTCCAAACTTCAAGAGCAGTGTTCCGATAGATCACACTAGCAGTGATGTGAGGCGAAACGCAATTCAGAATCCAAGAAGAAATCATTGAATTGCACTTAGACCATGCCTTCTTCTCCAGAGGAGTAACTGCCATTGAAGCAGTGATTGAACCATCAACAAAACCTAATTTGCTTTTGGCATCCAAAGCCATCTTCATCGCACGAGCCCAAGTAGGATAATTATCCTCTATTAACGGTTGTGAAACCAAGATCGCACCAGGTGATTCACCATGGTGCAGAAAGAATGGACTACGAGGATCCTCCATTGGTGAAAGTTCGTGCTGTGAGATTGAAGATGAAGTTTGTTGAGGATTGGACGCCATTGAAAACGAATCAAGCTCTAATACCATGTAAAAGATGAAACCCAAGAAGAAATAGAGAGCTGAACAGAAAGCTACACAAAACTCAGAGAAATAGAGAAAAGAGAGAGAGAGAGCTTCTGGAAATGCTTTCTATTCCGATTGAAAGAGAGAAAATGAATTGATTTTTACTGTGCACTAATCCTTCTTATATACTACCTGTAAGCTAACTGAAGAAACTGATTCTCCTAATTACGCGCTAAACAGTTATATTAGGCAGTTACAATCCTAACACGTGATTCTCACGTGTGAGCATAACTAATACAAAAGAATAAAACTACAAGTAGCACAAGACAAGTAGCACAAGTTCATGTGTCGTTTTGTGCCACTCTATTCTACAAGCATTTTACACCACAGCTATTTTATTCCACTGGTCCAGCTTCTGATTCTTGCTTTACTGCTGTTCTAACCTTGACTTTAGAATCTTTACAAATTATCCAGATATTATTTTCAAGTCTCCTACGAAAAAAGGAATATAGGACATATTTGTCAATGTTAAGTGCGAACTGGTGAAATCAAAATAAGAAGAAAGTGGGTCACTGGTCAGCAATGGCTACTTCAAGTCTGTAGTAAAAGCTACTCCTTCTCTGTTTTGCTGAGAAGAAAGAAAATGCTACTCATTCTCAAGTGAAATACAGAGTGGAGAAAAACCATCTTTATATTATTTAATTTATTTGTCTCGTTTGCGAGCCTCCCTATTTAGTATTTCTTTATCACCTTCAATTGTAAACTCCTCTTGTAAGCTTTCAATGTGTATAATTCTTCTCAAGAAAATATTCGAGTTTAATTTTCAAGTAAGTCTATTCTTTAAAATATTCCTCCACTATATTTGCATATTTTAAATATTTAAAAGCATTAATTAGCTTTTGTTTCTATATTTGATAATTTGTTCTTTTGGATCTCCTAGGTTCCTACATCTATCTTCAAATTGAGTATCAGATTGTGCAAGTCTTGGGTACCGATTTCGAGTAGTGGAGGTTGGAATTGAAAACTTTTATATATTATTTTATAAATTTGAAGATTGTAAATTGTTGTTCAATTCTACTTATGTCTATGTCATATATTTATTCTATATTAATTATTGAGACCACACCTCATGAGGGTGAGGTTATGGTCAGTTTGAATTTCTAATTGTTCTGCTTTTTAATCAATTAGTTTGTCTTTTTATTAGAAAAGTAACTTATAATTTGTGTTTACGCGGGGAAATATTGAACAATAAAAAGAATAAAAAACATTGAACAATAAAAAGAAAAGAAAATAACAAAATTGAAGAATTTTGCCTATATTTTGTAGGATTATAATTTTAGTATTATTATTATTACTATTATTATTATTATTATTATAACAAAGTATTGGTTGTTATTATTAACTAGTCGATAACTTAAAGAGATTTTGCCTATACTTAAAGAGATTAAAAAAAAAAAAAACAGTATACTATAAAAAAAAGATTTTTCAAAAGATTATTAACAAAAATCTTTTGAAAATATTACTACGTAGTAATATTTTCAAAAGATTTTTTACTGTCATGTTATCAAATTAAAAAAGATTTATTAAAAATACTTAAAGAGATTTAAAAGTAGTAGTAATGTTTGAATACTATCAAATTTATAAAAATATATATATAGATAATGTGGCTGTCATGTATTTCTTGATATAAAACAGAATATAATTGATATAATATTTGATAGTTTGTTCTTTTGGATCTCCTAGGTTCCTACATCTATCTTCAAAGAAACGGCTACTCATTCTCAACTCTCAAGTGAAATACAGAGTGTAGAAAACCAACTGGATATTATTTCTCATTTACGATCCTCCCAGTCTGTATTTCTTTACTATAAACTCCTCTTGTACATAAGATCTCAAAGTGTGAAGAAAATATTCAAGTAAGTTTATTCTTTAAAATATTTCGCCATTGTATTGGCATATTTTAAATATTTAAAAGCATTTATTAGCAATTGTTTCTACATTTTTTGATTATTTGTTCTTTTGGATCTCCTAGGTTTCTACATCTATCTTTAAATTGAATATTGGCAATGCTTTTATTATCAAGTTTGAAAATAGTGGATTCCAGTTAGTTCAACCGATAAAGTTTCTAAAAGCTTGAAAATGTGTTAAAAAACACAAAAGCTGTTTAGACCTCCAATTAAAAATTATGGCTAGATTGCTTTTACTCTAACTTATCTAAGTGCAGAAATAAGAGTAAATGAAGCGCAATCAACCGATACTACTCTAGTTCATAAATGTTAGGTTCTAAGGTCTTAGGATTTTATGTATTTAGAACTCTAATTTATAATGTTGGCAAACCATGATCAAAACATTGTATTTAGTCTTGTTTAGGCTTGCTCAAAGTTGGTTTATTATTGTACAGTTGGAATCGAGTGGCTGCAGAAGTACTTGGGACTTTTGGCCTGGCTCGATCGATCGAAGATTAGACTCGATCGATCGAAAATCGCACAGGTTGAATTTTCTGCAGAATTTCCAACTCAGCCCTACTTCATTAAACGTTTAGGGTTTTATGTTTTTACCCTAGGTATATAAACAAAACCCTAGCCACGTTTTTGAGGTTGTCCATATTGTTATTGTTGCTCATATTTTCTGTTTTGTGTAAATCTCTTGTGAGATCTTAGAGGAGCTTTCCTTTACACAAAGCTTAGGGTTTTCAAGGTAGAGATGATTTCAACATCTTGAAGATCAACTTAGTTGCAACCATTGGATCTTAAAAAGAAAAGCAAGCGAGGAGCTTGTAGCTGATTGAAGAATTCAAGAAAGAAGTAGTCCGTGGATTCGGAGCCTGCGCGTGGTCGTGTCAGGAAGTTCGTACTGGTGGGTAGCATTAGGAAGTCGAGCGGGGAGCTTGTAGTCCTTCTGTAAGAACTTCAATTCTTTCATAGTGAATTCTGGTTTGCCTTGAGGATCGGTGGGTCAAATCCTCCCCAGGTTTTTACCGTGTGGTTTCCTGGGTGATCATATCTTGTGTTATTTATTTTCCGCTGCATTATTATTCTTGATATGATTGTTAAATTGCTTTAACCTAGAATTGCTTAATTTGACTAAGTAACAACTTGGCTAATTAATCTAGGCTACGCAATTTGGTTGTTTAAGGGGTCTAAATAACCTATCAAGTGGTATCAGAGCGGGTAGCTCTTTGTGTTTGAGATTTTTAATCTCTGAGCTGATCCTTGACCCCTGTTGTCATGGAGCATGGACACTCTTTGTTTGTTCCTCCTCATTTTGATGGGAACAACTATGCTTATTGGAAAGTAAGGATGAAAGCATTCCTGAAATCCATTGATGAAAGGGTTTGGAATTCCGTTGAATACGGATGGGTAAAACCCGCTACTCCTGTGAGTGAGTGGCAAACTTCTGAAAAAGAAGCAGCAAGCTTCAATAGCAAAGCTATGAATGCTATCTTTAATGCTGTTTCTATGGAGGAATTTAAGAGGATCTCTAATGTTGAGGTTGCTCATGTTGCATGGAAAATCCTCCAAACTGTGCATGAAGGCACAAAGGCAGTTAAGATTAATAAATTGCAACAATTGACTTCTAGATTCGAAAGCATTAGAATGTCTGATGATGAATCTTTTGATGAATTCTATGCTAAATTAAATGATATTGTCAATTCTGCTTTTAATTTGGGTGAAATCTATGATCAACCTAAAATTGTTAGGAAGATTCTTAGATCTTTAACTGAAGATTTTAGACCCAAAGTGACTGCCATCACTGAAAGCAAGGATGTGGACTCCATCCCTGTTGATGAGCTTGTAGGATCTCTTCAATCCTATGAGTCTGACCTACCTAAAGTAAACAAATCCAAATCAATGGCTCTTAAGTCAGTTGATGATGTTGAGGGTGGTGGATTTGATGATGAGCTCTCTGCTACAGAGATTGCCTATCTTGCCAAAAACTTTAAGAACTTTCTGAGGAATACAAATAGAAAGGCAAGAGGGACTTACACTGCTGAACCTAGAAATTTTAGGAAGAATGATCCCATTAAGGTTAACAATTTTGAAAAACCCAGAGAAAATTTTGGTCAATCTTCTAATAACTCTTTGGGTCCTCAGTGTTTTGGCTGTCAAGGGTATGGTCATGTGAAATCTGAATGTCCTACTTTCTTGAGGAATAAGGGTAAAGCTATGGCTGTAACCCTTAGTGATAATGAGGTTTCTGATGATGAGTCCGGGGGGGACGAGGATGGAAACTTCATTGCTTTCACGGCTACTGCTATAGTCAATGAAAGCATATCTGCTGAGGAGAACCCTTCTGATGGGGAACTCTCTGAAGATGCAGATCTTCAAGAGGCCTATAACAAACTCTGCAAAATTGCTGCAAAGGATGCTATGAAAGTTGAACTTGGCCTAAAGAAAATTGATTCTCTTGAGCTTGAAAAGAGAAATTTGCTTGTTAAACTGTTTGATGCTAATGAGCTTTTGAATAATGTTAAATCTGAGAACATACTTTTGCTTGATAAAGTTAGAACTTTGGAAAATGATTTATCTGTTGCTAGATCTGCTAGTTCTAAACTTGATCACATGCTAAATGTTCAAAAGTCTCCTGCTGATAAAACTGGGTTAGGATATGTTGAAAGCATTTTTGAATCTGGACCACATTCCACTACTTTTGTTCCTTCTTCTTCTTCTGAACCTTCTGTGAGTGAGGTTGTGAGTGAAACTGTCAAACCACCTGTGAGTGAGATAGTTAAACCCGTAGAAGTTTCACCACCTAAGAAGATTAGGGTAGACTTAAGAGAATCTAAACCTAAGGAGCCTACCAAATCTAAGGACAAGATGCATGGTAAACCTGCTTGGGTTTGTCATTATTGTGGTAAGTCTGGACACATTCGTCCTAACTGTTACAAGCTTCAAGCTGATAAGAGAGCAACTAAACCAAAAGTGCCTGTGCCTCAAGCACATGATCCTATGGCATTAATTGGTGAATTGGTAAAGGTGTTAAACCTTTATTCCAATCCTGGAGTTGGGAATCACTCGAATGTGAATAAGAACTCCAATGCTCGTGGTGCATCTAAAAAGTTTTGGATGCAAAAGACTCGAACTAACTGAGTCTTTCTGACATGGTCCTTGTGCTTAATTGCTCTATTCTTTGGTGACCATTGTTCTTTGGTTTGTGTCTTTTTGTTGTTTTTGTTCTAGGACTTGCATTGCATTACATTCATGCATTTCATTCTAGGATTTATTTGTTTTCCTTTAAAATAAAAAAAAAATAAAAAAAAATAAAAAAAAAAGGGAAAAGTGAAAGCAAAAATTATGTTAGACACTATTTTTCTTGATTTTTGAAAAACAAGGTTGGTCTATCTTTTGACACATGTCATGTTCTGTGTACCTTGTTTAACTTTGAAGAGCTTAAATATTGCACTTGACTAGTTAAAGCTTTGTAGTGCATGTTGTGTGGGAAAGATGTTTGTGGTTATTAATCACTTTGTCTTGATCTTGAAGTCACATGTTATTTGACTGTCGGACTTGATCCTTTTGAGAAAGGCATAAATAACCATCTCACCACTGTTCACTAGTCAATCATGAACACCTTAGTGCATATCATAAGATTTTGTGCTCGAGAAAGTGTAGCACATGCACAAAAAGAACATAAGGTGTAGCCTCCTTAAATGCTTAATGCTTAAAACTGGTGTGTACTATTAGGCTTGATGCCAATTCACTTAATTCAAACCGGTGTGTACTATTAGGCTTGATGCCATTTCACATAATCTAATCTGGTGTGTACTATTAGGCTTTATGCCAAATTTCACCTAAATAATGGGGCTAAAATACAAGAAACTTACATGATTGCAAGCTTTTGTTCTAGGAGATGTGGGAGTTATAGGATGTAACTCTTTAGGTGATAGTCTCTTTTAAATTCTATGTGATGAATTGTGTAGACTTTGTGTTTGATTGCTATTCACATATCACCTCACATGTATCTCAAGTTTTTGCTAGTATCACACACTACACAAGTTACTCTTTGTTAAACACTGTACATGCTAGTGTGTGTGTTTTTGGTCTGACCAACCAAGTTTGAAATTATCTTGAGATTTGTGTACAACATATTTGTTGTTTGAGAATATTCAAAGGAAGAATGATTGAAACTTGTTTTTGAGAAAATTGGGGTTTAAAATTTTGGGTTTTTGAAAAATCATTCCATCTCATACTCATGCATTTTATTTCTGTATTTTAATGCTTTGAGGAGTTGTTTTTTCAAAATTTAGTTTGTCTTTCAAAACTGTGATTTTTCTCAAAATTTAGTGAGCCTCTGCCCATTTCGATCGATCCAGCCTGATTTTCGATCAATCGAAAAAATGCTTTCATTTGTCTCAAAATGACTGTGTGTTTCGATCGATCGAATCTGCTTTTCGATCAATCGAAAAAGTGCTCTAGTTTGTTTCAAAACGACTGTGTGTTTCGATCAATCGAATCTGATTTTCGATCGATCGAACATCGTGAAAAAGCTTTTTTAAAAGATCTGATCTGACTTTTTCAAATACTTTTCAAAATCCTTTTCAAACTTTTTCTCTCTCTCCGTGTTGGCAAGGCTCCACCTTAGGGATTTTTGTCGTTTTCTTCCGAAGTTTTTGCACAATCTCTCTTTCCTCAAGCCGGTAAGACCCTTTTACCCTTCCTTTTGATTTTATTTTCATCATTTCATGCATAAATTCATGTTTTTAAGGGTAATTTTCGGACTTTGCTATTTTGGGATTTTCTTTTGTTTCAAGCCATATTTTATGCAATTGATCATTGGGTTTTTGTGGGGACATGCTATAGACATGATCTAAATAGTTTAATTTGATCAATTTTGAGTTTGGTGAAAAATTGAAAATTCTAGGGTTTGTTCTTAATCCGAATTGGGGCTTTTGTTAAATTGAGTAGAATTTGCTGAAATTGGCTTGATGTATTGGTGTAATTAAGCATTATATTCTATGTGCTGTGCTTTGTAATGCTCAATTCATCAATTTGGTTAAAAAATTTTCAACAAGTGGTTTTCAATTTTTGGGATTTTTTGATAAAAATTCCATGTTCAAGCCAATTTTGTCAATTCAATCTCAATTGAACTTATTTGTTTACTGCATTAGATCATGCATCACAACATTATTAATGTTCATGCATCATATAGATTTTTGTTCTATATTTTTTATTGTACTAATTTGCAGTCTGCCCTTGGTTATGTTTTCTCTTGTTCTTTTTGGTTTTTCCTTTGTGTCTCTGTCCTTTCCTTAGCACTATGCCTAGGAAAACTAGAGCCCGTAGGAATGTTCCCTCACCTTCTCCTTCACCCCCTCCATCCTATGATCGTGAGAGGTTTTCTAGTGAGAAAAACCAAGAGATTTTTGAAAAGCTGAATGTTAGGAGAAAAATTTGGGCTGAGCGTTCTGTTCACTTAGATGAGCTTGATCCTGCCATTAGGGCAAATTTTGAGCGTAGGGGCTGGTTACCCTTGGTGGATGTTTCTGATCCTCCTCCACCTTCTGCCTTGATTAGAGAGTTCTATTCGAATATCTCTATCCGCATCTATGATTCCAACACTCTAGTCAAGAGTTGGATACGAGGCGTAGAGTACACCCTTACTCCTACGGTAGTGGCTGATGCTCTAGAGGTACCATTGGTTCGACATCCTGTCTATCCATATGATGTGTCTCCCGAGATTAGTGATGTCTTGTCTTACATCACTGGGACTACTGTCCAGTGGGGTTCTGATCCTCGGATCACCTCTGCTGAGCTCTCTGGGTTACACTATCTTTTCTTTAGGATAGCGTGTCATTCTATATGGCCCATTTCCCATGTTAACACCATTCCTCTTGAGATGTGTGTATTTCTATACGCTCTAGTTACTGATGCTCATATTAGTTTTCCCCATCTTTTTCTTCGTTCTTTGAACGATGTTTATAGGAGTTCATCATCTGCTCATGCTCTTGTTCATCCTATTTTTATTCATAGGATTCTCCTTCATCTTGATCTTGGTGGCTTCCCTTACTCTGAGCCCGTTCATGTTATTGCTCCTATAGGTGCGTCTTTTCTTAGACAAAGGGCTGCTCATCTTCGAGCTGGTTCTAAACACCCTAGGTCTGAACCCTCTAGTAGCGCACCTCCTCCTTCTTCTTCTGCAGGTCTTGCTGGTGAGGATGTTACTGATCCAGTTGGTGATGATGCTGCTGCTGCTGATGTTCCTCCACCTCCTTCGGCCGACTTCGATGTTCGTCGTACTTTGGAGACTGTCATGACCGTTCAGGCGGCTCATGGACAGATTTTGGTGGACTTGCTAGATGAGTTTCGTGCTCTACGAGCTGACTTGGCGCGTCTTCATTCACCCTCACCACCTCCTTTTGATGGCGACTTGTGATAGCTCTTTGGCATTCCGTCACAAAAAGGGGGAGTGGTATTTTTGACTTGTAGAGGGGTTTTTGTAGTTAGGGGGAGACTTTTTGTTTTGAGGAGCTTGTGGAGTTTTTTAGATTGTATCTAGGTGCTTCACTTTGTATATCTTTTTTGGGGATATTCATGTTAGGGGGAGTAACATTGATTGATATACATGTTTTATTCATTGATTATTGTTGCTTTATGATTCACTGCTTATTGATTTATATTTATGAGTTGATCATTCATATATGTCTTTATTTTGGTTTGTGTGAATCTTACAAGAATGTTATACCTGTTGTTTTACTCTTTTCTGTCACACATGCGTTTATGCGTTTGTTGAGTATTTCAGGAATATACAGGTTGATTCAACTAAAGCTGCTGTCTACACTTGCAACTGATGGATAGTAGTTAGGCTGAATTTGATTTTATGAGCATTACTTTTGTAAAGGGCTTTTACTTGTAAAACTTTGAGCTTTTAATTATGGTTTTGTCACGGATTGCCAAAGGGGGAGTTTGTTAGGTTCTAAGGTCTTAGGATTTTATGTATTTAGAACTCTAATTTGTAATGTTGGCAAACCATGATCAAAACATTGTATTTAGTCTTGTTTAGACTTGCTCAAAGTTGGTTTATTATTGTACAGTTGGAATCGAGTGGCTGCAGAAGTACTTGGGACTTTTGGCCTGGCTCGATCGATCGAAAATTAGACTCGATCGATCGAAAATCGCATAGGTTGAATTTTCTGCAGAATTTCTAACTCAGCCCTACTTCATTAAACGTTTAGGGTTTTATGTTTTTACCCTAGGTATATAAACTAAACCCTAGCCACGTTTTTGAGGTTGTCCATATTGTTATTGTTGCTCATATTTTCTGTTTTGTGTAAATCTCTTGTGAGATCTTAGAGGAGCTTTCCTTTACACAAAGCTTAGGGTTTTCAAGGTAGAGATGATTTCAACATCTTGAAGATCAACTTAGTTGCAACCATTGGATCTTAAAAGAAAAGCAAGCGGGGAGCTTGTAGCTGATTGAAGAATTCAAGAAAGAAGTAGTCCGTGGATTCGGAGCCTGCGCGTGGTCGTGTCAGGAAGTTCGTACTGGTGGGTAGCATTAGGAAGTCGAGCGGGGAGCTTGTAGTCCTTCTGTAAGAACTTCAATTCTTTCATAGTGAATTCTTGTTTGCCTTGAGGATCGGTGGGTCAAATCCTCCCCAGGTTTTTACCGTGTGGTTTCCTGGGTGATCATATCTTGTGTTCTTTATTATTTCCGCTGCTGTATTTGTTTTATATACATGATATGATTATTTGATTGTTTTAACCTAGAATTGCTTAATTTGACTAAGTAACAACTTGGCTAATTAATCTAGGCTACGCAATCTGGTAGTTTAAGGGGTCTAAATAACCTGTCACTCTCTACATTTCGTGGGTATAAGGGGTATTTATATTGGTGCGTGTTTGGAATGCGAAGAGTCAGTTTTTCCCAAACAAAGTGGTCTGGCGACTGGACTGAGTCGCAAGTTCAAGTCGCGAACTAACGGCCTGGCCAGCTTGGGACTTTTGTCCTGTAGTGCAACAGTTGGCGTGACTCTTCAGTTTCTCTGCATGCTTCACACGTGTGCCTCTTTTGGCAACTTGCAAGCCGCGAGCCAATCACAAGGCCCTGTTGAGTTGCACACTTCTGAGCTTTTCTTCACACTTCCTCACAAACTACCCTTACATGATTCCCACCTAAATACAGGGTTTCTAAATGCTGAATTACAAGCAAATTTGGTACGGAATAAAGCCAAAAAAAATGGTTGATTAAATTCAACCTTACAATCTCCCCCTTTGGCTATTCCGTGACAAAACCCTAAAACAAACTCTAGACTTAACATGTGAGCTAGGAATAGTTGAACAAAACTCACTCACACCTAACTCTAGAATCTGTGTAGCTCTTGAACCATAAGTACAAGTAACTCCTGAAAAACAATAACACAATATGATCATTGTATGCAGAAAAGTTGTAATGCATATGGAGCAAGTACAATGCGATCAAGCAAAATGTAATAAAGCAATAAAGCATGACTTGACCAAAAATGAACAATCACTATAATTAGTGACCACAATGCTCATTCACACAAGGAATGAACATCCGGTCATACAAGCTAATAAGCTCAATTACAAAGTATCATTTGCATGTCCAACACTCAACCAATGCAACAACTCAAGGTAATTGCATTAAGGATATAGAATCCAACAAATGGCACAAGAGTGATGTACTTAGAGAAAATGCAAAACATTTCACAACAAGTATAAGGCTACAAAGCATGGATACAAAACACAATATACTGAATATGTCATCTTATATATATACCACAGTACCAACAACTTTAAACAAAGTATTAAAACCATATCCATGAGATTAAACCAAGTGTATTTAGTGAACCCATAATAACAATTATCCAAAACATAACACCAAAACACATAAATAACATAAAGTAAACACTGCTGAAATTAAGTTTTTGGTATGCTCCCTCTCAAAATGGCACTCCCCCTCAAGTACCCGAGCTATCCTTTAAAATTCTCCCCCTTTTTGACCGGAATGGCCAAAGGGCTACTGTTGGGTGGTGAACCTATCAAACTTTGCTGAAAGTAAGTTCATCTGATCTTGGAGAGCAGCCAGCCTGTCAAATTGCTCATTCTTGACATCTCTGAGCCCATCAATCCTCTGAAGGATGATCTGGAATGCATCTGAAGGTACAACAGATGAAGATGAAGCTCTACTCCTCTTGCCACGGCCGCTTGAGCTTGAGGGTTGTCCTTCAGCCTCTGTCTCAGTGTCCATTGGTTCTCTTTCTTCTTGAGCACCCTTTTCTTCATCACCCGAAAGACGAAACCTTATCAGTGTAATGGTTATAGTATTAATGGCTAAGAGAGTAGACATGAGACTGATGTCTTGAGGGATCTCCACACCCTTTGCTCTAAAAAGCCTCATAAGTAGGTTAGGGAAGATCAATTTTGCCCTTGAAGTTGTTCTGGTCTCATCAGCAATAATGAAGAAGATATGAGCACTTATATCAATGTAGGTGTTCTCCTTGAGCTCCATGAAGAAAATGGCTCTAGCATTGTTGATTGTTGTCATCTTCTTCACTAGGTACAGGTTGAACATCATGATCACAGTGAGGCATCTCATATCAATTGCAAAGGCAATGGTGTTGAGGCATCTCCCCTCTCTAACTCCGCCAATATGAGTTTGGACAGTTTCTATAGATAGCATCATGTCCTTGTAGTGTGTGAAATCATGGTCCAAATCCTCAAAACCCAGCGCCTGATCAATATCATCCAGATCTATGTTGAATTCATGTCCTCGTATCTAGCAGTTGATCTCATCTTCTTTTAACATAGCATTAGCATATAATTCTCTGAGTAATGGTTCACATACCCTAGGTAGATCACTGAGGAGTTTGTCCCAACCTCTGTCCTTGAAACAATTTGGAATGAAAGTGTCCTTCAAATCAACCAAATCCACAAATCTTTCTTGGATGATGGGTGCCTTCAAGTAGAACCGAGTGTATCTCTCAAAATGTTGAGGAGACCTGAACTTTGTATTGTCCATCTTCAACCTTTTGTCACCCTTCTTGGCAGTAGTCTTCTTCTTTGTAGGAGTCATCTACAAAACCACAGCAGCAAAGCCCACAAAAAGAAACAGAGCACAATAGATGGAAACTCAAAAATTAGTAACAGGTCAGTAGCACTGAAAAGAACAGAGAATAATACCAAACAATCAGTCTATATTCAATTCAGAATCAACATGACATGAGATAAACAGAAGACCACAGTACAGTTTTATCACCAACTCTTAAGCATAACACAGTGTGACAGTGTGCACAGAAACACAACAGGAACAACCTAGGGTACACAACCAAATCCATAAACTAATATGCACTAAGCAAATATTGTGAACCAAAGACACTCACAAACAGTGTGAATCACAAAAAAAAAAAAAAAAAAAAAAAAAAAAAAAAAAAACTAAAATTTAAGCACATGTCTAGAAAACATATCCCAATTGGTATGATATGCTCAACATAAGATAGATCAATAGACATACTCAAGAATGAAAATCAATCATGATAACAAGAGTATCTAGCAACCTAAAGTCAAAATTAACAAAACCCAAAGACCCAAACTCAGCAAACATGAAGCCAACCCATATCCAAAACATCATATATCACAAATCTTAATAACAACTCACAAATCCAAGAGAACAAGGCTATAAACATGAAATGTTTAGTGAGAATAACAAAACCCATACCTTTTCTTGAATATTGGAGTAGAGATGATGAAGAAAAATGGTGGTTTTAGAGAGAAACACGGTGAGTTTGAGAGAGATATGAATGAACAAGACAATGAACAGTCACAAAAGTTTGAGGGAAAACTAAAAAGTTTTAAAAACTGTCCTTAAAGCGCAAAACACGCGATTTTCGCGACAGAATCAAGTTGCGGACAAGTCACCAAGACAAGTCGCCAAACACCTAAGAGACAAAGTTTTTGAAAAAATTGTCTAAGTGTTTTTTGTGACTGGAAGGTCCACCCGCGAGAAAGTCGGAAAGGGAGCCATGAAAACTTCTAAGTAAGCTCGCGACTGAAGCTTCCGCTTACAAACAAGTCCCCAACATAAGTCGCAAGAAATCTAAAATTCAAATTTTTGAAAAAATTTCTAAGTCTATTTCGCGACTGGGACTCTGACCCACCAGTGAGTCGTGAAAACCTATTGAGTAAGCTCGCGACTGGGGACATGCGACTTGATTGACCCGTGGCCAAGTCGCCAGAACAGGGCACCACAGTTTTTGACATTTTTGCAAAAACAAAATACTTTCCAAAAACAACTAAAACACTCAAAAATATTTTTGTGTTTGATCAACAAAAATTGAGCATGTGAAACACATTTAATCAAGTACAATCACATAAATGAATAAGGCATTCATTGAACATAGACATATGTGATGTGTGTGGGGTATCAAAAATGAGATAGTCCTTAGTCTAATGTGAAGCGTCAATGATCAATTCAACCAAGGCATACGCAACTAGCACTAGATAGAGTGACCCATCTCAATTATAAAAATATGCATATATGACCTCTCACATAACTTGATAACATAACTTTGAAGCTTTTCATTTGGCTCCATATACATCATATCATTTGATCTTTTTGAATCATTACATCTCATTTTGAGATCGATGCCTGAAATTTTTTATATTTCAATTTGATGAGCAAGCCTTTGGCTTTTTGGGCATCATACATTTTTCACAAAAGTCGTTTTCCCTTTTTCCTAGTCAAATACTAGTATATGCGAAGGCTTATGCAGCTCATTATCTCTTTTCATTTTGAGATTAACATTTGTTGAGCTCTTTAAACAAAAGAAAATAAAAGAGTGGGAAGATATATAGGCACAAGTCTATACAAGTTTCAAGATCAACAAAACCATTGACTAATCATTCATGACAAGTTTGAAGATCTATTTACAACAATCACATAGATTTCAAGATTTTTCCCACAATTATATGAGTGCATAAGGTACAAGCTATGCCCGTAAATGCACAAAGCCATTAGCACAAAGGTACAAGACAAAACTTGTTTGTGACAAAACAAAATAATGTCAATCAAACTTTTTGGATTTTCTACTTTTTATGTGTTTTTGGATTTTTGACACAAAAGCAAGAAAAGATTGATCAAAAACAACAATGTAAAAACATTTAAAACAAAAATCAAATAAACACTTTTTTTTTTTCAGCATAAGCTAGAACGAAAACAAAAAGCACACAACCAATCAAAGTCACAAAGCATAGGAAGTATTAATGCATGGACATGTTGTAATGCTTATGCATGAGTACCCTTCTTCACCCACACGTCACGTGCGTTTGGAGTGATATCCCTATAGGATTGGGAATGAGTGTTGTGGTTTTCAAACCTTCTGTTGAAGCTTGCCAAACAGGTGGTGAATGCATCAATCATCTTCATTACATCCATCACTCTGGAATCACCATCTCGACCTCTTGATTGTTCAATAGTCCAATTCCTTTTGTCATTTCTTGGTCCTCTTGACCTTTGATCACTTGCATTCTTCAATGCTCTAAGCTTAAGACAATTTGGTTTGGTGTGTCCTTGAAGTCCACAATGATGGCATAAATGTTTTGTTCTCGGACCTCTTTGTGATTTTGGAAGTGATTTGCCTTTGGCTTCAGACCTGACCACTGATTGGTTACGAGGCTTATTCAACACCCGTTGGTCATCCATATTTCTATTCTTCTCCACCTTTACTTTCTCAGCAGTAGTGGCAACTGCTTTCGGTTCCTTGGCTTTCACAAACTTAACTTCCTTGGAGATATTGACAGCTAAACTACTCTCTCCAGTATATCCCAATCCGGTTTTGTCGGAGAAAGGTTTTTGATGAGCAAGTACTTCATCAAGCTTCTTGGACGAAACTCGCTCTACCTTAGCATTGGCTTGAACCACCTCAAGCTCAAAAATTTTTATCTTTGAGTAGGCTTCGGTCAGCTCTCCGTTCAGCGTCTCCATTTCACATTTGGTCTCCTTGTATCGCACTAGAAGACTTCTATAATCTTCCTTTGCCCTCTTCATCTTTTTAATGGCTGTGTTAGCCACTTTTGCATATTCACCGGTCTTCTCAATGAGGGAATTGTAGGTCTCTTGAAGTCCCGCTATTTCTTCATCTTCATCATCATCAGATTCCTCAACTATCCCAATTGACTCCAATTCAAAGTGCTCACCAAGCTCTTTCGCTAGTGCACCCAAATCATCCAAAGAATCTACTAGAGCAATGGTCATAAATGCAAAGAAGTTTTTCTCTCCATCACAGCTTTCATCTGAATCTAAATCAGAGGAGTCAGAATTACTAAGAGTGGTGGCATACACCTTGTCCTTCGCTTTCAAATAATTGGGACATTCTTTCTTGAAATATCCATGTCTGTTGCATTCGAAGCATGTGATTCCTTGAGAGGATTGAGAATCCTTCAAATCTTTCATCTTGAAATCCTTTTTCTCCTTTCCGAAACTTGGGAATTTTCCTTTCTCAGCAAATTTTCCATTCTTCTTGAACTTCAAGAACTTTCGAAAATTCTTCACAAGATATGCCACATCTTTATCGACAACATCCTCATCCAATGAGTCGTGAGCTTCTACCCTCTCATTGATCGTCTTAAGAGCAAAGGATTTGCTCTTCCTTCGTGATGGCAATGACAGCCCATATGTTTGAAGTGAGTCAATTAGTTCTTGAACTTTGATATCATCTAAGTCCTTGCTCTCTTCAATTGCAGTAACTTTTGCACGAAAGCTCTCCGACAATGATCGAAGTATTTTCCTCACTATCTTTGAGTCCTCTATCTTCTCACCCAAGTTGAACTTGCCAATAACCACCTCATTCAGCTTGATATAGAATGAGTCGAAAGACTCGTCCTCACTCATTTTAAGCTTTTCAAATTGAGTGGTTAGCATTTGCAGCTTAGTGTCCTTCACTTTCTTCGTTCCTTCATAGGTGGTTTCCAAAATCTGCCATGCCTCCTTGGCAACTGTTATGTGAGAAATCCTATGAAACGCATCTGGAGAAACACCACAAAAAATAGCATTAAGTGTTTTGCTATTTACATTAGCTGCCGTGAGAGCTGCATTATCCCATGTGGATTTAGCGGCCTCAGGCCTAGTCCATCCTACATCAACTGCATCCCAAACAGCCTCATCGATTGAACATAGGAATGCCCTCATCTGGACTTTCCAAAAGGCATAGTTGCTACCATCAAAATATGGTGGAGCATTTAAAGATTGAGACCAGTCCATCTCAAACGGGGTCGAGGATCGCACTAAGGTAATTAAACCACAGTAAGTGCACCCGCTCTAATACCAATTAAATGTTCAATATGTGTGTAAAACACCTATGAACTTTTAGACCCCCAAAATACAAATTACCAATTCAAGCTTATTAACAAACAATGTACGTGCAGAAGATGTAAATAAGCTAAAACGGAATTGATAACATAATCTAAACCAAATAAAATCACATCCACAGTAGAAATTAAATTGCAAAGATTAAGGGAAGAGAGATGCAAACACAAAGACAACACAGCGATGTGTTATCGAAGAAGAAACCGAAGTCCTCGATGTAAAACCTTTCTGCCGCCCTCCAAGCGATTAATAATCCACTAAAGAATGAAGTTGGGATACATGAACAGCAGAAGACCCTCCAAGCCTAATCTACCCAATGTACCTAAGCCCTCCAAGTTTCTTGCTCCAACGAGGTTATGTCGAACCTTTGTCTTTTTTAGCTTACCGGATTCCGCTATAGCCCATAGCATCAACCAATGTCAATTGGTCCCTTCCTAACTGCTTCCCAAGCACCAAATAACCTTCTCACTGATATGGGTTTGGTGAGAAAAGGATTTGGGTAATGAACCTCTCAAGGATGTAACAATGAAGAGGGTGAGACTAGAGGAATTTGGAGAATCAAAGATGAAGATTGTGGATGAGTCGATCTTCTTTTTCTCTAGGGTTTCTCTCTCAAAATTCTCTCTAGAAGCTCTCTACATTTCGTGGGTATAAGGGGTATTTATACTGGTGTGTGTTTGGAATGCGAAGAGTCAGTTTTTCCCAAACAGAGTGGTTTGGCGACTAGACTGAGTCGCGAGTTCAAGTCGTGAACTAACAGCCTGACCAGCCTAGGACTTTTGTCCTGTAGTGCAACAGCTGGCATGACTCTTCAGCTTCTTTGCATGCTTCACATGTGTGCCTCCTTTGGCAACTTACAAGCTGAGAGCAAGCCGCGAGATCCAATCGCGAGCCACTTGCTGAGTGCATAAACTTGAGCTTTTCTTCACACTCTCTCACACACTACCCTTACATGATTCCCACCTAAATACAACATTTCTAAATGCTGAATTACAGGCAAATTTGGCACGGAATAAAACCAACAAAATGGTTGATTAAATGCTGAATTACTCGCGAAATTGACAGCCTGACATAACTCTTTAGCTCTCGCGGGAACCCTTCTCTCAAACTTCTCGTGAGCTAGTCGCGAAATGCACTGATCTTCAATTAAGCTTGAGTCTTCACCAACTTAATACTAAACACAATACAATAAAGTTCTACAAAATACAAGGGACAAAATTAAAGCAATTACAATACTTTTTGTCATGGAATAAAGCCAACATAAAACATAGTTATAAATCACAACTTTACAGTTTCTAATGGTTGAATAAGAGATCTGGAGTTCAATCCCCGTCTACACTAAAAACCAATTGGTATTTTGGTCTGATGATAAAGCTATTATGAAGAGTGGATGACATAAGATGAAACTCTCTAAAAAAAAATGGAAAGAAAAAAAATGCCAAATTGTTTGATCAATTAATGATAAAGTGGAAAAACAATCCTCAATCCTCACTTTATGCACCACCTATTGTGTACACTATACACTGAGTATTCTTGGCACGATGGTTACTCTACAAGTATAAAAAAATTCTTGTAGGGGTAAGGGTTGGAGTTCAAGTCTTTAAAAGGGAGCTTCACACGCATATACATTTAGATTAGGCTAGAGTAAAATTTCTATTTTGTATTAAAAAAAAAAAATTGTATACACTATACAGTCACGCTTAAAAAAAAAAAAAAAAAAAAAAAATCTAACATATTATATGCAAATAATGGAGTATAAAATGAAATTCTCAGAGTTTGACATTAGATTTTTGTTGAAGGGGGTGGTTTCAAAACAATTAAAATAAATTGGTCCCCTCATGGAAACATGACTCTATGGTTTCTTAGTATAGAAATAATAGATCAAGGAAAATTGAAATGTAAATTGTAAATCATCTCTTAAAAAGCAAATCAAAAACAAATTTATTAAACTTCATCTTGTTAATGATTTAATTTTCACTTGAACAAGTGTGATATGCTAAAATTTATATTTTTTTTCGATGTTTTTTAATATCTTTACTTGAGAATAAATGTGATTATCATAAAATAATAATTTGTTCAAAATTTTCAATTATATTGTTTCAAAAGAAAAAAGAAAAAAAAGTCAAAATTTTGGTCCATAAACAGTATAATTTTCTAATTCTTTTATCAGATTATGCGTTATTTCATTTTAGTTCTTTATAAATCTTTATAAACATTTACTGGTACCCTCACCTTCCCTTACCATTATTATTCATTAAAAAAAAAAACTAATATTGAAAGTTCACTTGGCGTGTAAAACACTAGTGAATGTTTAGACCCCCTGAATGTTCAAATATGTGTGTAAAATACTATGAACGTTTAGACCCCCAATTTACAAATTACCAATTCAAGCTTAATATCAAACAATGTACGAGTGGAAAATGAACATAAGCTTATAACAGAATTGATAAATAATCTAAACCAAATAAAATCACATCCACAGCAGAAATTAAATGGCAAAGATTAAGGGAAGATAGATGCAAACACAAGGACAACACAACGATGTGTTATCGAAGAGGAAACCAAAGCCCTCGATGTAAAACCTCTCCGCTGCCCTCCAAGTGGTCAATAATCCACTAAAGAATGAAGTTGGAATACATGAACAGCAGAAGACCCTCAAAGTCTAATCTACCTAGTGTACCTAAGCCTTCCAAGCTTCTTGTTCCAACGAGGTTACGCCGAACCTTTGTCTTCTTTAGCTTACCGGATTCCGCTATAACCCATAACATCAACCAATATCCATTGGTCCCTTCCTAACTGCTTCCCAAAGCACCAAAAAGCCTTCTCACAGATATGAGTATGGTGATAAAAGGATTTGGGTAATGAACCTCTCAAGGATGTAACAATGGAGAGGGTGAGAGTAGAGGAATTTGAAGAGTCACTATGTAAAGATTGTGGATGAGTCAATCTTATTTTTCTCTAGGGTTTCTCTCTCAAAATTCTCTCTGGAAGCTCTCTACATTTCTTGGGTATAAGGAGTATTTATACTGGAGTGAGAATGAAATGCGAAGAGCCAATTTTTCCAAAACAGAGTGGTCTGGCGACTTGGCCTCTCGACTTGATTGAGTTGCGAGTTCAAGCCGTGAACTAATTGAATGGCTAGTTTGGACTTTTTGTCCTGTAGTGCTCCAGCTGGCGTGGCTGTTCAGCTCCTCTGCATGCTCCACACGTGTGCCACTTTTGGCAACTTGCAAGCCATGAGATCCAATTGCGAGCCACTTGCTGAGTGCACAAATTTGAGCTTTTCTTCACATTCTCTCACACACTACCCTTACATTAATCTCACCTAAATACAGGGTTTCTAAATGCTGAAATACAAGCAAATTTGGCACGGAATAAAGTTAACAGAATGGTTGATTAAATTCAACCTTACACCCCCAATTTCAAAATAATCAACACAAGCTTATATTCGAACAAGAGATGTGCAAAATGATAAATATAAGCTATATCCAAACAATCAAACTACTTTAAGCCATAATTTAATCACAACACAACAGTAATTAAATGCAAAAAGTAAAGGTTAGAGAGAAGCAAACGCAAGATAACACCGACATGTGTTATTGAAGAGGAAACCGAAGAACTCGGCGAAAAACCTCTCCGCCGCCCTCTAAGCGGTGAAATGATCCACTAGAAAATCAGTTGGGATACATGAATAGCAATAGACCCTCCAAGCCTAATCTACTTGATGCACCTAAGCCCTCCAAGCTTCTTGCTCCAACAAAGTTAAGCCTAACCTTGTCTTCTCTAGCTTACTAGATCTCGCAATAAGCCCATCGCATCAACCAAAATGAATTGGTTATCTCTAAACTGCTTCCTAAGCACCAAATGACCTTCTCACTGATATGAATATGGTGAGGTAAGGATTTGGCTAAAGCTTCTCTCAAGGGTATCTCAATGGAGATTGTGAGAGTAGAGGAATTTGAAGAGTCAAATGTATAAGATTATGGATGAATCAATCTTGTTGTTCTCTGGGGTTTCTCTCTCAAAATTCTCTTTAGAAACTCTACATTTCGTGGGTATAAGGATATTTATAGTAGGGTATAAGAAGGAATGTGAAAAGACATTTTTCTACAAAACAGGGGGCTTTGACGAGTGACTCGCGACTGGGATGAGTCGCGAGTTCCAGTCGCCAACTAACAGAAAGGCCAGACTGTACTTTTTGTCCTGTAGTGATCCAACTGTCATGACCTTTCAACTTCCTGCTTGCTTCACACGTGTGACACTTTTGGCAAGTCACCACTCGTGAGTCAGTTGCGAGTTCCAGTCGCGAGAATGCTCTTGAATGCACATACTTGATCAATTCTTTACACTATCTCACACACAACCCTTACATTATTTCCACCTAAATACAGGGTTTCTAATTGCTAAATTACAAGCAAATTTGGCACGGAATAAAGCCAACACATGGTTGAATAAATTCAACCTTACAATCTCCCCATTTGGCTATTCCGTGACAAAACCCTAGAATAGACTCTAGACTTAAAATGTGAGTTGGGAACAGTTGCCAAAACTCACTCACATCTAACTCTAGATTTGTGAAGCTCTTGAATCATACAGATAAGTTTTCCTGAAAACAATATCACAAAAAGTTCATTGTCAGCGGAAATCTTGGAATACATATGGAGCAAACATAATACGATCAAGCAAATATGAATATGACAATAAAGTATAGTTTGACCAAACAGGAACAATCACTATAAATAGTGACCACAATGAACATTCACACGGTGAATAAACATCCGGACATGCAAGCTAATAAGCTTAAAACAAAGTATCATTTGCATGTTCAACACTCAACCGATGCAAGAACACTAAGGTAATTGCATCAAGGATACAAGAATAAGGGCACAAGAGTACTGAAGTAAATACAAAACATTAACTAAAAGTACTAAATAGCTACAAAAGCAAAGGTACAAATTAAAGCATAGTTTAAAAAGCTAAAACATCCAAGAATCCAAGCACACAATATCCAAGTATTTTAAAACCAAAGTACTAAATCCATAGAGTACTTAAAAACCAAATTACTAAAACCATAGAGTACTAGAATAAGTGCTATGAAAAACCATAAAAACTATAAAAGCTATAAAAACTTATAAAAAGTTCTCTCCCTCAAGATATGCTCCCCCTCAAGAGCTACTCCATACTACTCCCCCTTTTTGACCGGAATGGCCAAAGGGCTATGGCTGATGAGTGAAACTATCAAACTTGGCTGACAACAAGTTAATCTGGTACTGGATGGCTGCAAGGCTAGTGGAGTGCTCGGTTTGGACATCTTTTAGACCATCAATCCTCTCAAGAATGATCTGAAAGGTATTTAGAGGCACTAATAAAGACGATGAAGCTCTGCTCCTACCTCGACCACCACCTCTTCTTGGAGGAGGTTGTTATCCTTCCGCTTCAGTTTCTGTATCCGCATGAGGTGCTTGTTCAGGTTCATTAGCTTGTTCATCACCCAGAAGACGAACTCTGCTCCTTAGGATTGTTTGAGAGTTGATGGAAGGAGGCACACTCATTAGGCTTATGTCCTGTGGAGTCTCCACATCCTTTTCATGAAGGATCCTCATAATTAAACTTGGAAGAACAAGCTTTGCCCTTGAGGTTGTCCTTGTAGCTTCGGCAATGATGGAGTAAGCATGAGCACCAATGTCGATGTAAGTTCTCTCACGAAGCTCCAAGAGGAAGATGGCTCTAGCGTTGTTGATGGTGGTCAACTTCCTTATCAGATACAAGTTGAACAATATGATGTAGGCAAGGCATTTCAAATTTGGAGGGAAGGTGGTTGTGTTGAGGCATTTTCCTTCCCTAGCGCCACCAATACGGAATTGTACCGTTTCTATAGAGACCATTCTGTCCTTGTAAGGAATGAAGTCTTCATGATCTACTTCTCCATGTCCAAGGATACCATCAATGTCCCCCACATCAAGAATGAATTCATGTCCTCTAACGCAGCATTCTATGTAATCTTCTTTGAGTGTTGCATTTGCATAGAATTCTTTGATTAGTGGTTCACAAACTCCAGGGAGATCACCAAGGAGCTTTTCCCAGCCTCTTCCTTCAAAATAGCTAGGGATGAAGGATTCCTTGAGGTCAACAAGGTTCACAAATCTCTCCTGAATGATTGGAGCCTTCTCAAAGTGATGGTTGTATCGCTCAAAATGTTTAGTGGAGCGAAACCAGTTCTCGTCCATGTGTTTCCTCTTATCACCACGTTGAGCAGTGGTTTTTCATGGAGCCATCTGTAAAACAGAGCATAATACCCGGTAACAAACTTGATTAGTGACAAGTTAGTACCAAAACATAAACTTCGAATTAAAACCCTAAAAACTGGAATTTAAAGAGTAATTCAAAAAAAAATTTACACGTGAAGATGCTAAACATCAAAGCATGATACAATCATGGCATTATACATTCAACATGTCAAAGGATTGTGTGTGTGCATCATATGCAAAAGTGTGCAATTAGGGCATGAGAACATGCAAGGGGCAATGTGTGAAAACACATAATCATTTGATGTTTCAAAAAACAAAGAAACATGATTACCTACACAATCTTTGTACTCAATGGAGTCCAAAAATACACACAAAAACATCTATGAGACATTTTATCATCAACATGATATGCACAACACAACATAAATCATAGCAAAATGCATGAGCATATAGTATACACATGTAAAACTTGTAAAACAAGCATTATACTATGAAACTCAACAAAACCCATATTCATCAACCATATATCCATATCTCAATATAAATGACAAATCCATGAAAAAGAAGGCCTTAAACTTGAAATAGAGTGAAAATAAGTGAAAAAGCATACATTTTCTTGAAGATTGAGAGAGGATTGAAGAAGAAAATGGAGGTTTTGTGAGTAAAAATAGCGGTTTTGGGAGAGGGAGAGGTGGAGAAGACAAAGAGGTTTGCACGTGATGCGAGGGAAACTGAAAAGTTTTTGAAAACTATTTGAGATTTAACCCTATTTGTGCAAAACACGTGTTTTTCACGATTCATATGACTCGTGAGCAAGTCGCCAAAATGAGTCGCCAAAATCCCTTGTGCAAGATTTTGAAAATTTTCTCTAAGTCTTTTTCGTGACTAGGACTTCCACTCGCCAGTGAGTCGCGAACCTCTCTGATTAAGTTCACGACTGGACTTCCACTCTCTAAGTAGTCGCGAAAATGACAAAAACCCAGAATTTTTGAAAAAATTTCTAAGTATTTTTCGTGACTGGAAGTCTCACTCGCTAGGGAGTCGTGAAAGCTTTTGTGTAGGCTCGCGACTGGTGCCTCGCAACTCGCATGACTCACGAGTGAGTCACCGAAAGGTAGAGTTGAAAATTTTTGGATTTTTGTGAAAATTTTTGACACAAAGCACTTTCCAAAAACAACTAAAATACTCAAAAATCTTTTTGTGTTTGATCAACTTATGCTTGAGTATGTACAACACATTTAATCAAGTACAATCACACAAATGAATAAGGCATTCATTGAACATAGACATGTGTGATGTGGGTGGGTATCAAATGTGAGATAGTCCTTAGTCTAACATGAAGCTTCAATGATCAATTCAACCAAGACATACACAATTAGCACTAAGTAGAGTGACCAATCTCAATTATAGAAATGAGCATATATGACCTCCCACAAAGACTTGATTACATAACTTTGAAGCTTTTCATTTGGCTTCTTACAATTCATAACATTTGATCATTTTAGAACATTACATCTCTTTTTGAGATCGATGCCTGAAATTTTTGATATTTCAATTTTGAGAGTAAGCCTTTGGCTTTTGAGCATCATGCCTAGTGAAATACTAGTATGTGCGATAGCTTTTGCAGCTCATTATCTCTTTTCGAGATTTGACATTGGTTAAGCTCTTTAAGCAAAAATATAAAATAGTGGGAAGATATATATGCACAAGTCTATGTATGTCTCAAGATCAACAAAATTATTGACTAATCATTTATGACAAGTTTGAAGATCTATTTACAACAGTCACATAGATGTCAAAATTTTTCTTACAATGATACAAGTGTAAAAAAAACAAGCTAAGCTCATAAATGCACAAAGTCATTAGTATGGAGGTACAAGGCTAAACGTGTGTGTGACAAAACACAATAATGCCAATCAAACTTTTTGAATTTTCTACTTTTTATGTGTTTTTGGATTTTTGACACAAAATAAGTAAAGATTGATCAAAAAGAAAACAAACAAACATTCAGAGCTTCTTAAACATCAAAAACAGTAAAAACACGCTACCACCAAAGAAGTGTGTGCTTTACTTAAATGTGATCAAATCAAGATAAATATGTAAAATACACAACACACATGAGATTCAAGGAATTGTACCGACGCCGATGGTCTTACGGAGCGATTCGAACCATGGACCATCGAGAGATTTGGTGAAGATGTCAGCTTTTTGGTTGTTTGTGTGGATGAATTCAAGACACACGATTTTGTCTTCTACCAAATCACGGATGAAGTGATAGCAAATTTCTATGTGCTTTGACTTTGAGTGCTAAACAAGGTTCTTGGAAAAATTTATGGCACTTGTGTATCACAAAACACACTTGTGTTGTCACAAAATAAATTACAGTTATTACTTATATGTTTCTAAAATTTATTCTTTTTATTTGTTTGAAAAAAAAAGTATATTTCCAAATTATAATAGATGCAAAGTATTAACCTTTATCCAAAAAAATAGAAAAGCGTTTGAGCATGCACAACATGCATGCTTAGAGGCTAGTGTCTTTATATATATATATATATATATATATATATATATATATATATAAAAGAAAGTCTAAAAGTACTTTTAATTTTCATTTAAATAGGATACAATCCAATTAGTGATAAATAAATATGCCAAAAAATTATAATAATTAGACATTAAGTCTTAAAGTAAATAAATAAACACATAGTTATTTTACAATTATTTCAACAAATAAAAGTAAAAAAAAAAAAAAAAAATTCTAATTTTCATCATAACACTTCTAGGGCTTACTTGCGCCAAAGCAACAGAAATATTGAAAGTTGAAGGCTTTGATTCGCCGCACACAGGTCCACCACACAATTGCAAACATTTAGCTCATCACAGGACAAGACACAGGTGTCTCTCTCTCTCTCGACTGCTCCGCCTGCCTTCGTCTTTTCTTTCTGTGATATACAATGTAAACTAACAAAGCTTCCTTGTAATACTGTGATGTGTGAATAATAATGGCATACTAGACAAGACAACCATTGAACCACGAACCACGTGTATGGTCTTTTTTACAAAGCGTTTAGTGTTAGAGCATTCACTGGTGTAGCCATGAAGACCCTGTGCTGTATTTCCCACTTTCCCAGGTAAACTTTCAATTTTCATTTGATTTTTCTTATCATATATTTTTTTGTTATTAAAATA
Source organism: Quercus aquifolioides (assembly GCA_019022515.1). NCBI lineage: Eukaryota > Viridiplantae > Streptophyta > Magnoliopsida > Fagales > Fagaceae > Quercus > Quercus aquifolioides. The sequence continues at coordinate 5,355,219 of CM032335.1, read as the reverse complement.
ATCAATTTATCATTATAAATTTACCTGACTAAAATATACTACTATTTATTATTATAAATCTATTGTTTTTTAGATTTTTTTTAATGCGTTGAGATTTGAATTATTGTTTATCTTTTATTTAGAAATCTTTAAATTAATAGTATCTTTTTATAGGTATTTTAGTCAATCTTATCTTATGATTGTTTAGTTTTAATTAAAATACACAAATGTGCGTACAATTCAAGTTCAAGACAAGAAAATGCATTAAGCAATTAGGACGATTATACTTGGCTAAATACAAACAATATGTGATCCACTCTATCTCGGGTAAATGAATTAGATTTTTCTTTTTCTTTTTTTTTTCTTTTTTTTTTTTGTGTGTTATTATATTTTAAAAAAAGTGCAAGACAAACAGCCAATACGTACAAACCAAAAGAAACATGTTAAACAACCACAAACGAAAGCAAGTAAATAAATGATGCAGTGCATGAATGTAGATGAAAGTATCAATGTCAATGTGAGATAGCAAGAATTAACGCATAGACAAGTAAATGACAGATCAAGGATACGAACCCTTCCTCACGCAAATGAGACCCTTTTGAGTGTCCTGCGTGGTGCGGTTAGAGGCACTTAACCTTAATTGAAAATTCAGCTATTCATGTTCATTGAAACAAAACACAAAAATAAAATACTAAACATTAAACTAGACAAATAAAATAGAAAAAGAAATAGTCACAGCGCTAGCATGGAGAAAAGCTACAGAGGGAGCTCCACATCCAACTGCCTTCTCCTTTCCTAATGTTCTGCTTTACATGTTACAGCCCTAGTGCTTATTTTTTTCTCCGTCTTTCACAATCTGACCTAGGGGCTTATATAAGAAAAGAGCCGCTTGACACACTATGATATAGTCCTAATGAAGAGACAGTTCTTCAAACTTGTCCTTAATATCTGACATCCCAAACAGAGGAAGAGCTCCTTCTTCAATCATACGATCAATCTCTTCATCAGAATTTATTTCAGCACCTCCGGATCCAGATGTTCCTTTCTCTTTAGAAGTACTCTCCTCTTTGACAGGGCCTGTCTCAATTTGAGCACGAATGTGAGCAAGTGTTGTTGAATTGATGGCACCGGCCCTATGAAGGAATTTGTAAGAATCTGGCCGAGGAACATGAAAGTGATCACAAATCTTCATCACAAGGGAGGGAAAAAAAAGACCATTTCGAGATAACCTTCAAGCACTTTGCTAACGCATGCAATGATAAATGTGAAAGCAAATGTCAATAGTATGTCCCTTTAGAAGATCATAAAGGAATCGAGCACGACCACTGCTAATGGAAGTGAAATGATCAATAGGATAGAGATTTGCACCCAAAATGGTGAGTAATCCTCGAGTCTCAACAGAAAAGAGATATTGAGGAAATGCCAGGTTTGAGCCTTGAAATATGCTAAAAACACTCTAGCACAATATTTAGAACCCTTAACACAAAGTTTTACGGCTATGCTGATTTTAAACAAACTAAACACTATAGTCCAAGTGTAAGTTACTTAGCAAATTTCCAAACTAACTACGCTACACACAGGGGCGTAGCCAGAAAATTTTACTTGGGGGGGCCGAATTGTAGTATTGATATATTAACCATAGTTCATATTGAATACAAAATTATTAACTTTGATATATTGTTATATTCTTAAATATTAATGAACATACAAAAATTATATAGTTTATTATAGACAAATACAAAAAAAAAAAAAAAAAAAAAAATCCAATAAAAGAACAGTTCACATCAAAATTATGCCCAACAATCTTTAATGGAATAAAGATAGCAATACAAAAATGTGAACAAAAAAATCTTAAATACCCTTATGCATATCAACACACACATAGTGGCAGAAGAAAGAAACAAAAATAATACTAATGGTAAAATAACAATGATGATTGATAAAAGAGAGAGAAAAGAAAATGCACTTGCATATTCACTTCTTTAAAGAGTCAAGAAGATGATGTTGCACCAGGAAAAAAAATGGATTAATAATTTTGGTTGAGATAGGAGTTTTTGTGTTGAGAAGAAAGAAAATGGGGCAATGGGCTGGCACTAGCAGCTACAACAAAGCTCCGTAGGTACCTAAAGATGAAAAAAAAAATGAAATTATGTTGGGAAATGGGTTGTCAATGATGCTAGAGAGTGAGTTATTATCCATTGGATTAATTATAAATTTTTTGGACAATGGAGAAGATCAACTATTAGTCATTATCTTTTGGACTAACTATAAATCTTAGGAATAATTGGGGTGGACAGGTAATAAAGTTTTGAACAATTGAGGAGGCCAACTAAAAATCCATTGGACTAACTAGAAATCTTAGATAAATTTTTTTTTGGGGGGGGGGGGGGGGGGGGGGCAAGGAGCAGTGTAGCTCCGCCCCTGGCTACACAAACCTAGCAATATAGAAAGATAAAGGAAATAAAGACCAAGAAAGCAAACCACACATAACACCACAAAGTGTTATGAAAGAGGAAAACGCGAGCCCCGGGCATAAAAACCTCTCCCCCGATCAGCCGTCGTAAAACTCTACTAAAATGAATAGTTGCAGTACATGGACGACTATAAACGTTCCAAGCCTATATCTCCCTATGTACTTGAGCCCTCCAAGCTCTAGTTAGAAACCAACTCCACAAGTCTCTTCTTCACCTAGCTACTTGGAATCACCACCGTTGAGCTGCCAATGGAAAGCCACCAAAGGATTTGGATTTAGATATGGCTTCTCACATTTCCAATGTCATTCTCTTACTCACAAAGTTTGTGTTTGTAGATAAGGAAGTGATTTATAGAATCTTTATCAATACAATGAAAGAGGTGGAAAAGAAAGATGAGAATGCTTGGTTTTCTCAAGGAAACTCTCTCTTTTTATAAAAGGGCTTGGTTTCAATAATCTTCACACCTTCTACATTTCTAGGTTTTGTCTAACCCTTATCTGAAGTCTTTTGCCACGCCTCACATATGTGTGTGTTGGCAGATGTGCAGTGGAAAGGTACATAGCAGAGTACAGAGATCGTGCAACTCAAGACCTAGTCGCCCCCTAAGGTCTCGATTGGTCGCAAGGTGCACGTTTGCACTCTCATCCAAAATACCTACCACGTGGATCTTGCGGGCAAGCTAGGTCGCGAGCAAGTCGCCTCCAGGTCGCAAGATCATTGGTTGATGCTACTTCAAATCTTTGAGGAGAGGCTCAAGTACTCTACCCAAAAATACATGAAAACCCAGAAAATTGTACATCAACATTAAACTCATTACAAACAAACTTTTGTAACTAAATTAAGCCAACACTAACACATGACTTCTCAATCTCCCCCTTTTGGCTATTCCATGACAAAACACACCTATACAGACTCTAGACTTAAAGTGAGCTGGAAACTTGAGACCAACAAAGGACTCACACTAAAACCCTAAGAATGAAACCAAGAACTTGAACTTAGAACCAATACCTGAAACATTTGCACAAGATAGGTTAGACCCTGTAGTTTAAAACAAGTATAAAGGCAGGAATAAGTAACAAGAATACTACAATTACGTATGATTAAAAAAAAAGTATGATATGAATGGTATGCATGAATGCAACTTGATCAAACAACAAACAATTATAGAAATTATGGCTACAATGATCAACAACATAAAGATATGATCATCCGAACATGCAAGCAAAAAAGTGTAACAAACCCAAGATAAATGCATGTCCAATAAGCACAAATTGATGTAATAGAAGCAAGTAAACCAAATACCAACATAGATATAACATAATAAATCCAAAGAACCATAAAAGTACATGACCTAAACACGGCCTTACGGTACAATACCAAAATACATATATAACACTAGAGTATCAAAGAAATACTAAAGTCATAAAAGCATATAAAAGCAACTAATGCAGTAAAATTTAAAAGTTAGTTGTAAAGTTGTCAATGTATTCCTCCTTGCTCATGTAATACTCCCCCTTAAGCTCTCCCCCTTGCTTTGAGCTATCCCCTTCTATTATATGAGGTTAGTCTGTGCTCTCTCCCCTTTTTTTCAAAATATCCAAAGGGGGTCTCTAAAGCAACTTCTTTGTAGTCCTCCGTAAGAGGTGAAGGTGGAGGCGTCGTATGAGAAAACATGAACTGCTCTAGGGTTCCCAATCTTGTGTCTAACCCATCAAATCTGTTGAGGACCGCTCCCAAATTGGGAGTTAATGTGAGAGAACCTTGAGGCAATTTGAAGTGACAACACTTCAAATTTATCTTGAATATCGGGCATTCCAAATGGAGGGGGGCGCCTTCTTCAACCATACGCTCAATTTCATCATCGGAGTCTGGTGGGGGAAGCTTAGGTAGTGGCTTTTACTTTTCCCTTGGAAGGTTTCTTCGAAGAAGTTTAACCTTTTTCAAGTTGAGCACAGATGCTAGCAATAGTGGACATGTTGATGATGATGGTCCGATGTAATCTAGTGATGTTCTTGGGGCGAGGGACTTCGAAATGATCACGAATCTTCATCACAATAATCGAAAAAAGGTCATTCCGAGAAGAAGTGCAAAAACAATGTTGACGCATGCAGTGGTAGATGTGGGAACAAATGTCTATTGAGTTACCCTGGAGAATATCATACATGAACTGGGCCCTACTACTGCTGATGGATGATTGGAGATCAATGGGGAAAAGATTTTACCCCAAGATGTTGAGCAAGCATCGGAGTTCAATCGAGAAGCTTTCCGTTTCGAGCGAGGATATACCGGAGCGGACTTATGCTCCTAAGGGAAAAGGCCAGGGGTTCGACGAGTTTCATAAGAAGAGGTGTCAATCCTTGGGATCCAGATGTCCCTTTCTTTTTAGAAGTACTCTCCTCTTTGACAGGGCCTGTCTCAATTTGAGCACGAATGTAAGCAAGTGTTGTTGAATTGATGGCACCAGCCCTATGAAGGAATTTGTAAGAATCTGGCCGAGGAACATGAAAGTGATCACAAATCGTCATCACAAGGGAGGGAAAAGAAAGACCATTTCGAGATGACCTTCAAGCACTTTGCTAACGCATGCAATGATAAATGTGAAAGCAAATGTCAATAGTATGTCCCTTTAGAAGACCATAAAGGAATCGAGCACGACCACTGCTAATGGAAGTGAAATGATGAATAGGATAGAGATTTGCACCCAAAATGGTGAGTAATCCTTGAGTCTCAACGGAAAAGAGATATTGAGGAAATGCCAGGTTTGAGCCTTGAAATATGCTTAAAACACTCCAGCACAATACTTAGAACCCTTATCACAAAGTTTTACAGCTATGCTGATTTTAACACTAAACTAAACAACATAGTCCAAGTGTAAGTTACTTAGCAAATTTCCAAACTAACTACACTACACAAACATAGCAATATAGAAAGATAAAGGAAATAAAGAACAAAAAAGCAAACCACACATAACACCACAAAGTGTTATGGAAGAGGAAAACCCAAGCCCCTGGGCGTAGAAACCTCTCCCCCAACCATCAGTCGAAAAACTCTACTAAAATGAATAGTTGCAGTACATGGATGACTATAAACCTTCCAAGCCTATATTTCTCTATGTACTTGAGCCCTCCAAGCTCTAGCTAGAAACCAACTCCAGCTAGAAACCAACTCCACAAGTCTTTTCTTCACCTAGCTTCCTGGAGTCACCACCGTTGAGCTGCCAACAGAAAGCCACCAAAGGATTTGGATTTAGATATGGCTTCTCACGTTTCCAACGTCATTCTCTTATTCAAAAAGTTTTTGTTTGTAAATGAGGAAGGGATTGACAGAATCTTTATCAATACAATGAAAGAGATGGAAAAGAAATATGAGAACACTTGGTTTTCTCAAGGAAAACTCTCTCTTTTCATACAAGGGCTTGGCTCCAATAATCTTCACACCTTCTGCATTTCTAGGATTTGTTTAACCCCCATCTGAAGCCTTTTGCCATGCCTCACAGATGGGTGTATGTTGGTAGATGTGCAGTGGACAGGTACATAGCAGAGTACAGAGATCGGGCAACTCGGGACCTGGTCACCCCCTAAGGTCTCGATTGGTCACAAGGTGCACATTTGCACTCTCATCCAAAATACCTACCACATGGATCTTGCGGGCTAGCTAGGTCGCGAGCAAGTCGCCTCTAGGTTGCAAGTCATTGGTTGATGCTGTTTCAAATCTTCAAGGAGAGGCTCAGGTACTCTACCCTAAAATACATGAAAACACAGGAAACAGTACATCAACATTAAATGCATTACAAACAAACTTTTGTAACTAAATTAAGCTAACACTAAACACACCTATACAAACTCTAGACTTAATGTGAGTTGGAAACTTGAGACCAACAAAGGACTCACACTAAAACCATAAGAATGAAACCAAGAGCTTGAACTTAGAACCAATACCTGAAACACTTGCATAAGATAGGTTAGACCCTACAGTTTAAAACAAGTATAAAGGCATGAATAAGTAACAAGTATACTACAATTAAGTATGATATGAATGGTATGCATGAATGCAACTTGATCAAACAACAAACAACCATAGAAATTATGGCTACAATGATCAACAACATAAAGATATGATCATTCGAACATGTAAGCAAGAAAGTGTAACAAACCTAAGATAAAGGCATGTCCAATAAGCACAAATTGATGCAATGGAAGCAAGTAAACCAAATACCAACATAGATATAACAGAATAAATCCAAAGAACCATAAAAGTACATGACCAAAACACGGTCACACGGTACAATACCAAAATACATATATAACACTAGAGTATCAAAGAAATACTAAAGTCATAAAAGCATAAAAAAGCAACTAAAGCAGTAGAATTTAAAAGTTAGTTACTAAAGTTGTCAATGTATTCCTCCTTGCTCATGCAATACTCCCCCTTAAGCTCTCCCTTTTGCTTTGAGCTATCCCTTTCTATTGTGTGAGGTTAGTCTATACTCTCCCCTTTTTGTCAAAATATCCAAAGGGGGTCTCTAAAGCAACTTCCTTCTAGTCCTCTGTAAGAGGCGAAGGTGGAGGCATCGTATGAGAAAACATGAACTGCTCTAGGTTTCCCAATCTTGTGTCTAACCCATAAAATCTATTGAAGACCGCTCCAAATTGGGAGTTAATGTGAGAGAACCCGAGGCAATTTGAAGTGACAGCACTTCAAATTTGTCTTGAATATCGAGCATTTCAAACGGAGGTGGGGTGCCTTCTTCAACCATACACTCAAGTTCATCATCGGAGCCTGGTGGGGAAGCTTGGGTAGTGGCTTTTACTTTTACCTTGGAAGGTTTCTTCCAAGAAGTAGAACCTTTTTCAAGTTGAGCACAAATGCGAGCAATAGTGGTTATGTTGATGATGCTGGTCCGATGTAATCTAGTGATGTTCTTGGGGCAAGGGACTTCGAAATGATCACAAATCTTCATCACAATAAACGAAAAAAGGTCATTCCAAGAAGAAGTGCGAAAACAATGTTAACACATGTAGTGATAGATGTGGGAACAAATGTCAATTGAGTTGCCCTTGAGAACATCATACATGAATTGGGCCCAACTATTGCTGATGGATGATTGGCGATCAATGGGGAAAAGATTGTACCCCAAGATTTTAGGTAAGCATCAGAATTCAATCAAGAAGCTTTTTGTTTCGAGCGAGGATATACCAGAGCGGACTTGTGCTCCTAAGAGATTCGCCATAGTTGAAAGGCCAGGGGTTCAACGGGTTTCATAAGAAGAGGTGTCAATCCTTGGAATCAATGCTGTGCTGATGATTTGGAGATTTTAGATGAAGTGATTTCAAAGTGAACACCATGAACAAAGCATTTCAAACATTCTCCAGCGGTTCTGAGGTTCGAATAGAACTCTCAAACCCATTCCTCCACAGGATTTTTGCTGAAGTTTGAGAAAATAGGTTCCCAACCTCGATCCTTCAATGCTTTATGGATAATGGTGTCGCGAAAGGATTCAACATCTACTTCATGCTCAACCACAATGGTAATTGCCTTAAGATGTCAAGGTATGGCCCATAGGCTTCGTCATTTACAAAGATGTCAGGATCATAGTTGGAGAGCTTTCTCTTTTTGGCAGGTTACTTCTTTGGGACCTTTGTCATTGCTTTGGAGGAGGAGGCCTTTGGGGCCGCTGCAAAACAAACACCACAACACCAACAAATACAAAAAATAGGGCATAGAATGTTAGATCAACGACCACAAAGAGAGAAGGACCCCAAATGCACTAATGGCATTGTCACAAGATTTGATATAAAATCGATCAACCAATGATCGCATAACGCTACCATTATGCCAAAAAATGATCAAGGATCATAACCAAGTCTCATAAGAGAATTTGAAGTCCAACGGACAACAAACAAATGAAAATGTTCACTTGAGCATTTCATCAAACATTTGGTGTGCACACATCAAACAAGCATGTAAAACAATGAACGAACATAAGAAAAACATGCTTATATACAACATAAAATGGTCACAAATGACCAACACAAGAGACAAACTAAACAAACAGATAGATAGATAAAAAGAAGAAAAAGAGCATATTAAACAAAACCCAACCACAGATACAACCCAAAAACTCACACACACCCAAGTATATCAACACAAGATTAGAGAGATGCGAGAGAAAAGATTGTGAGAATATAAGTTTTGAGGGGTAGGGGTTTGGTTTTGAAGAGAGACACATGAACAGCTAGGAAAGAAACCATTTGAAATTTGAAAGGTTTTACTTCTTTAAAACTTGATCTCATGCCTAGTCATGACCTAGCTTGGTCGCAACTTGGTCGTGAGATCTCTGGACCAAAACTGGAGCAAAAAATAAATTGCTTGCGACTTAGGCCTAGGTCACATTGGGTCACGACAAGGTCGTGAGACCCATAAAAATAGGCCATATGATTTTTCATTAAAAAGAACAGATTTTAGCCCAAAAAACACAATTTTCTCAAATAGATTCATCAAGAAAACGAAGATAAATGAATAAGATAGATAGGAATCAAAACTTAGATCAAAGTTCATATAATTTTTCATGAGATGAATGGCACAAACAAAGCAACAAACTTGTGTGAGTGTGTGAGTGCAATTTGAGATAAGACTAACAAATATAGACTGTTAGTTAAAGCACTCATCTAATCCATTTACACAGGGAAGGTTCACATACGGAGACAACCTTACAAAGATGCAAAACATGAAATATATGACTCTCACAACTAGACTTGGCAAACATAGGGAAGGATAGATGTAGAGAGATATATAGATACAAGAATATCATTTTGGCACATAATTGATGAGTGTGCTATTACAAGAGATGTCTTTGACATACATGAAGCATTTTGTCCACATATTTTAAGGCTCTTACAAATTTCGGCTCTATTCGAGCAAAGCTTAAAAAACTTTATTCAAGAAGAATGATGCATCACCTTTTTCATTCTTTTTGGCACTGACTTTTTAAGAAAAGCTCAACAAGACAATTGTGAGAGAGACATAAACCAATTTAACTCGAATGATGAGGTTAAAACCAAAATGTTCCAAGAAAAGTGAAAACATCATGAAAGTTGTCTTTTTCTCACAACATGTGTAGATCAAAGAAGTCTATACACAAATCACAACAAGTGCATATATGACAAGATAGAGCAAAATTGTGCACACATCACAAGAGAAACTAATTGACTAAATCCCAAAAATTGGATGTGGATAGCTATCAAGTTCAATAACCATACATTCTCTTGAGTTTCAAAAACATGAGATATGAATGCAAAGACATATCAAACACATAAACAAAACACAAACAAAGAGGGAAACACAAAGACTCACAAAGAGTATGTACAAAAGGAAATGCAATGAATGACATGATCAAGTTTGAGAACCCCTTCTCACCCATGTGGGACGACCCTTACGAGAAGGTGTGCCACATGGGTTTGAGTTAGGGTTAGAGTTACCATGCGAGTTTCTAGGACCAGAAATGTGAGTAGCAATCGATGAGAGAATCTCCACCACTTGTTTCAAGAGACCATCATTTTTGGATGACCTTGAGTCTGCATGGGGTGGATCATTTTTCTTCAAGGCATAAAGTTTGAAGCAATCCGGTCAGGTATGACCCCTAGCACCACAATGATGACACAAGTAAGGAGTTTAAGGATCTCTTTGTTTCTTTGGAAAGGACTTGGTCAAAACCTTTCCTTTCCCAGCTAATGCAGTAGCTTTCTCCTTTACTTTAGGAGTCTTTGGAGCTAACTTCTTTCTCTTCTTCTCATCTAAGGGTCATCATTCTTCTACTCTTCTTCACTGATCCCGATGGAGACAAACTTCACTAATTTCGATCCTTCCACTGAGATCTTTGGGCCACTAGGTGAGCTTTCCCCAGTATATCCCAATTCGGATTTTAGAGAAGATGACCTTTGAGCCTCTAGCATGGATCCTAGCTTCTTGCTAGATATTCTATCCACTTTGGCATTTACTTCAATCACCCTAATGTTCTAAAAATATGATCTTAGAGTATGCACTCTCCAACTCAACTTTCTATTCTTCCACCCTGCACATGTAGATTTCCAATTCTTCTAAGGTGGCTTCTTTCTCTTCTTCAACTTTTTTCATTCTTCTTATGGCATTTTCCACTGTCCTAGTGTACTTGCCATTTACTTTGAGCAAGGCATCGTAATTTTTCTGAAGAACCACTCACTCCCTTTTTCCATCCTTTTCTTCATTATCCGAGAATTGATAGTGGGAGAAATTTTTTTTGGGAACCAACTTATCTTTAGTAGGAGTGGCCTCTGAATCATCATCATCCTCTTCATTTATCTCATCAAGGTGAGCTATAGAATCACCACTAGAGATGATCATGAATGTCATGTAGTTTCCATATTCATCCGCTTCATCATCAGATTCAGATGATGAGCTCTTTGAATCACTAAAGGTGGCACTCATAACTTTTCCCTTTCCCCTAAGGTAATTGGGACATTCTCTTTTCAAATGGTCAACTCCATTGCACTCATAGCATATGGCGATGGAGTTTGAGGATCCCTCACTAGATTTCTTCCACTTGAAGTCCTCTTTTCCATCATCCTTTTGAAATTACCGTCTCGAGTTGGATGATCTTTTGAATGGCTTTCCATCTTGTCTTCCCGAGTTTTCTTGAATTCTGGAAATTTCTTGAAATTCTTTGTAAGGTAAGCCACATCCTTTTCAATGTCATTTTCGTTGTAGTTTGAGACTTTCAACTCTTCAACTGATTTCAAGGCAATGGATTTTCCGGACTTGTATGAAGGCAGTCCCATTTCATAGGTTTGAAGAGATCCTACCAACTCTTGGATTTTGATTTGATCAATATCCTTACTCTCTTCAATTAATGCAACCTTAGGACGAAACACTTCAGGCAAAGGATTGCTAGACTTTCCTTACAATCTTCCAATTAGGGATTCTTTCTCTGAGGTCTAGCTTCGATGTCACAATCTCATTTAGCTTTAAGTAGAATGAGTCAAATGATTCGTCTTCCCCTATCTTCAGCTCTTCGAAATGAGTTGTAAGCATTTGTAGCTTGGTATCCTTAACCCTTTTTGTTCATTCGTAGGTCATTTAAAGGATGTCCCATGCTTCTTTGGTGATTTCCACATGAGATATCCTGTGAAATTCTTTAGGAGACACACTACAAAAAATAGCATTCCAAACTTTGTTGTTAGCATTAAACTTATCTTTGGCAGTTTTATCCCATGCAGCCTTAGGCTTATTGGGTGCTACCCAACCTTCCTTAACGAAAGTCCAAATGCTGTTATCAATGTAATAGAGAAAAGCACGCATGCGCCTCTTCCAAAAAGCATAATTTCTCCCATCAAAAAGTGGCACAGTAGCAAGCGATTGGCCACATTCCATGATGGTAAAAACCAAAGGGAACACCACAAAAACAGAGCAAAAACAAACACAAGTTAAAACTAGCGAAAACAAGGGTTCAAGGACCTTATAAAGTGATGTGAATCACTGAAAAATGAGAACCTGCTCTGATACCAATTGAAATATGCTAAAAACACCCTAGCTCAATATTTAGACCCCTTAACACAAAGTTTTACTGCTAAGTTGATTTTGACATTGAAGTAAACAATATTGTCCAAGTGTACGTTAATTAGCAAATTTCCAAACTAACTACACTACACAAACATGGCAATATAGAAAGATAAGACCAAGAAAGCAAATCACACATAACACCACAAAGTGTTATGGAAGAGGAAAACCCAAACCCCCGGGTGGAAAAACCTCTCCCCCGTTAGGAATGCTATAAGCATATGGATAATAATTGGTGTATTGAGATTTAGTTAGTTAGTTACAATTTTAAACATGTTAATCACATTTAGCACATGTTGGAATTATTAATGCACATGGGAAATAATAGAACCAATAGGATAAGGTCATGTGGGCCAATGAGATTAGAGCTAGTCTCCTATAAATACATGATTGTAATTCAATATTAGATATGAATGAAAGTATAAACCAATTTCTTAGTGCTTTAGTATATCTCTCTCTCTCTTAATCTCTCTAATTCTCTATGGAGGGTGACTACCTCGAATTAAGTCATCCATTCCCCTATAATTCCCATCAATCCCCATTAGGAACCACCGGGTTCCTAACAAATGGTATCAGAGCCGTTGATCTTGAGATGAGCAATTGTGATGAAAGAAAACTTTTGAAAAAAATACAAGAAATGTTGAACAAAGCCTTAGAAGAATCCAAGGATATTTCAAAGAAGATGAAGGCCTTGGCTGAATCTAACATGGCCATGAAGGAAGAACTTTCAAGAGTGCAAGAGGATCTTGAAAACATGTCCGAAGAAGAGTTACAATCTCTTGATTCAATGAAAGTCGAAGAACAAATCAAGTTCCAAGAATCTACTACTGCTGTTACAAGCCGGGATGTTGATTTTTGTGTCAAAGTGGATGATGATGTACATGTACATGCTGCCCTTGAAGTTCAGTCGAAAGAACCAACAAAGAAGATGATGATGATCTTCCAAGAACCCATTCTTGATGCGCCAATGGAGGCTTCCATTCAAGAGTCTATGATTCAAGAAGTGGCAATCCAAGTGTCGGTGATCCAAGAATCCAAGATACAAGCGCCAACAATTTTAATGGTTCTAGAATTGAATGAGGTCTTAAGGATACAAGAACATTTCAAGGTTGAAAGAACCAATGAGACCTTGAAGATTGAAGAACCATTGAAGCCTCAAAAATTCGAGCAAATTTTGAAGATCTATGAAGAAGAAACCTTCATATGCACGGGATCACTTGTCAAAGAGAAATGCATGAATATGGTGATCAAAATGTCACTACGGTATTGGTCCATTGGAAGATCTCCTTTGATGAAGATGCTATTTCACAACAACACCTTGTGGACAAGGTGTTTTCAAGAAGAGGGAAATGTTAGGAATGCTATAAGCATATGGATAATAATTGGTGTATTGAGATTTAGTTAGTTAGTTACAATTTTAAATATGTTAATCACATTTAGCACATGTTGGAATTATTAATGCACATGGGGAATAATAGAACCTATAGGATGAGGCCATGTGGGCCAATGAGAGTAAAGCTAGTCTTCTATAAATACATGATTGTAATCCAATATGAGATATCAATGAAAGTATAAACCAATTTCTTAGTGCTTTAGTATATATATATATATATATATATATATCTCTCTCTCTCTCTTAATCTCTCTATTTCTCTGGAGGGTAGCTACCTCGAATTAAGTCATCCATTCCCCTATAATTCCCATCAATCCCCATTAGGAACCACCGGGTTCCTAACAAACCGACCACCCATTGGAAAACTCTACTAGCCTATATCTCCTTGTGTACTTAAGTCCTCCAAGCTCTAGCTAGCAACCAACTCCACGAGTCTTTTCTTTACCTACCTTCTCGGAGTCACCACCGTTGAGCCACCAATAGAAAGCCACCAAAGGATTTGGATCTGGATATGGCTTCTCACATTTCCAATGCCATTCTCTCTCACTCACAAAGTTTTTGTTTGTGGATGAGGAAGGTATTTACATAATCTTTATCAATTACAATGAAAGAGATGGAAAAGAAAGATGGGAACTTGGATTTCTTAAGGAAAAGCTCTCTTTTTTCATACAAGGGCTTGGCTTCAATAATCTTCACACCCTCTGTATTTCTAGGGTTTGTTTAACCTTTATCTAAAGCATTTTGCCATGCCTCACAGCTGTATGTGCGTGTGCTGGCAGATATACAGTGAACAGGTACATAGTAAAGTATAGAGATTATGCAGCTTGCGACCTGGTTGCTCGCTAAGGTCGCGAGTTGGTCGCAAGGTGCACATCTGCACTTTCATCCAAAATATCTGCCACGTGGACCTCATGAGCAAGCTAGGTCACGAGCAGGTCGCCCCTAGGTCACAAGATCACTAGCTGATTCTGCTTCAAATCTTCAAGGAGAGACTCAAGTACTCTACCCTAAAATACATGAAAACCTAGAAAACAGTACATCAATATTAAACTCATTACAAACAAACTTTTGTCATTGAATTAAGCCAACACTAAAACATGACTTCTCAATTTCCTCATTTGGCTATTTTTTGACAAAACACACCTATACAGGCTCTAGACTTAATGTGAGTTGAAAACGTGAGACCAACAAAGGACTCACACTAAAACCCTAAAGACTGAAATCAAGAACTTGAACTTAAAACCAGTACCTGAAAACACTTGCACAAGATAGGTTAGACCCTAAAATTTAAACAAGTATAAAGGTAGGCATAAGTAACAAGTGTACTTCAATCAAGTATGATATGAATCGTAGTGAGTTCAAAGTGAACACCACGGACAAATCATTTTAGACATTATTTAGAACTACAAAGGTTTGAGTAGAATTCTTGAACAATTTCTTCAAATGGATTTTCATTGAAGTTTGAAAGAATGTTTCCATTCACAATGTTTGACATCAACAACGCACTCTACCACAATAGGAGTGGATTTGAAAATATCCTAATATGTTTGATAGGCCTTTTCACTAACATAAACTTCAGGATCAAAATCAGGCAACCTGTGCTTCGTAGAAGACTATTTCTGGGAGGCTTTTGCTTTGGCTTTGGAGTAGGATGATTTTGGAGCCACTGCAAAACAAACACCACAACACAAACAAGAACAAAAATATAGAGCAAAAGGTGTTAGAAATAGACCCAAAAAAAAAAAAAAAAAAAGCACAAGGTTGCATTAAAGGCATAGGCACACGATCTGATGATAAGTTGATCAACCCAACGACGGTGAAACGTAACCATTATGCAAAAACATGATCAAGGATCATAACCAAGTCTCATGAAGAGATTTGATGTCCAACGGGACAACAAACAGATGAAGATGTTCACTTGAGCATTTCATTGAACACTTGGTGTGCACACAAAAACAAGCATAACAAACAATGCAAGAACAAATGAAAAACGTGCCTAAATACAAACAACAATGGCCATAAACAACCAACACAAGAGAATGCAAAGAGAGATAGACAAGCATTATGAAAGAAACACACAAATAGCACAAAACCCAACCACAAAGATACTCATAAACCCCCCACACACAAACACAAAAACATTAAAACAAGAAGAGATAAAAGAGTTGGAAAACTTATTTGAAATGAGTTTGGAGTGAGAGAGAAGAGCAAGGTTTGTGAAAAACTGAAATTTTGGAGTAAGGGGGTCAGTTTTGTAGAGAGAAACATGAAGAGGTGTGAAAACAAAACATTTCACATGATTTCTCAGAAGATGATCGGCACCTACAAAGAAACACACTTGAGTGTAGTGGGTGAGTGAAATTTGAGCTAAGATTAACAAAGATGAATGGTCAGTTCAAGCATTCATTCACTCTAATTACACAAAGAAGGTTCACATTAGGAGACAATCTTACACACATGCAAAATATGAAATGTATAACTCTCCCAAATAGGCTTGACAAACTTTATATGAGAGAGAGAGATAGAGAGAGAGAGAGAGATACATAGATACAAGGAATTGCATATTGGATTTAGCACAATTTTGATGAAGGTGCTACTACAAGAGATGTCTTTGACATATATAATATTTTGAGCACATATTTTTTAGGCTCTTACAAACTTGGAGCACTTTTCGAGCATAGCTTAAAAATTTTTATTCTGCCAAAGGCTTTGTAGCTAAATTGACACCTTCTCATGCACTGCTTAGGGGTCTAGGGGGAAGGGTTCGAGCTACGGGGTTAGCAACATGTTGTAATTATCTCTAAAAAAAAAAGTTTTATTCAGGAAGAACGATGTATCGCATCGCATATTTCATTCTTTTGACACTGGCTTTTAAAGAAGAGCTTAACGAGACAATTATGAGAGTACATAAAGCACGCTTTACTTAAATGATGAGGTTAAAACCAGATATGTTCCAAGCTAAGCAAGGAATCATAGTTTTGTTAGAGGATAGCCAATTCTTCTCTTTCGTTCTCACCTTCATTGTCAGAGAATTGGTAATGTGAGAAGTTAGTTTCGGGAACCACTTCAGCTTCAGTAGGTTCAACATCAAGGTCATCACCATCCTCTTCATTAAGTTCTTCAAGGTGAGATGTATCATCCACACTAGAAATGGCCACGAAGGCTGTGTAATTTCCATCTTCATCCACATCATCATCAGATTCAGATGATGAGCTTTCTAAGTCATTGAGAGTTGCATTCATCATTTTTTCCTTTTCCCTTAGATAATTGGGGCTCTCCTGTTTTAAATGACCAACGCCGTTGCATTCGAAGCAAGTGGTTGTGGGATTTGATGATCCTTCATTAGACTTTTTCCACTTGAATTCTTTCTTTTTCCCATCATTCTTTTGAAATTCTCTCCTAAAGTCGGATGATCTTCTAAAAGCCGCATTCTTCTTGAATTTCTTGAAACTTTTTGCGTATGCAACCTCTTTTTCAATGTCGCTTTCATTGGGATTGGCACTCTTCAATTCTTCAACTGATTTAAGAGCAATAGACTTTCCGGACTTACGAGAGGGAAGGCCCATCTCATAAGTTTGAAGAGACCCCATAAGTTCATGGATTTTGATTTGATCAATATCCTTGCTGTATGTTTGTTTAAACCCTTTAAACTAGATTGTTTAACCTATTATATTAACCAAGTGATTACTTAGATTAATTATTCAGATTTAGGTTAAACACAAATAAATCATATTATACAAAGATGCGGAAAAGTAAATAACACCACAATATGATGACCCAAGAAAAAACCGATGAAACGAATCGTTTCAAGGTAAAAACCTGGAGAGGATTTAACTTAGCTATCCTCAAAGTAAAACAAATCCACTATAAGAGAATTGAAATTTTTACAATCAGATTTAATCCTAAATCTATTGCTATCTCTAGTAGTAACTTATTAACATGACTATGTGCAAGTTCTGAATCCATGGACTCCGAATCCATAGACTCCTTCTTTTCTTGGATTTACAGCAACACAAGCAACCTTGCTTGTGACTTTGAGATCCCACTCAAAGATTTCAGATCACCATCAATAATGATCTTGATGTAGCAATTATGTTCTACCAAACGCTTGATTGTAGTTTTTGCTCCGATAATTTCTTGTGTAGTTAGAAGGTACAAAACCTTTTAGATCTCATAAAGAATAACACACAAGTCTTTTTCAATCACTTCAAAACGTGGCTAGGGTTTCCCTTTTATATGTGGAGAATTTTAAATAAAATCCTAAACATTTTCGTGAGCTTTGGGCTTGTTTAAAATTCTACAGAAAACAGTGCCTGCAATTCTCGATCGATCGGTCCTAATTCACGATCGGTCGAGAAAGGCAAAACTTCACTTGCTTTTTCTGCAATCAATTGGACTTGAACCTTGAAACAAGCACCTTTAAGCATTGCCTAAAAACCTAGACTAGACATATTTTGTTCTTGGTTTGCCAACACAATACAAATGTGATTCTAAATATTTTGACCTAAATCTTTAGAACCTAACACTTGCTTTCTTCAATGACAGCAACTTTGGTTCAAAAAATTTCTGGAAGAGACCTTAAGACCTTTCTCAAAACCTTCTCATTCAGAATCTTTTCTCCATGGTTAAGCTTTTTAGTCACTATCTCATTGAGTTTAGCATAGAAGGAATCAAATGATTTGTTTTCACCCATCTATCTTCAACTCTTCAAAGTGAGTCATAAGCATTTGAAGCTTCATGTCTTTGACTTCTTTGGTGCCTTCATATGTGGTTTGAAGAATATCTCATGCTTTCGTAGCTGAATCCTATGAAATTCTTCAGGAGACACACCGCAAAATAAAGCATTCACAGCTTTGTTGTTAGCATTAAACTTATCTTTTGACTTTTGTAGCCTTCCCATTTGGCCTTAGGCTTCTTGGGTGGTACCCATCCTTCCTCTATGGAAGTCCAAGCGTTATCATCAATGAAGCAGAGAAAAGCACGCATGCACCTCTTCCAAAAAGTAGAGTTGCTCCTATCAAATTATAGGCCAGCAGCAAGCGATTGACCATGTTCATTAATGGTATCAAACCAAAGGAACACCACAAAAATAGGGAAAAACACAAGAAAAACAACATAATTGGAAATAAAGGGTTCAGGGATTACACTAAGTGGGGTGAATCACTAAACTAAGTGTACCCGCTTTGATACCAATTAAAAGATGCTATGTTAACCCTAGCAAGTGTTTAGAACCCTAAAAAACACTTTTTAGGGCTTAATCAATTTTAACCTAAACTAAACATATTAGTTCAAGTGTAAATGATTTAACCAATTTCCAAACACACAAGCTGCACTACACAATGCATGGCAATAACATAGTGCAAAGGAAATAAAAGAAAAGCAAGCAAACTACACTAAACACCAAGACGTGTTTAGCCGATCACCCGTCGAAAATCTCCACTAAAATGAATAATTGCAATACATGGATGACTATAAACCCTTTAAGCCTATATCTACCTGTCTACTTGATCCCTCCAAACTCTAGCTAGCAACCAACTTTCCTAAGTCTTTTTTTCATCTGGCTTACCAAAGAACCTCCATTGAAGCACCAATGAAAACAAAACCAATACAGATTGGATTTGAATGTAGCTTCTCAAGTTTCCTTGAACCTTCACTCATTCACAAGGTTTGTGTATATGATCAAAGATTGAACGAGATGGAAAAGAGTGGGTGTAGAGTGTTTTTCACAAAACAAAAGTTCTCTCTTTTCTTACAATCAATATGGCTTCTCTTGGATGTTTATATTCATTTCTAGGGTTTGCTAAAACCCTTATCAATAGCTCTTGCCATGCATCACAGTTGTGTGTGCGTGCGAGTGCTTGGCAGAACCACCCTAGCTAACATGTCCAGGAAGCATAGCACAAAGATCGTGCAACTCCCAACCTTGTCGCACCTTGGGGTTACGAGGTAGTCGCGACTTGCCCAATCAGCACTTTGATTCAGACATCTTACCACATGTGTCTCATTGGGTAGCTTGGTCGCCTTGAGGTCACGAGATCACTATGAATGCAGCTTTCCAAAGTAGAAGTTGAGGCTCAAGTACATCTACCCCAAACTAAAATTAAGTCCCAGAAAGATACATTAAAAAGGAAAATAAATTACATACAAATTTATCACTGAATAAAGCCAACAAATATAGACTTCTCAAAATGTAATAAACTTCATCTTGTTAATGATTTAATTGTCACTTGAACAAGTCTTATATGCTAAAATTTGTATTTTTGTCAATGTCTTTTAATATCTTTACTTGAGAATAAATGCGATTATCATAAAGTAATAATTTGTTCAAAATTTTTAATTGTGCAATCAGATAAGAATAATATTTTAGGAAAATTCATTTTTTTTGAAATAAATAAAAAAATTTCAAAATTTTAATAATTTGGTCCATAAACTATATAATTTTTCTAATTCATTTATCAAATATCGATTATTTCATTTTAGTCCTTAAATCTTTATAAACATTTACCGGTACCTTAGGGGTGTCAATTCGAGGTAGCGTGTCGGGTTCGTGTTGTATCGAGATAGGAGTATTCGATTAAATGGCTAAACCCTAAACCGACCTATTTAATAATCGTGTCATGATCCTTCAACCCTAACCCGACCTATTAATAAGGCAGGTTGACCTAACCCAACCCATTTGACACGCTTAATAAACAAGTTGTGTTGAGTTGACACGAATGTAACACAACCCATTTCAACCTGCATAATATTAAATATAACATCCATCTAGAAATAATTATTTTTATACCTCAAAATACAGTGCATACACTTCAAGTCTTCAACTCACATTCAAAATAATATAGTTCAACAAAAATATAACATTCATCTATAAATAAGTTTTTTACACTCCAAAAGAAGTGCATACACTTCAACCCAAATTCAAAATAACAAAGTTTCACAAAAATAAAATAACATAGTTCAACAAAAATATAATATACTTGGAACTTGTCAAATGCTAAGTATCAATATTGAAAGAATTTGAGCAAATAGTAAACTAAACCTGACTATGACCACGATTATCATCCATAGATTCTTTGTTGATGTTCAAATTCATAACATCTTCCGCAAGCTCATCCAATTTCATTTGTGTAAGTTCTATGCCACAAAATATATATATATATATATATATATATATATATATATTAGTAGTTCTAAGGTCTGTAAAGTTTCAATTTTCAATTTTCAATTATATCTCTTGTAAATTTTTGTAATTACTCACTTTTCTTTTTAAATTTAAAATATATGTTGAATATAAAAGGTATTTGACAAATCTAAAATAAAATAAATATTTATTTATTATATGAGTTAAACGGGTTGTGTTAAGTGGGTCATTTCGGGTTGACACAAATAAATTGGCGTGTCAAACGTGTCTATTGTGGGTTACATGGGTTAACCCATTTATGACCCGTTTCTTATCGTGTTGCTTTCGGGTCGACCCGTTTATGACCCAAACCCATTAAGGCCCAACCCTAACCCGAAAAAACCCATGTCAAGTTCGTGTCGCGTTCACAGGTTGGGTCGAACATTGACACCCCTACGGTACCCTCACCTTCCCTTACCGTTATTATTCAAGTCAAAAAAACTAATATAAACTTGCAGTTGTACACATTTTAAGAAAAAAAAAAAAATGTACAATTCTACACATTCTTCTATTGTTGAGCTGACAAATTAGACAACATGTTGGTGTCATAAATACAGACCATATGGAATCGATGATACTTTAATTTTTGAAAATGTTGTATGATTAGGATAATTTTGTGTTTATTTTTATAACTTCTTTTTTTTTTTTTTACGTTTTCTTCTTTTCATATTATTTTATTCAACATTTAAATTTAATTACATCCTTCATATTGTTAAATTGTTTATATTTTCTCTCCTCTTTATTTTAAAAAATTAAACATTTAATATTTTACTTAAATTCAATAAATAAAATTTTTCTCATAAAGTGGAGTAATGCTAGAGACACTTTCATTCTCAAAGCCAATACATCAAAGTAAAAATGGAATACAAAACAAATGCCAATTTAGAAACACTAAATTAAAATTAAAAAAAATGCGGACATCAAACCAAATATAACATAAAGAAATTGATATGTATGGATATACTAATTTAAGGGCAGCAAAATTAAATGGGGAAAAAAAAAACGCTACAATGCATATTTAATGCAATAGAATCATCATCAAATTTGGGAAAACAATAGGTTGCCAATGGAGAGAGAGAGAGAGAGAGAGACGTTTGTGGTAAAAAAAAAAAAGTAATAAATAGTTGATAAAGAAAAAAAATCAAGCGTCAATTAGTAACTGTTAATTGGAAAACAAAGAGGTAGTAAGGAGAAGTAAAAAAAAAAAGAAAAAGATATGACCATATGGAGAACATTAAAAATTTTACAATGCAATAAAATCAATGGTTACATTCACTTAAAAAATTAAATCAATAATTAACAATTAAATACAACTATAGTACTACATTTAAACTTAAAACTAATCAAACTCTAATCATGGAAACCGTATTTCCATTCATAACTAATAGGAGATGTTCTTCGGTAATAATAGAAATTACATAAGAAATAAAGTTAGAAAATTTTAAAATCCATTTTTTGACATTTCATTTAACCTTTTATATATATATATATATATATATATATATATATATATATATATATATATATAATCTTCATACACCATGTGGGTTCCAGTTAGCTCAACTGGTAAAGTTTCTGATGGTTGTATAAGAGATCCAGGGTTCAATCCCCGCCTACACCAAAAATTGATTGGTGTCTTGGTCAGATAAAGAGCTATTATCAGGCACCATTACTTTTAAAAATCTAATGAACAATAATTCATCTCATTTAACGCCTTTGTTATGCAAATCACCAGCCAATAAATATATGATAATAGAAAGAAAAGTTACAAATGAGATAATGAAAAAAAAAATGATAAAACTAATTAGCTACTATCATTATGGAGAAGTAGTCTATGATTTTACACATCTAAAAAAGTGGAATATATAAAGTTTACTTCAAGTATATATAAAGATTCACATTAAAAAAAAAAGGTATATGTAAAGGTTTTAAAAAAAAAAAAAACTTAGGTACAATACTTAGGTGTTGTTTCTTAGATTTCTCTCTTAAAATTCTGTCATATGCCTTTTTCCTCATGGGATGGAAATGTATTTTTTAATTAAGTAGCCACATGACTAAATTTTAAGATGTAACCTAAGGAACACAAAAAAAAAAATTATCCCATGCAATGCATGGGCCTGCAACTACTCTCTCTCTCTCTCTCTCTCTCTATATATATATATATATATATATATATATATATATATAAATTGAAGTATAACATTTATTGTCACTACACTCCAGTTGAGTCATATTAGCAGCCATGTCATTATTTTATTTTCATTAATAAAAAATTGTATTTTATTTCCATTCTTTTTCTATTTGTCTTTTAACGTTTTTGCAATTTTCACTTCAACTTCCATATCGCTTTTACAACTTTCACTTCAACTTCCATAGCACCATGACTTTCTATCTCCACTATTTTAAACTTCCCATGTAAGCTCTTCAATGCCTCAAACTCTCCATCTCGTCCTTTGTTGCCTCTTACTCTTCTCATTGATCCAACCAGTTCATAATATTCAGTTGCCACTACCCCTATACAATCAAAGAGATAAATCGAATAAAAGATATATAAACTATTAGACGTCATCTATTTCTCTTAACTAGAAAATGAATGGTTTTGGATTTAACTCCTTCAAGTATTGAGCTCCTTTCAAAACTACAAGCCTATATTCTTAAATGGGGATATCATTCTATGCCTTCAAATCATATGCTATGTTAAATGGGGAATGGTTTTTTTTTTTTATGTCCCTTCAATGCTAAAGGTAATCCACATATTTGCAGTTCTATGTTTCCACATGTTTGATAAAATGACTAAAAGAAGGATTAAAAAAAAAAAAAAAAACAAAGATGGTCATGTTCATGTAGGGAAAAAAAAAGAGGAAGAATGAATATTTAAGAATACTATTATGTTAGTAAACTTTATTCATAAATAGGTGTGCTCCATTGGATTTATTGCAGCAATGATGATAGTAAAATAAAATTTAGGCAATGATAAGAGCCCAAAAATGAGAGCCCAAATTCTTCACCGATTAGTTCCAATGAAAAGAAAGAAAAAAACCAATATTTAATAACAAAAAAATTCAAATATTCTAGCAATTGTGGGTTTTTTTTTTTTTTTTTTTTCATTACCACCTGGATTTTAGAAGTTGATATAATGAACAATAATTTGCATAATGAATACTTCATATTAGGATGCATCATACCAAAAAAATGACAAGATATATTATATATTTATACTACAATTAATCTATATTTTCACTGCCACGTCATCTTTGCCAAAACAAAATAAACTATCTAAAAATTGCAACTATAATAATAATAAATAAATAAATAATAATCAAAGTCTTTTCTATATAAAAGTTATCAAACGCTATAAGAATGATTCTTTGTTTGCTTATAGGTAATACAAACGTCTTACTATATGAGTATATTCTCTATCGTTTTAATTACTTTAAATGACAATAAATTAGGCTCCTCTATTTTATTAGGGAAAAAAATACGTTTTAGGTTTCTATTATTTTTTATTAATTATTATCAACAAATCACAATAATCATTCAAATAATAATTACATTCTCTCTCTCTCTCTCTCTCTCTCTCTCTCTCTACACACACACACACACACATATACAAACCATATGAAGAGAGAAATATTCAATTGCACAAAAATTTACAATAAGGTTTCTCTTCTTTTTTATTTTTCTACTTTTTATTATTATTATTATTCTTAATATGTCAATTTGAATTCATTGTTTTTGTAAAAGCCATATTTACTCTACACTATATTCAATTATGAAATTTTTAGTCCTATATATATATATATATATATATATTTGATAGCTGATTTAAATGATTTCTTCAGAAATTTTGTTTGAATAATTTGATAAATTATATTATATATTTTTGCGCTTTTTTATTATTAATTTTATTAATGGTAGTTTATTGAATTATGTAGTAAGAACTTTCTTTTGGCGATTCACATAATGATCCTTAATAAACTTTTATTAGAAATTTTTACTTTCAAATAATTAAATTTAACCACAAAATAATCACTAATAATATTCTCAGGTATTACGTGAATACAAAGACCTTTGCTAAGCGAAAT
Organism: Quercus aquifolioides; assembly: GCA_019022515.1. NCBI lineage: Eukaryota > Viridiplantae > Streptophyta > Magnoliopsida > Fagales > Fagaceae > Quercus > Quercus aquifolioides. The sequence continues at coordinate 5,330,517 of CM032335.1, read as the reverse complement.
CTACGCGTCTACACCACTTAACCAATATATATATATATATATATATATATATATCATTCTTAAAACTCAACTGACGTATTACTACACTTTTTGAGAACTAAAATTCCTTCATGCATTATGTTTCTTACCTGACACCTCTATTCTTTTTTTCTTTTCTTTTTTCTTTTTTCTTTTTTCTTATTCTGTGTTCTCTCCTAGGATCGGTGGGCTACACAAGTCAAAGCACAGCACTCTCTTTCTCTTTGATGTGGTATAATTGGAAGAAGAGGGGCCTAAAATCTTGGTGAGTAAGCTAGAAGGGAGATTGAACTGTGAAGTTAAAAATGGATGAGGCTGTAGGGAAACTCTTGATTCCAATCATTTCAAATGAAGCATCGTTGTTATCGGGGGTTCATGATGCAATTGAAGAGATGAAACAAGAGTTGTCAAGCATGCAATCGTTCTTAGGGAGTAGGGAGTGAAGGAGAGAAAACTTGGGTGGCAAATGTGAGGGGCCTGGCGTATGATGCTGAAGACATTATTGATGAGTTCATGTATCACATCAATAGCCAACAAATTCAGGAAGGATGTTCCTGGATCCTTCACCACATCATTTACTTTCCAAAAAATCTTTGGGTGAGGCATCAAACAGCCACCAAGATACAAAAAATTAATGAGAAAATCAAGAAAGCCATACCAGAGAGGAACCAAAGATATGGTATTGATCATATAAAGGGAACTAGTTCTAAATATAATCATAAATGGCTGGTGCAGCGTTCTGAATCATCTTTTTCTTGTATAGAAGACAAACTTGTAGGGATTGAAAAGAAAAGGCAAGAGTTAATGGGATGGTTGATGGATAGAGTAGACCAAACTGTCATTTCGATAGTTGGGATGGGAGGTTCAGGCAAAACCACACTAGCTGCCAACATCTTTAACAATGATGATGTAAAGAAACATTTCGACTGTTGTGCAGAGATCACAATTTCCCAAGCATATGAATTAGAAGACTTATTGAGGAGAATGATCAAGAGTTTTTACAAGTCACGTGTGGAAGAGATACCTTCAAACTTGACTTCCATGAATTGCACTGAGTTAGGAGAAACGTTGGTGAACTATTTAAAGGAGAAAAGGTATCTACTTGTCTTGGACGATGTGTGGGATACATATATCTTGGATCAAATAAAGTCGTCAATTCTTGATAATTGTCATATGGGCAGAATCATCGTTACGACTCGAAATGAAGATGTAGCTAGCTTCAATTTTGAAGTTACTAAGCACGTCTATCGTATTCGACCATTGGAAAAGGAAGAGGCGTGGAAACTCTTTTGCAAGAAAGCATTCTCAAGTAGTCCAAATGGATGTTGTCCACCGGAGCATGAATTGTTGGCTCAAGAACTTGTGGGGAAATGCCGAGGCCTACCTCTTGCAATAGTGGCTTTGGGAAGTCTCATGTACTCCAAGAATGAGTCCCAATGGACTTCCATTTACAAAATCTTGAATTGGAGTCTAAATAACAATCCTAAGCTAGAAAAGGTGAAGACCATCTTGTTGCTTAGTTTCAAAGATTTGTCACATCATTTGAAGCATTGTTTCTTATATTGTTCCTTTTTCCCAGAAGATTATATGATTAGAAGAAAGAGGCTAATGAAGCTATGGTTTGCAGAAGGATTTATAGAACAAGTTAAAGGGTCTACTCCAGAAGAAGTAGCAGAGAGATATCTTGAAGAACTCGTTTTCCGAAACATGCTTCAAGTTGTAAGGAGGAATGAATTTGGAAGGCCAAAAGCATTTAAGATGCACGATGTTATGCATGATGTTGCTCTGCCAATTTTAGAGAATCAAATTTTTGGTGTTATACATGATGGAGGAGAAGCGATGGAAAAATGCAAAGCACGCCGCATGTCAATTCACAAAACGGATGTAGAACTAAAATCGTTCATGGGCATGTCAAAGCTTCGTTCTTTTCTTGTTTTTAACAAGTTGAAAACATTGCCTTCCGGAATTAAAATGCTAAGGGTCCTCGATTTGCAGGATGTCCCTATTGATGAATTACCTGATGAAGTAGTCAACTTATTTAATTTGAAGTATTTGAATAAGACGAACATTACTTAGGAGGCTCCCAAATTCCATAGGGAGGCTCCTTAACCTTCAATCCTTGGACATCAGTGACACAAGGATAAAGGCCCTTCCTCGTGGAATCGGGAATTTGCAAAACTTGCGGCATCTAATTATGTATCGATACACTTGGAATTGGAACAATTTCAGATATGTTAATGGAACAAACGTGCCATCAAATATCAGTAGACTAATGAATTTGCAGTCAGTGTCCACTATTGAATCAAATGGTGACTTGATGCAACAGATTCGTAGCATGACCCAACTTACCAGGATCGGTATTTCAAATGTGAAAGAAGCAGATGAGATGGACTTATGTCTCTCAATTCAAAACATGAAACTACTACACTACTTGTTTATAATGGCAACTAATGCGGAGGAAACTCTCCGAATGGATTCACTCTTAGCTCCTCCTCCCATGCTTCGAATGCTTAGTTTGGTGGCCGGGAAAACTAGAAAAGATGCCACGATGGTTTCTTTCACTTCAAAGCCTCACATATTTGGATTTGCATTGGTCGAGACTGGAAGAAGATCTACTCCCACACATCGCTGCTTTGCCCCGTCTGGGATGTCTTTCACTTTGTAATGCCTATGTTGGAAAACAGCTATGTTTCAGTACAGGCTTTCTTAAGCTCACAGAGTTGTGGATTCGTAATTTTCCTCAATTGAGAGAGATAATAATAGAAAAGGGGGTGATGCCCAATCTGAAAACCCTAAATATTATCAGCTGCATGGAGTTAAAGACAGTGCCCAACGGCATTGAATACCTTCAAAATCTCCATCAACTGCGTTTGAATTATTTCTCAGTGGAACTTCAAAATCGCATTCGCAATGTGGATTTTCCATAGATGCAGCACATCCCAAAAATCTACACTTGGTAGTAATTCAAAATGTTTCACGAAGGTAGCTTCTCAGTTCTATCTATTTTTTTCCTTCCACTTTTAATCTTTAAATGAATGGTTGCATTCATTTTATCATTTAAGCTATTTCTTTGAACTAATGGTTTCTGACATGATAAATAAGTAATCTGTTCTAATGATTAATTGTACTTAATCATATCTCTATCTTTTACCTATGGCAGAATCATGCTTGCTATTGCTTGATTGCTTGGAGTTTGTTTTATCTACTATCTTGGCATAGAAAAATAGAAAAATAAAATAAATTCCTTGCAATAGATAAAATTAGTTTATGGGCCTAACTTAAAATACTGTTTATATAAATGTATTTAGGTGTATTCTGTTTGTGGGTATGTCAAGCCCACCATATGTTTGAGGAAAGTCCTCTGTGGATGTTGTGTGATTGGAAGATACAAGATTTTTACTTATGTAGAGCCACGACTTTTGCTGGATTTTCCATTATGCGTCTTTCATGGGTGTTAATTATCCTAAGCTTGCATATAATTTTCGATTCTATGTATGGAGGTTTCTTAGATTTGGTTTGGTTGTGAGGTCTTATTTGTGGTTTGTACCACATATTGGTCCGTTTTAGTGAGCACACGTTAGCCTGTGATTTGTTTATATATAAATCGTTGTGTTGCAAACTTTTAAGTGCATACTTTGCTTCTTATATAATTTGAGAACTAGTCCTCATGAAATACATTGATTAATAATAGCTTCTACTTTTATATTTTATTATTATTATTTTGCCATTGATAATAGGATGTTTTAACTCTTAAGTGCTCACATTGTTAGTCTGCCACACTGAGGTCATAGATTTATAGTCTAATTTAAGATAGGATGTCTTGGGTAATTTTTTTTTAGCTTGGCACATGCTGCCTATGTCTTTTCATTGATTGCCCTTGTACTCATTTGTACATACTGCTATCCATTTGAGAAGCAGCATATAAGTTAAGAAATAATTTTCTTGACTTTATGTACCCTCTTATTTTCCTCATAGGTGTTCCCCTCCCATTTAGGCTGAGACAATATTATTTTGAGGAGACCATGTAGGGGAGGGGAACAAATGCCTTGTTTCTGGGAAGATGCTCTTAGGAGTTAGGTCGTGTTTTCTTTTTACACCAACTCTTAACCATAGTACCCAATAGATGCAAAAACTAATAGCTAGAAGGCGCACAATCTCTCTCCATTTCTATATCTATGCATCATGCATGAAAAAGTGTTGTATCAAGTTAAGAAAAAAGTTATCAGTTTCTGTTTTAGACCCTATGCTCTTAAGTTCGCAATTCCTATATGGATGAGATCTGATTATGGTTTATTTATTTTCTGATAAGTATAATCACAATTTAATTATTTTCCCTTTATTGATGCATCTTGGCCATTAACCTATGTTTCTTGAGTCCTGGTTAAAAATCCTTGACTTAGATATAAATTCTTAATGATATTTTCAATTTTTATCTGTTTTTCCAATTCTTCTTTTTGGTAGCAAATCTCTTGCTTTTAATTGTATTTTTACTATATTCCTCATTGTTAGGTTGTCATAAGCTCATGAAGAGAAATGAGTGATCCAAGTAATAATTTCCAACTAATACATGTTGAACAATTTTGTTTAGGCGTAAATGCACTTTTAGTCTCTACATTTTGGCTTTTTTTCATTTTAGTTCATAAATTTTCATTTCACCACTTTTAGTCCCTAAACAAATTAACGCGTGTTATTTTAGTCCTTTCCATCAGTCAACAGACAGAAATAGCTGAGGTGACTAACGGAGGGATTAAATTATTATTAAAAATCCACTGTAGCACTTATCACTCAATCCACATCAGATTATAATTTAAAATATTTATTTCTCAATTTTAACAAAAGAAAAAATATGAGTTAAAAATTAAAAAAATTAAAAAAATAAGAACACACCAATACATAAGAACAAGAACAGAAACCCAGATTTAATCACAAACACAATAAGAGAAATCGTGTAAATAAACGCACACAATTTGAACACCCAAAACCCACTCGGCTTAGACTCTCAAACTTGTGTAAATTCTCAAACTCTCTCTCTCTCTCAACAAACTTTCTTTTCCTATCTCACGTCTCTCACTGAGCCAGATCTTACGTTGTCTACCTCACCCTCTCAAACCCACACCCTAGGCGGTGGTGCCTAAGAGAGGAGGAAATGTTGTAACAAATCTGGCGATGGGTTTGGTGGTTTCGAATCTAGTGTAGCTGTTTGTGTGGTGGCGGATCGGCTTGGGGTGATTTAGGATGGCGGTTTAGGGTGGGTGTGGCTATTTGTGTGGTGACAAATCGACTTATGGTGGTTCCAAATGGCAGTCTAGGGTGGGTGTGGTTGTTTGTGTGGTAGTGGATTGGCTTGGGTTCGAATTTCTGGGAATGCAAATTTGTGTTGCAAATCGTGTTTTGTATATGTAAATCGTGTAAGTGTTTCGTATATGTAAATGTGTATGTAACCGAGTGGGTTTAGATAAATTTTTTTATTTGGATTTGATTGGAGTTGGGTTTAGATGGAATGGACTTTGATGGTGCTGTCCAAATTTTTATTCTTTCATTTTCTTGGCAACCAAACAAAGACTGAAAAAGAACTGAGAAATGATTTTTCTTGGGTTTGAGGATAGGGGCTTTGGAATTTATGATTTTTTTTATAGTGTTTTTATGCTAAATTTTCTAGGTTTATGAATTTGGTTTCTGGGTTTATGAATTTTATTTGCTAGATGTTTCGTTGTTGATTGAAAGATGAGAAAATCTGGATTTGAGTTGTGATTTTGTATATCTAGGTTTTGTGGTTTGAGAAAATCTGAGAAGATCTGCTGCTAGGTTTGTGTTTGTGTTCTTGCTGGAGATCGATTTGTGTTTGTGTTTGGTTGACAAGAAAGGGCAAGAAAATGCAAGAAAATCTGGGCATGTGTTCTTATGTTTAAAATCTAGGTTTGTGTTCTTTGGTGTTCTTGTTGAAGATGAACATAGATCTTGATGTATTTTTGGATTTTAATTTTGTTTTTTTCAATTTTAAATTTGTTAAAAACTTAAGAAGGTTAGATTTTTTTTTTTTTTATCTGATGAGTGCTACAGTGAATTTTTAATAATATTTTAATCCCTCCGTTAGTCACCTCAGTTATTTCTGTCTGTTGACTGACGGAAATGACTAAAATAACATGCGTTAATTGGTTTAGGGACTAAAAGTGGTGAAATAAAAATGTAGGGACTGAAATGGAAAAAAGCCAAAATGTAGGGACTAAAAGTGCATTTACGCCTTTTGTTTATGTCTTCTTTTTAGACATGGCAAAACGGGTCAGAATTTTCTGACCCGACCCGAAAAATATCCGACCCGAACCCCTTTTTTTGACCCGAAGCAAAAACGGGTTGACCCGTGACCCGACCTGTGTTTTTTGCGGGTCAACCCGACCCGACCCGACTCGAACCATTTTTTTAAAACTTTTTTTTTTGGGGTAAAAAAATAGTAAAACTAAAACAATATTGGTTTAATTGTTTATTGTGAACTTTAAGGAAACAATTGATACATTTACATAACTATATGCAAATTAATTGAAAGATAAATGATTGAACATTCTGTAATGAGTAAATATTTTTAGATATCAAGTAGCAAAGTACATGCTAAGATAATCTGGTTACAGTAGAGTTAAAAACATAGATTTAAAATTGTAGACATGTGAGAAATATTCAAAAGTGTGAAAATAGTGAAGCTAAAGTATCAAATTAGCATAAATTATGAATACTTAAACCTATTTTTTAATAATTTATGTCCAAAATAAATGGCTTTTCAAAATAAATTATGATATTTCCTAGAGTGTGTGTTGCTTAACAATAATATGATATTCATAAAAGAGACCATGTATAAATAAGTAAGCATTTAAATTTTAAAGTATATCTCAAATTGAAATAAAGTGTCAACCACAACTGATAATAGATTATAAAATTAATTTTCAAAATTGTAAATTTCATATATATTTTTATTCTTTATCAAATGAGTTATCCAATAAGTCATTTGTAATTTTGTTTTATATTTGGAATGTTGATATTGTGTAGAAATAAAACTTGTGTATTTGTTTTACTTATCTTTGTGTTATTTTGTTTTAGATAGTAATGTTAGGATTTGTATAATTTTAAAATTATTGAATAAGTATTAATAAGTTTAACTGAGTTCATTTTTGATATAAGTGGTGAATTCAAAATAATGCATTTTATATCAAGTAATTTGTTGCATAACTATCCAAATGACGAATACATGTTGTTTTCTTTATAAAAATAAAAAAATAAAAAAATTCATGTGAAAAATACGGGTCAACCCGACCCAACCCGCAACCCGATTGACCCGACCCGACCTGCCCGTTTTGCCATGTCTACTTCTTTTATGTGATTGGAACTGCAACTTTATACTTTGTGTTACCTAAGTTAGCAATATCTATTTGAATTTGTTATCATACTCTTAGTCATAACTCATAAGTCTCTTTGTTATTCAGTGTTGCGATGCATCCCAAAGATCTACATCCGGTAGTAATTCGAGAATGTTTAATGAAGGTAGCTTCTCAATTCTCTCTATTTTTCTTCTTATTTTAATCATTTTTTCATGAATGGTTATCGCATTCATTTTTATCTTTCATCTAAACCCCCCCGCCCCAAAAAAAAAAAAAGCTTTGCTTCATCTAAGTTATTTCACTAACAAATTTATGTATGCTCGACTTAAATTATTTATCCACTTTGTAATAGCTTAAGTTTTTGAAACTAATGGTTTCTGACATGATAAATAAGTAACCATGTTCATGCCCAACAATGCTTGCTATTGCTTGATTGCTTGGAGTTTGATTTAGTTACCATCTTGGCATAAACTGATAAACACATCAAATTCTTTTAAATAGAATGAGTTAGCTTCTAGATCTTGTGTCAAAATACTGTTTTTAATATGTATTTTGGTGTGTATGCATGTATGAATGTGTGTTTGTAGGCGTGTTATGTATGTGAGTAATGTCCACCATATGTTCCAAGAAAGTCCTCTATGAATAATGTGTGATTGGAAGATACAAGATTGTGACTTATTTAATGCTAACTTTTTCTAGGTTTTTTCATTATGTGTCCTCCATGCATATCAATAATCCTAATCTTGCTTTTGATTTTCAATTGTATGTACAGAGATTTCTTTGATTTGGTTTGGCTATGATGTCTTATTATTTGTGGTTTGGAATATGAATTTGTCAGTTTTAATAAGCCATTTATTTTTTTTTAACTCGTGGTAGAATGATGCTAAAGATTATGAGTTTGCCTTGTTTGCTTCAAAAGGATTCGGTTTTGATGGGATCTCCAATTCTAAGTATTGTTTGGGTATTCTGGTTATTGTTCAATAAATTAATACTCAAGACTTTGTGTCTTATTTGTCTGTAATAAATGTAAAAGTTTGAACTCCAAGATGCCTTTGTGGCAGTTTGTTGGAAGATTGCTACTGGTTCAACCGTGGATTGTAATTTGTATGTAATTTAGCTTGTGTAAACCATTAACATCCGTGTGAATTGTTTTCTATTGTTTCAGTGAGTTTTATAGTTCTTTTGTTTATTCTTCTTTAACAACTTGATGAACTTGATCCAAACCAACATCAAGGTTTGTTTTTTGTGGGTTGAAGGGTGTGGTTGGGTCCTTATTTTTTTTATAACTTAAGTTGGATCAGGTTCAAAGTTGACAAAAATTTCAATCCAAATAACCCAATCCAACCCTGCTATTAATTAATACTTTAAAAAAATATATATGTATAAACTCTTTAATTTAATTTATTTTAGATTTTATATACCTATCAAAAAATTTTAATTTATTTTAGACTTTATAACTTACTTTAAATTTGTTAGTTCGGATTGTCTTAGTATTTTGAGATTTATTTTAGATGAAATTGTAATTATTTATTAAAAAAATGGGTTTAAATTGGTGAATGAAAACCACAATTTTTTATTAGGCCTGACAAAATGGTTCTAATGACCGACTCGACCCAACGTGTTCCCTATGAATCAGGTTGAGTTGAATATTTCTCAACATGTGAAATTGTTGGCTTTTAATAAAACACAAAACAAAATCCAACCTATTCCAATGCATTCACGCCTCTATTTTCTTTTTTCATAAACAACTATGCTCTCGCAACTCTGCACATCTTATGATTGAATAAAGTTTCCATTTTATCTAAAAATTATTTAACACCCCACTGCCCCTCTTCGTAGCAAAATTGTTAAAACGAATTAAATAATATTTTTGGAGAACCCACAAATTTTTTTCATGGATACAATAGTGAGCACACAATTTGAATAATAGTTTGGCTCCTGGCCTCAAGGTTTTGCTCATGTGTAGTAGTGGTACACGTGTCTTTGGCCAAAGGCTTATAAGGCACATGTAGGAGGCGTCGCTCCCCGATGTGGGATTGAGCAAAACCTTGAGGCCAGGAGCCAAAGAGGACAATACCTGCTAATTGGGGGCTGAGACAAGAAACCCTCTCACAACTATATTAGTCTTGTAGACGTACTCCTTTCCTCTTATAAACTTAGATACTGAAATTAAATTATGGGGAAAATAAGGTTGAGTGGATATGTTAATGGCAATGACTTCCTTCACAAATTCAATGAGAATGAAATTAAAAACCAAAGAATTAGGCATAAGCAACATGTAGCAAATACTAGCAAGCCAGAACCCATTCAATGTTTCTGAAGAAAACCATGGTTATTAACCCTGTCCATGAAAGCCTATTCCTGCAAGCCCCCAGATTTCTCACCATTCCCACGCCTCAACAGCCTCATAGGAGCATGCTCTAAGCCTTTTGAGAAGCAACTGGCATTCAGTTATGTAAGGGGTGACCAAAGCAAGCTGTCCCTGAACAAACTAGATGTCAAAAACTCTCTTACCATTGCTAAACATGAACAAGTTGTTGATAATGGAATTCCTATCATTATGTATGACATAAAAGGTAAGGAACACTCAATGACGTTCAAACTTTGGGAGTCCAGGGTTTATGTTCTCAAGGAAGGGTGGAACACGTTTTGCCAAAAACATAGTCTGCGTGAGCATGAAGATTTCGTGACAATGTAGATGTTCCGCCATGTTCAAACTAGGGAACTATGCTTTTCCATCTCTTCGAGAAGACTAAGTTACACAGTTGAATTTTTTTTGAGAAGTTGTTAGATTTAATTGTTATCAAAAGAAGATGACACATTTTACAATATCTAAAGAATTGTATTTAAGTCATAAATATGAACCTTGCATATCAATCAATATTAGCTAGATGTTTTTAGTGTTAGGAGGGAGTTTTTATTAAGTGTAGGTATTAACTATTACTGTTAGCTAGGGTAGGGAGGTTTAGCAAAAATATTTTCAGTTTGTCAGTAGGAAGTACAGGACATAACATAACGCCCATGTTGGAGGGTTTGACAACATTATAATAGTACATTTTTGGAATGATAATAAACCTTTTTATTTTATTTTATATCTTTCGTTTGAACCATGGATGTTATTCCCATGACTTGATCTCTTTGCCATGATTTTGTAATGCACAAATCGGCCTCGGTGGGTTCATAGCCAGGATTTATACCACTACTAGTTGCCAATCATCTTAAGCAACAATTTGCTCAACCTTATTTATCAATCTGTCGGCTTGTAGCAAAATATCAATATGATTAAATAGTATTTCAATATAGTGAATTGATTTTTAAACACACCACAACAGTAATTTTATACAATAAAGCTACAAATTTACACCATCTTTTGCAATTCTCATCACCCAAAGAGAGAGAGAGAGAGAGAGAGAGAGAGTTCCATTAACACCTTTCTATATCATTCTATTGTGTGTCACTGTCTACATGTTTTTTTGAACAACACTATACACTATTTGTATATGTCCATTTGATTTCACCTAAATCCCATAGGGATTAGTTTCAAGTATACTTCCATTTAACCAACTGCTACTCTACTACATAGCACAACTAACCCACTCCCCTCATTCTCAATCAACATTTCAAGGGTGAGCCCTGGTGTGGACAATGGCATATCCTTTTCATTGTAACTTTAACTATCATTCCCATCGCAGCATGACACAATCATAAATTTCAGGACTTTCCGCAATGTTAAAAGTATGAGATAATTGGCCCAGAGTGCAGTGATATGATAATAACAAAAATTGCTTCCATTGTCATCAATTGCACTTGCATGATGCATCTAAAGGCATGCAGCAAGAATTTGAATACTGCTGCTATCATCAGCGCTTCCTCCAAATCTTCTTGGCTTTTCTTGAAAAATTTCTAACCATAACTGTGTCAGAGAATGTTAATGGAAGTTCTTCATCAACAGTCTCTCTTTGATCAGACCAGCCTGTGGAACCACTTTCTTCTTTTGAGTTGCCCCCACTAGATTCCGCAGGTGAGTTGGGGTCTTCAAGTATATCTCGATATAAGTGTTTTAATATGAAAAGTGCGGTATCATGATCCCTCCAATAGTTTCTGTATGCCAAGATTCACAAATTAAACGAAGATCAATGTACAAAAGCAACACAACATGCAGGCTCAAGTTACTTGTCTGTTATTATATTCCCCACTACAAAGAATGGGGATAAAAGAGAAGAAAACTATTAAATTTTTAAACCCACAATCAAACCCCCAAATCAAACTCAAAAGGCCCAGAGTTTAAAGTGATACGATTTTAAAAGTCCAGAGTTCAATTTGAAACTAAGAAAACTATAAGGTTTAATTTGTAACAGTCTTAAACTTCACGATTTAAATTGAAACTTTTGAAATTATAGGATTTATTTTGAAACCACAATTATTGGGTTTGATTTGAAAGAACCCCAGAAATATATGGTGTAAAATGTAATTTTCCCTAATATTTTTCTCCAATTCTACAACTTAATCTCTTTCTTTCTGACTGAAATTATGGATTTGTGACAATTTTTGTTGCCTACAGATTTTGCTGTTGTACTCATGATATTAATTCAAGCCGGTGCTGCATCTGTTCTCTGTAGTTTTTTTATTAATTCAGTTTCTTTAGTCATAAAACAAGATTACTGTTAGAAGTATACAGTTAAATAATTAAATTTATCATATCTTAATAGCTTAATCTTTTAGAAAAATTGGTAATTTAACATGGTATCAGAGTAGGAGGTCCTGAGTTCGATCTCTGTCTCCTCCATTCTACCTCCGATTTAAATTCCCACATGTTGGGCCTCAACTATTAAAAGTAGTTTTGGCCCACACATGATGGGAAGTGTTAGAAGTATATGGTTAAATGATTAAATCTATCATATCCTAATAACTAAAACTTTTGGGATAATCAGTAATTTAACAATTATAAACAAATGATTAAGATTAGTGTGATTTATCAAATGACTACGAATAGATGGAAAAAAAAGAGTTTTGAGAACATAAATATCCTAAACTCAATCTAACATTTTGTTAAAATATTTTAACCCTTCTGTGGTCTAAGAATAAGAAAGAGAAATGAAAAAAGAAAAACATTTTAGCAACTGCAAGTAATAGTAATCATTGACATTGTGAAAACCTTATGGTTATCAGAAACAGATTGTAAGATAAAAACCAAATAGGATAGCTTGAAAAAATGCAAAAAAGGCCAATAAATGTAAACACATAAGAAGAATCATAGTGATAGTTGTTGCTTAAACATGGTTTGGTGGGATCAGATACATTAATCATTACATACTAATTGCATGAACATTTTGTGCCAAATGTTCAAACTAGAAGTTAATGATGGAAGGCAGATGATAATAGTTGCACACAATGTAGATAGTGAGTACTTGCCCAATAACAAGCAATACTTGATAAAACCAAAATTATGTATAAAATGTCTTTTTTTAGAAAGTAGAAAGCGGGTACTTACGTATGTGATCCAAGGGCTTGTAAGTATGGATGCTCAAATGTTTTATCCTGCACGAACAACATCAAACTATTTTTGGAAAAACATATTTCAACATGCAAATACAACTCAAGTTCAACTTAATCTTAATCACAACATTGATATCAGTTACATGAGTCTTTTTCCACTTCAACACTTCAAAAGTCATGTTCTATGCTAACTCTTTGGAAATCTTCTTACTACTACCCACGTATTTTTTAATCCCCTTATCGGCTTACCCTTAACACTCCTTCCACCTATATCAACTTTTTTAAACTAGTGCATCTGGAGATCTTCATTGCACATAATGAACCATCTGAGGTGACTCCCGCATCTTATCCTTGATTGATGCAATGCCAATCTTTGCATCAATATCTCAACTCCTCATTTGATTTTCCTTATGTTGCGAGTCATCCATCTGAACCCTCTTAACATTCACATCATGTCATTTATCTTAATGCTGCCATGTGCAAGACCTACATGTGCTGGGTACACAGCACCATGTCCATATCCTTGTTTTAAGATTAGCATGCAACAAGGTGGGGATACATACAAAGAATCTGGCAAGAAAGTTGCTCCAATGATCAGATTAGGTCCTTAAATGTTGAATTGGTACTACCTTATCCATTTTTAATGACTTCTGACAATTAACCCATGCAAGATGCTAATCCCAGTTATCATTAGAAATATATGTGCAGTATCAGTATGTGCATGTGCATGACCATGTACATGTTTGTAAGATTTAGCATCAAATTGGTAAAACAACGCACTTGAAGCATTTGATCAATCCGTCCTTCTTCACTTCTAGTTAATCTCTGAATCATAAGAGAACCATATGATCTCCCCTCTTTTTCATTGGAATCCTCTCCCTCTTCCGCAATATAAACATTAGAATTTTTATATGTATTATTAATATAGATTAAAGAATATAAGATTGATTAAAATACTTCTCCACACAGCCATAGATAGGCTTAAATAGCAAAAAATGGATTTCCATAATAAATACCAATTAGTTTGAGACACCATTCAGTGGAGCTAGATTATAGTATCAAAATTATTTTTTGGTCGTGGGCCAACAGTTTGATTTATTTTTCTCTGTTTTTCTAGTTTCTTATTTGTAAAAAAAAAAAAAACAGGGGCGCGGAGAAAGGGGGGTGGGGGGTTGATGAACAGGAGGAGGAGAATATGAAGTAACAATGAAAGGGAGGAAACAGGAAAAGTAATGCAAAACAGAAGGGTGAGTACTTTGACCTGTTTAAACAGCATACAGCTTAGAACTTAATATCTTGCATGAGTAAAAAGCAAACACCACACACATATAATATGGTAAAATGTAACAGAGCGATTGAGGGGCCCGACTGAAGCTCAACGTCACTTAGTACTTTAAATGAATACGAGAACAGTTAATCATAAACAGAAACGATATGTGATTATTTATGTTTACATGATTACTTATTGAGCTAGCATTCTAGCCTTCCAAACTGGAAACCAACCCAACCAGTGTGGTCAATTTGGATGCACATACGCACTAGTTCATTTAAAGTTGAGAGAAATGGGAACCTGACAATGGCCATGCTAAATTATGGGTCAAGCCAAAATCGAACCCACCAATCAAGTAGATACTTTTTTTTTTTTTTTTTTTTTTTTTTTTTTTTGAGAATCAATCAAGTAGAAGCTTTAGTATATGTGACAATCTTAAGATTAATTTGGAAAATATTTCAACTTCTAGGATTAGAAGAGGACGAATGTTTACTTTTAACTATTTAGCCAAAATAAACTATTTAAAAGTCACATACATAAGTATATAAAAGTGGTATTTCCAGATTAAGGCATTTCTTCCAGATTTAAATTTATAACTAGTGGTGTACAAGTGCCATTGTACTTGAAACCAACAGATTCAAGAGCTCAAACTCCAACATTATTTTTATAAGTGGCAAGTTATACATGCATCTAGTGGATTTCAAAATTTGTCCACCCCATTCTAAGGGGCAAGGAAGTGCCAATTGAGCCACAGCTCATTGGCAAATCCACCTTTAAATTTCACCAAATAGCATAGCCACAATTTCAAAGAAATGAAACCCCACTCCCAGGCACATGCCCCTTTAAAATTACTAAAGAATACTCTATTTCATTTTCAATCTCATTTATCTTCAAAGAGACATTTGATTCCCCACTAATAAGTTGGGAATTATAATCCCAGTTATTGATATCAAAAAGAAAAAGAAAAAGAAAAATGCAAAGGGAAGGCTAAACTAAAGCAACCTTCCCCCCCCCCCAAAGCTTTCCATATCTAGATTCTTTTTGAAGCCCCACTCAAAATGTTGTCAACTCCTTTATGAGCCCTTTTCTTACTCCTCTCTGCCAACTTCATTTACAAGAACCATTTAACCTATTTCCATAATGCAGGTACCCTAAACTGTAATTTTAACCTAGTAATATGTCTAAAGAGAAACCATATGATCACCTAAAATCTGCTTGCTCAAAGCAGGCAAAAAGGATATAAAACTTGATCAAAAGGCAGATGCTGATCAATCACCAACAGAAATAAAACCAAAGTTTCAGACGACAATTAAGATGTTAGCAAAAAATTTTGAAGCAGAAGGGAGCATCTCCAAACCATAGCCACATATCTACTACAATATTCTTTATCTTCCACTATTAATTAGTAATCAAGGAAGTTATATTATCTTACAGCTCTTTAGAATTGATGTAGGACAAAATATTCTAATTAATTTTTGTAATCTTTTATATTTGGTATTTTTACGTAATTTTCGTTATTTTAGGTTTAGGGCATTTATTTCCTTGTTTTTAGGTGTTTTTAATGTTGTTTAGTCAAATTAGGGTTTTATTTGCTTTCGTAGCCGCCTTAGGGTTTCTAGTTGCCCTAAGTTTTCTTTTTACTATTTAAATTCATTGTAGCCTCCAAAGGCAATTCAGTTTTCAGATTAATAAAAATACAGACTTTTTGTCAAATTTTCTTCTGGTGGATTCTAGTTTTATCTCCTTGTGGATTCAGGGAAACCCCTCGTGGATTCGAGGTTTACTACCAAGAACTAACAGTTTAGTTCTTGTTTCATCAAGAGAGCATCGTGTGTGCTTTCTTTAGGCTTCCGCGACATCAGTTGGTATCAGAGCCTTGACTTACCCTGGTCTGATGGCTAACCGGCGAGACGGTGACCACCACAACAATGACGGCGGTGACGACGTCAACAACCCAGTCCTCACTAGGGCTGAGTTCCTCAAGTTTCGTGAAGAGGCTCGTGATGAGCAACAATTTCATGAAAAGAGTCAGAAAACTATGGGTGAAATCCAGCAAAAGATTGCTACTCTTCTTGCTAGGAAATCATCTTGCAACAACAATGTTCGATATATTCAAAGACGCACTCCTAGCTACAAGAAAATTCCATTCTTTGATGGAGATATGTGTAAGATGGATTTTATCGATTGGCTTCTTGATTTGGAAGAATATTTTAATTTTTGGAAGATTTGTGATAAAGAAAAAGTGCGGCTTGCATCTAATAAATTGGATGATGAAGCAGAGGAATGGTGGGAAGATATTCAAATTGATAGAAAGCGGCGAGGTAAGCATCCAATCTGCTCTTGGCAAAGAATGAAAAAAGTATTAATTGATTTATGGTTTCCTAATGACTATTATGATATACTAGATTATACATGTGTTGATTATAAATCTGTATATTCATATGAAAATCAATATGTTCACAACATGAAAGGTCAAAACCAAAATTATCACAGCCAAGTCCATGTATCAAGTAAAGGAAAGAGTTTGAGGGTTGAGAAGAAGCAGCCTATTTCTGGAGAAACTTTTGAAGTGGTTAAAAAATGTCAAGACTTGCAACAAGTTGTTGAATTGAAACTTGAAAAGAAGATTGAGTTGATTGTGGAAGATCACAGAAATCAAGAGATAGTAATTATTGAGAATATTGTGGAAGATCCACTTGGGGTCAAAGGTGAGGACGAGTCCATCACCCACAACCCCCAGGTTCCGGTTGATTTATTGAAGACGACTACACAATATGTTGATTTTCTTGGAGTAGAAAATTTTAATTTCATTATCAACCCATTTTTGATTGATGTTGCAAATAAATTGAAAGTAGATGAGAAGAAATTTTATGCTACATTTTATGAAGAATTCAAGTTTCAGAGCCTAATCAAGTTATTAAAGCATTCGAAGTATTTGTTTATTTGGAGTGGAAGATTTCAGATTTCAAGAATGAACTCGAGGACGAGTTTATTTCAAGTGGAGGGGTCTGATGTAGGACAAAATATTCTAATTAATTTATGTAATCTTTTATATTTGGTATTTTTATGTAATTTTCATTATTTTAGGTTTAGGGCATTTATTTCCTTGTTTTTAGGTATTTTTAATGTTGTTTAGTCAAATTAGGGTTTTATATGCTTTCGTAGCCGCCTTAGGGTTTCTAGTTGCCCTAAGTTTTGTTTTTACTATTTAAACGCATTGTAGCCTCCAAAGGCAATTCAGTTTTCAGATTAATAAAAATACAGACTTTTTGTCAAATTTTCTTCTGGTGGATTCTAGTTTTATCTCCTTGTGGATTCAGGGAAACCCCTCGTGGATTCGAGGTTTACTACCAAGAACTAACAGTTTAGTTTTTGTTTCATCAAGAGAGCATCGTGCGTGCTTTCTTTAGGCTTCCGCGACATCAAGAATGTAATGTTACTACGCATTTGAAATTAAAACTTGTGGCTGACATAAAGCTTAGAAAAGAAGTTAAAGAGTGTGTAAAGATCTTGTGACCCTAATAAAAAGAAGTTATGTAGAGAGCACAATCAAATTTATTCAGAGTTTATTGTCAAATTAATTATCGATTCTCCCAAAAGTTTAAGCTATTAGGAAATGATGAATTTAATCATAATTCTAATACTCTCCCTCACATGCGGGCTTAGAATCCTCCTTGATAAATGGGACCCAACATACGGGATTTTTAAAATTTTAAATGGGAGGTACAAGGGAGACAATGATCAAACTTAGGACCTTCTTCTCTAATACCATGTTGAATTACTAATTCCCCAAAAGCTTAAGATGTTAGAAAATGGTTAATTTAATCATTTAACCATAATTCTAACATTTATTTATTACAAATATTTTCTTATTTTAGATACAAGATTTCATTTTTGAATTTTGAATTTTTAAATTTTGGCTTTAATTTTGTTGAGGATTTCATGGGATGTATGTAGTGACCCAAAATGGAGGTTTTGCATTCTATAGAATCCCACATCACCTAGAGAAGCACATGGAAATGTGTTTATAAGGAAAGATCTCCTTTTAATGTGTAGAGACATTTTCCCTCACTATTGTATGCTCTGGGGGAGAACAAAACCATGAGGGATACAAATGGTATCAGAGCCATGCCCTAGCCGGAAGTGTGGGCCCCACATGTGAGGACGCGTGTGCCTTTTCCCCCACTGTGATGTAAATAAATAAATTTGAGTTAGAGTTTTCTCTACAAGTTGGTGGTGATTCTAAGCACCCTTAGGTGGCGAAGTCTAGGATTTTTTTTTCCCTTTTTTTTATTATTCATGAAAATCCGTTCTGCGTCGAGAACTCTCAAAGAAGAATGGAATCACATGCCAATTATGACACAGGACTTGCATATTAGACTCTTTCTTTAAGATCTATACCTGAAAAATAAAACTCTTGCATGTAAGAAATTAGAGAGATATATTAACTTTGGAAGGGTTAATAGAGCCCACCCTTATGGAGTGTAGATGATCCATGATTGCATGAGAACGAGTCGCAAAATCTTCAGTAAATTCCTACACCACAGACCATGAGCATATTAAAAACAGGGAGAGAATGAGACTTTAATCCACATTTACGTGTTGTTAAAGAGCCGTACCTGGAATCCAATATGTAACCGCCTTCCACCCTTGTGGTAAGGTATAAAAACAGGCCGTTTATTGGTGTATTCTTTGCAGACAAGTGGTTCTATTCTGTAAAAAATTTCAAAAAATATTCTTTAATGTGTTGTAATGTTGCCATAGATTACCAAATTCGAATAAATAATATAAAAGGGAAAAATGGTAACAACTATAACAAAACTTATAGCTGATTTATACCCGTACACCATGGTTTGATGTGTATGCTTGTGCAAAGTTAAAAAGGGGTAGGTGTGTGTGCGTTGAGTTCGTCACTACTAATAAAAAAAATTTACTTTTTCAAAGCAACAGCTGAAGTTGCTGAGGAAGAAAATAAATAGTTATAAAATATTTAATACAAATATATCTATTAATGTCATTTCAAAAAAGAATACAAATCAATGTAATCTTATATGCTCAAGATATCTCCAACAAAAGGTAATGCATGAAGAATTCCTTAATCAATAACTATGATCAGCAAATCCCTTACAACTGTTGCATATGTATACATATGTATGCATAAAAATCCTCTAATGATCCTCGCATTGATCATAACCAAATTCCTATGAGAGCAAACCCAGAGCACATCTTCAGTGTACACCTTTTACCCAAAAAAATCCTACAAGGCTGATATGAATCTGTTTATCAGGAAAAATAAAAAAATAAAAAAACCTGTTTATTAGTCTTCTAAGCGACTTATGAACACAGTTTTTTTCTTTTTTCATATGATATCTGAAATTTAAGACTTAAAAAATCCAAACTCTTGTACCTCTCCCTACCTTAAGCTTTAACTTTATATCTCTCCCTACCTTTTGCTATAATCTGTTTCTTTATTGTAAATCTGCCTCGTCATGACTGGTATTGCATCAGCTTTATGCTGCACCAGCCAGTTCTTTCTAATCTTGTTTACCTACAGTCGTATGGTGTAATTGATACCCATTTGACACTTGGATGTTAGAATATCATGAATATTCTTAAATTGATTGGATCTTAATCTGATCACTGTCCCACTTCTTAAATAGAGAATAATTTCCCAAACAGTTTTTTTGGGACTACAGCTTTGGTGGTGTTGTTATTTTAAGGAAGCCCCAACATTTGTTTATCATGGTATTGTAGAACTTGCTGTATGATAATGTAGACCAACCTTCCTTAATAGTCTAATAAAGGAATATAAAATTTCAATTTTTTCATTTATTTTTATAGGTAATGTTTCATTATTTTCATGGAATGAAATTTCCTCCTCTCCCACTACTTAAATAAGACTAATTGCCCAAACAGTAGGGTTTTTTTTTTTTTTAAGGAAACCCCAACAGTTGTTTATCATGGTATTTTAGTTCTTGATGTATGATCATGTACACTAACCTTCCTTTTAATAAAAGAACTAATCAATAACCCATGTAATGCAGAGAAAAATAAAACAAAATATAATTGCCTCTCTCTCTCTCTCTTTTCACTAACTATGAAATTTGATATTTATGGTAGCTATTAATAGGCATTTATTAGTATGGTGTTTCTATATAGAACTATATTATACTATTTAGAGAAAATATGATGTGGAAAGATTTTAACGGAGGATGTAAATAAAGATGGTTTGTAGATTTTAAATTCAATTTAAAATATATATTAGAATAATGACAGTGAAAAAAATGTAGACTTTCAAAAGCTTATGTAGCAACATTAGAGTTTCATTATTTCCATATATTGAAATCTTCCCCCCCCCCCCCCCCTGCCGCCCAAAAAAAATTAAAAGGAAGCAAGGAACTGAGTTAGGGATGGCAATTTTGCCCCGCCCCGCTTTGACCCGCCCCTCCCTGCTTCGCCCCATGCGGGTTTTCCCCGCCCCGCAAACATGGTGGGGCGGGGATGGGGCGAGATTTTAGACCCGCACCCCGGGGAGGGGTGGGGATGGGTTTTCACTTTTTAGACCTGCCCCATCCCGCTCCGTCCCACCCCCACCCTGCCCCGCATTAATAAGGGTTAAATTGTAATTTTTTCATACCCTAAAACCCTACTATTTAAACAAAAATATTATCAGCTTATTTTATTCTACCTAACGTGGCTCTCTACCTCTTTTTTCTCTCTAGCAAAGTTGGAAATAAGGTACCAATTTTAACGTTTTCTTTTGTCTTTATTAGAAACAAATTTATATACTATTGAATTACTGATTTCATTCATGATTCATACGTCTTTCTCAACTTACTTTTCATCATGAACATAATTTTTTTTTAATGCGGTACAGGTTTGGGCTTGAGTCTGAGACTCTAAATATTTGTGTCTGTGTCATTGTGTGTGTGTGTGGGCATTTGGCTGTTATAACTTATAAGGTACAGGTTTGAGACTTTGTCCCATTCTCTATGAAATAGTCACAAAATGGGAGGACCTGAGTGTGCTAGTTTTTAAACATACGTAGGAAAAAAAGACAACCAATACTTCTTATAGTTTTTCTTTGTTTGGACACAATTTGTTACTTTATTTTATTTTATTTTATTTTATTTTTTTGGAGGGCTGCTGTCTGCTAGTATCCTCGCTTTTTGTAAGTTTTTGTGCTTCAGTCCCTTTTTTCAATATAATTCTATCTTCGAAGTCAAAAAAAATAATGCACACTACTTAGTAATTTATAACATTTACTGGGTTCAAGTATATTTTTATTATTGAAACATGTCATTTTATTTGAAAAAATGGTAATAGTTGTAGGGAAAATTAACAAGAAATAAAGTTTACGGGGTGGGGCGGGGCTTCGCGGGGCCTTAAGGGGCGGGGATGGGACAAGAAATTTTCCCTGTCATGCGGGGCAGGCCGGGGATGGGGCAAGAAAACTCCATGCGGGGCGGAGGCGAAGACTCCATCCTTCAACCCCACCCCGCCCCATTGCCATCCCTAAACTGAGTTAATGTACCTATGTATTAATACACTTATGAATTAACCTTCCTTGTACTGTTTTAGAATATTAAGCCTCCAACAACTTAACTCAATACATGAATTCCTATTCACCCCCCCCCCCCCCCCCCCCCCTCCCTTCGGTGCTAGAAGGAGAAAAATTCCTATGATATAGACAGATTAATATAAATAAAGTATCCCTGATAAAATATGTATTATGAAGATGCTTAAGAATTGCCAACAATGAACATGATATCTCCAACAGAATATTATAAAATGGATGGATAGTTAGAAGTGCAAAGTTGAAAAAATCCTTTTCCAATAAGTGATGATTTTACTGAAATTAAATAGATTCAACCTAATTATACATAAAGAACTAAAAAATAGAAACAGAAATGACTACAAGAGAACGCAAGAGCCATACCGAGTCAATAATATCCTGACAATAAATGGGGCTCATGTAGTATAAGACATCATGAACAGTTGCACTCAACGTGACACGCAAACCTCGAACTCCATCTAAAGTAATTTTGTCAACTGCAGCTTCACCACTAGAATACAAATACCAACAAGTTAGTTAGAGTACATACAAACACCAAATACTCCAATTAACAAGATATACACCCCAACCCAAGCACTCAAATCTTTCAAAAAAGAGACAAAGGAACCATTATCCTTTTTGAAAACAGTTTGAATTCCTTACAGCTTGCACCACTTAACATAGGGTACTATCATGTTAACAACTTTATTTAAAGAACTTTTCTTGCTTTAAAAAATTGCAAATTCTGTCCTCCAAAGATTTGTTTAAAAGCAAACCCAAGAATACTTTCAGCTTCAATCTACTTCTTATGCTGCTTCTATATTTCAGAAAATGGTTTAAACTTGCTTACACCAGTAGATTACTAGGACCATTGTTATCAACGTTTGCTACAATCAATGAATCAATTTGTTTTCCTTTTAGGAATAGCTTAAATATTTAGGGACCATGTTTTCTGCTAATTGCATAGCCATCTCTATGAAAATAGACAACTAATGGTGAATCTGTTAATGGCATAAATCTCTACAATAAATTTAAAACACAATGCCCAAGACAGATTGTAGAATACTACAGAGTAGTAACAAGTGACTTATGAATGTTCAATATGTGTGTAAAACACCCTTAAACGTTTAGACCCCAAATTACAAAAAATCAATTCAAGCTTATTATCAAACAATTAATGTGCGGAACATGAACATAAGCCAAACACAGAATTGATAAACAATCTAAGCCAAATATAATCACATCCACAACATAAAATAAATGGCAAAGATAAAGGAAGAGAGATGCAAACACAAGGACAACACTCGATGTGTTATCGAAGAGGAAACCGAAGCCCTCGGCGTAAAACCTCTCCGCCGCCCTCCAAGCGGTCAATAATCCACTAGAAAATGTAGTTGGGATACATGAACAACAATAGACCCTCCAAGCCTAATCTACCCAGGTACCTAAGCCCTCCAAGCTTCTTGCTCCAACGAGGTTGCGCTGAACCTTTTTCTTTTCTAGCTTACCGGATTCTGCTATAACCCATAGCATCAACCAATAACCATTGGTCCCTTCCAAACTGCTTCCCTTAGCACCAAATGAACCTTCTCACAGACGTGGGTGTGATGAGAAAAGGATTTGGTCAAAAACCTCTCAAGGATGTATCAATGGAGAGGAAGAGAGTAGAGGAATTTGAAGAGTCTCTTAGTGAAGATTGGGGATAAGGCAATCTTGTTTTTTTTCTAGGGTTTCTCTCACAAAATTCTCTTTGGAAGCTCTCTACATTTCATGGGTATAAGGGTCTATATATAGTGGTGTGTGTTTGGAATACGAAGAGTCAGTTTTTGCCAAACACACACCACTATGCTGCCAAATGCTATGCACGTGAGAAGCATGCGGGAAGGTGAAGGGTCACGAGTCTCTGCTTCTTTGCACAAAGATGAGCAATTCTTCACACTTTCTTCACACACTACCCTTACATGAATCCCACCTAAATACAGGGTTACTAAGTGCTAAATTACAAGCATATTGACACGAAATAAAGCAAACAAGATGGTCGACAAATTTAAACCTTACAACCTATAATAGAATTTGCAGCTTAAGAAACCCCTATAATTTGATGATAAATGTGCTATAATGCTCTAAGTTGAAGGAGAGTGCTTCCACCTTTTGAATGGCATATCAGTTTGAGAAGATTATAAGCACATTCACTCCCCATTCATCTCAAATTATGTGACTGATTCAATATAGTCTAAAAATTATGATAATCTCACATTTACCCACCAAAGAAAGAAAGAAAGAAAGAAAGAGAGAGAGAGAGAAATTGAACAACTTTGGCTCAAATTGCACATCCTCCTCCACAAGAATGGGTGGAAGGTGAGTTTGTGAATTCAAAACCCACAGGGATTTAAATTACCAATAAAAAAATTTTGAAAAAAAAAAGGAAAGGAGGAAGATAGTTATCACTATAAGAAATAGCTTGTCCAACCTCATCCATACATTCATATTTTCTATATCCTATTTTCCTCAAATAAACAAAGCTTGATCTTGTCAATATCACAGGAAACTAAATGCCTAGGAATTCTTTATTCATGTAACCAAAAAAATATCAACAAAATAAATTGGCAACATTTACCTGGCATGGGATGAAAAGGACTCTCTGAGTGCCACGTTGGTGTGAAGTAAGGTGACGTTCAGCAAGACTTGATGTGACATGGCGAAAATTAGTAACATCATCAACCAAATTAGACTTCTCCAACCTTTGACCAATACCATGAATCATAAAAACTAAGTGTTGAACAGGTACCTAGAACAATTTCAGTCAGACAAAGATCATTTAAATGATATGGTAGTTTATTGTGTTGAATACTAAAGAGGAAGATGAGTTTCTGGGTTCAATACATGAAATCTAGCTATGCATATGGACTTGTCCCTTAACACACCTGTCTCAACAAAACAAGCCAGTAACACTTACATGGAACATGTCTTTGGACATGGTTGCCATACCATGGATCCAAAAGAAGAAAGGAAAAGTTGAAACAGGGAAAATGAATATAAATAAATAACATTATCTTTCCCCTTTTTGTCTATCACAGAAGAGTTATTGAAGGCTGCAACTGAGTCAAGCCATTTGCAAACAACTGATGCTCAGCTGATCTCATTTCATATAAAAAACATGTAAATCCCAAGCTCAATAAAAGCAGGTCGAAGTACAACTTCGCTTATGAACCCGCTCTTTTAGAAGGACATAAATAGTCACATGCAAGCCCTAGATTAGAAAGTGACACTGAGGGTTTGTTTGGATGCCGTTTATTGCTGAAAACTAAAAATACTGAAGCAAATAATTTTTCAATGTCAGAATAGTGCCGTGGGACCCAATTTTAAAGTTGTTTTTGCTAAAAAAAGTACTTGTGGGTCTCATGAACAATACCTGTGGGTCCCATACCAGATTTTCAAGTGTGGATGAAAGATGTCTCATCTCATATTATTTTGATTTTACAATTGGATGTAATTGATTCAATTTAATAAAACTAAGTCAGCTTCTTTCTCCACAAAAAAAAAAAAAAAAAAAAAAAAAAAAACAGTGCACGGGACCTACTAAAAAAACGTAGCTGCTAGAAAACGCGCAAAATGCACTTCCCAAACTCACATTGAAAGCCCAAGGAAACCCAATAGCTCAAGCGATCACAAGGTCTACTTAAACTTGAAGATTTTGTGACAGTGTGGATGTATCACCATGTTCAAACTAGGGAATAATGCTTTTCCATCTCTTCAAGAAGATTAAGTTTCATAGTTGAATTTTTTTATTTATTTTTGAAAAGAAGTTACGTGGTTAAATTTAATTATTATCAAAAGAAATTGACACATTTTACAATATCTAAAGAATTGTATTTAGGTCTTAAATATGAACCTTAAAAATCAATCAATATTAGCTAGATGTTTTTAGTATTAGGAGGGAGTTTGTATTAAGTGTAGGTATTAGCTGTTTGTGATCAGTAGGAAGTACAGGACATAACCGTCAATGTTGGAGGGTTTGACAACGTTATAATAGCACATTTTTGGAATGATAATAAACTCTCTTCTCTTTTTTTTTTTCGTTCGTACCATGAATGTTATTCCCATGACTTGATCTCTTTGCCATGATTTTGTAGTGCACAAATCGGCCTCAGTGGGTTCATAGCTAGGATTTATACCACTGCTAGATTGCTAATTATCTTAAGCAACAATTTGCACAACCTTATTTATCAATATGTTGGCTTGTAGCAAAATATCAATATGATTAAATAGTATTTCAATATAGTGAATTGATTTGTGAAGTTACACTCCGCTACAATTTTCCATTTGATAGCTAACAAAATCACCACAAAAGGAGTAATTTTATACAATAAAGCTAAAAATTTACACCATCTTTTGCAATTCTCATCACCCAAAGAGAGAGTGAGAGAGTTGGTTCCATTAATACCTTTCTATATCATTCTATTGTGTGTCACTATCTACATGTTTTTTGAACAACACTATCCACTATTTGTTTATTTCCATTTGATTTCACCTAAATCCCACAGGGATTAGTTTCAAGTATACTTCCATTTAATCAACTGCTCCCTGCTACACAGCACAACTAGCCCACTCCCTTCATTCTCAATCAACATTTCAAAGGGTGAGCCCTGGTGTGGACAATGGCATATCCTTTTCATTGTACCTTTGACTTGCATTCCCATCGCAGCATGGCACAATCATAAATTTCAGGACTTTCCGCAATGTTAAAAATATGAGATAATTTGGCCTAGAATGCAGTGATAGAATAATAACAAAAATTGCTTCCATTGTCATCAATTGCACTTGCATGATGCATCTAAAGGCATGCAATAAGATTTCGAATACTGTTGCTATTATCAGCGCTTCTTCCAAATCTTCTTGGCTTTCTTTGAAAAATTTCTAACCATAACCGTGTCAGAGAATGTTAATGGAAGTTCTTCATCAACAGTCTCTCTTTGATCAGACCTGCCTATGGAATTACTTTCTTCTTTTGAGTTGCCCCAACTAGATTCCACAGGTGAGTTGGGGTCTTCAATTATATCTTTCTACAAGTGTTTTGTTATGAAAAGAGTAGTATCATGATCAATTGGATAGTTTCTGTATATCAAGACTCACAAATTAAAAGAAGATGAATGTACAAAAGCAACACAACATGCAAGCCCAAGTTACGCGCCTGTTATTATTTTCCCCGCTGAAAAAAATGGGGATAGAAGACAAGAAAACTACTAAATCTTTAAAATTCCACAATCAAAGCCCCAAATCCAACTCAGAAAGACAAGAATTTAAAGCAATACTATTTTAAAAGTCTAGATTTCAATTTGAAACTAACAAAAAGTATGAGGCTTAATTTGTAATAATCTAAAACTTCATGGACTTTGAAAGTTTAGGGTTTAATTTAAAACTACAATTATAGAATTTTGATTTGAAACCACTCCTAAAATATATGGTTTAAAATGTAATTTCCCCTAATCTTATTCTCCACCTCTGCAACTTAATCTCATTCTTGGTGACTAAAATTATTGATTTGCAACAATTTTTGGCATTGCCTATCAATGTAGTGATGCCATTTTGTACAATAAGAAGTAGCAAAACTGAAGGACTCTCTAGATCATTGCCCCTCAGCCACAGTTATAAACTAGGCTACACCATTACACAATTTAATTACCCTTAATCCCTAAACGCTTCCCTTAACCCGAAATCACGAATTCCCACTTAAATGTGAAACAATAATTCAGATGAAACCTTTCTCAAAAAAATTAAAAAAAATAATAATAATAATTCAGATGAAACCAAACCATGGGACCACAATAATTAAAAGAAGCAGACGACCCATTTGAAAACAAAATAGGTAAAGCTATGTGACTCTGTAATAAGTGGTCGAGAAGGGCTACTCCATTAAGGCCACTCATTCTCACCGTGAAAACGGTTGAAAAATCAGTTAGATGTTATTTTCAAGTCTCCTACGAAAAAAAGGAATATAGAAGATATTTGTCAATGTCAAGTGTGAACTGGAGAAAACAAAATTAGAAGAAAGTGGTCGACTGGTCAGCAATGGCTACTTCGAGTCTGTAGTAAAAGGGTACTCATTCTCTGTTTTGCTGAGAAGAAAGAAAAGGCTACTTATTCTCATCTCTCAAGTGAAATCCAGAGTGGAGAAAAACCATCTTTATATTATTTAATTTATTTCTCTCGTTTGCGATCATCCCTATTTAGTATTTCTTTATCGCCTTCAATTGTGAACTCCTCTTGTAAGCTCTCGAAGGGTACAATTCTTCTGAAGAAAATATTCAAGTGTAATTTTCAAGTAAGTTTTTTTTTTTTTTTTTTCAAATATTTTACCACTGTAATATTAGCATAATTTAAATATTAAGAGCCAGCATTTATTAGCATTTGGTTCTATATTTGATAATTTATTCTTTTGGATTTCCTAGACTCCTACATCTATCTTCAAATTGAATATCACTTGTTGTATGTTTAGGGGACCAATTTCTAGTAGTGAGGGTTGGAATTGAAAATTTTTATTTATTATTTTATTAATTTGAAGTTTATAGGTTGTTGTTCAATGCTACTTATGTCGATATCATATATTTATTCTTTATTAATTATTGAGACCACACCTCATGAGGTTGAGGTTGTGGTCAGTTTGAATTTCTAATTGTTTTGCTTTTTAATCAATTAGTTTGTCTTTTTATTAGTAAAGTAACTTGTAATTTGTGTTTTCACGGGAAACATTGAACAATAAAAAATAAATAAAATAAACAAATAACAAAATTGAAGAATTTTTCCTGTATTTTGTAGGATTATAATTTTATTTATTATTATTATTATTATTCATGTAACAAAGTATTGGTTGTTATTATTAATTAGTCACTAATCCGTGTGATGTACGAAAAAAAAAAAAAAAAAAAAAAAAAAAAAAAAAAAAACTTAAAGAGATTAAAAAAAATAGTAATAATATTTTTTAGAAGACTTTTTTACATTCATGCTATCAAATTAAAGAGATTTAAAAATACTTTAAGAGATTTAAAAATAGTAGTAATGTTTAAATGTTATCAATTTAAAAAAAATATATATATAGATAGTGTGACTGTCATGTATTTCTTGATATAAAACAGAATGTAATTGACATAATATTTGATAGTTTGTTCTTTTAGATCTCCAAGGTTCCTACATCTACCTTCAAAGAGAAGGCTACTCATTCTCAACTGTCAAGTGAAATACAGAGCGGAGAAAACCGACTTGATATTATTTCCCATTGGCGATCCTCCATGCCTGTATTTCTTTACTGTAAAGTCCTCTTGTACGTAAGTTCTTGAAGTGTGAAGAAAATATTCAAGTGAAATTTTCAAGTAAGTTTATTCTTTAAAATATTTCGCCTTTGTATTGGCATATTATAAATATTTAAAAGCATTTATTAGCATTTGTTTCTATATTTTTTTTTTTTATTTGTTCTTTTAGATCTCCTAGATTTCTACATCTATCTTTAAATTGAATATTGGCAATGCTTTTACTATCAAGTTTGAAAATAGTAGATTTCAGTTAGCTCAACTAATAAATTCTCTGATGGTTGAATAAGAGATCTGGGGTTCAATCCATGTCTACACTAAAAACTTATTAGTATTTTGGTTTGATGATAAAGAGTTATTATGAGGACTGACAACCAGCCACCCTCTACAAGTCAAACAGCCAGCTACCACCCCCCCCCCCCCCCTCCTACCATTAGGACTGACAACCAGCCACCCTCTACAAGCCAAATAGCTAGCCACCCTTTCTGACTTCTTAGGGCAACCAGCAGCCCCATTATTTTGACTTCTCATATCTGCCATGTATCCTCTTTAATTATAGTTTTGACTTATTTAACTATTAGCTATTTTATTTCCTAATAGTTAAAGATTATAAATAGGCTTGCTATGTAAGAGTACAATCAGTTTTTGATGTGAATATAATTTAGTTTCAGACCTCGACAGAAACTTGTTTCTCCATTTTCTCCGTAATTCCAGCTTTAATTCTTAATTTTAATGCAATTCTAGTTCAAGTTCTCAATCAATTGATATTGATTCCCATCACATAGGTTGAAATTCTCTAAAAAAAAATTGAAAAGAAAAAAAATACCAAATTGTTTGATCAATTAATGATAAAGTGGAAAAAATAATCCTCAATCCTCACTTTATGCACCACCAATTGTGTACACTATACACTGAGTACTCTTAGCGCAATAGTCACTCCACAAGTACAAAAAATTCTTATAGGGGTAAGGGTTGGAGTTTAAGTCTTTAGAAGGAAGCTTCACACTCATATACATTTAGATTAGGTTAGAGTAAAATTTATATCTTGTATTTAAAAAAAATTTATACACTACACAGTCACACTTTAAATAAAAAATGTAACATATATATATATATATATATTTTTTTTTTTTTTTGATAAGAAATGTAACATATTATATGCTATAAATAATGGAGTATAAAATGAAATTCTCAGAGTTTGATATGAGATTTTTGTTGAAGGAGGGAAGTTTCAAAACAATTAAAATAAATTGGTCCCCTCATGGAAACATGACTCTCTGGTTTCTTAATATAGAAATAATAGATCAAGGAAAACTGAAATGTAAATTGCAAATCATCTTTTAAAAAGCAAATCAAAAACAAATTTACTAACTTCATCTTGTTAATGATTTAATTTTCACTTTTTTTTTTTTTTTTTTGAGAAGTGATTTAATTTTCACTTGAACAAGTCTTATACGC
This sequence comes from Quercus aquifolioides, assembly GCA_019022515.1. NCBI lineage: Eukaryota > Viridiplantae > Streptophyta > Magnoliopsida > Fagales > Fagaceae > Quercus > Quercus aquifolioides. The sequence continues at coordinate 5,300,052 of CM032335.1, read as the reverse complement.
TAAAATTTATATTTTTGTCGATGTTTTTTAATATCTTTACTTGAGAATAAATGTGATTATCATAAAGTAATAATTTGTTCAAAATTTTTAATTGTGTAGAAAAGAATGATATTTTGGAAAAGATAAGAATAATATTTTAGAAAATTTCAATTATTTTGTTTCAAAAAAATAAAAAATGTCAAAATTTTGGTCCATAAACTATATAATTTTCTAATTCTTTTATCAGATTATACGTTATTTCATTTTAGTTCTTAATAAATCTTTATAAACATTTACTGGTATCCTCTTTTTTTTTTTATGGGACATTTACTGGTAGCGTCACCTTCCCTTATCATTATTGTTCAATTAAAAAAAAATAATAATATAAATGTGCGGCTGTACACTCTTCTAAGAAAAAAAAAATTGTACAGCTGTACACATTCTTCCATTGTTGACCAGACAAATTAGACAACATGTTGGTATATAAATACAGACCATATGGAAATGATGATATTTTAATTATTGAAAATGTTGTCACCGACAAATAGTAATATCTATCATTTTTTAATTTAGATAAATACAAAGATCATTGTATTTATGGAATTCTAATCCTTATGAGTTATATGACCTTCGCTAATTGAAGTCAACGTTGATGAGCAAAATCAATGCGTCTACACCACTTCACCCCAAAAAAAAAAAAAAAAATCATTCTTAAAATTAGCTGACGTACTGCTACAATTTTTTAGAATTAGAATACCTTTATGCATTATGTTTCTCACCTCTATTCTTTGTGTCGGCATCCTTGGATCGGTGAGCTACAAGTCAAAGCATAGCACTCTCTTTCTCTTTGATGTGATATTATTGGTAAAAGGGAAGCCTAAAAACTTGGTGGCTAACGTAGAAGGGGAGTTTGAACTGTGAAGTTAAAAATGGATCAGGCTGTAGTGGAACTCTTGATTGAAAATATCATTTCAATCCTTTCAACTGAAGCATCGTTGTTATGGGGGACTCGTGATGCAATTGAAGATATCAAAGATGAGTTGATAAGCATGCGATCGTTCTTAGTAGATGCTGATAGAAAGGCAGTAGGGAGTGAAGGAGAGAAATCTTGGGTGGCAAATGTGAGAGACATGGCGTATGATGTTGAAGACATTATTGACAAGTTCATGTATCACATGAATCGCCAACGAATCGGGGGTCGATCTTCCTGGATCCTTCACCACACCATTTACTTTCCAAAAAATCTCAGGGTGAGGCATCAAACAGCTACCAAGATACAAAAAATTAATGGGAAAATCAAGGGCATACGAGAGAGAAACCAAAGATATGATATTAATCATATAGAGGGAACTAGTTCTAAAGATAATCATAAATGGCTCGTGCAACATGCTGAATCATCTCTATTTTTTAAAGAAGACAAACTTGTAGGGATTGAAAAGAAAAGGAAAAAGTTAATGGGATGGTTGATGGATGGAGTAGACAAAACTGTCATTTCGATAGTTGGCATGGGAGGTTCAGGCAAAACCACACTAGTTGCCAACACCTACAACAATGATGATGTAAAAAAACACTTCGACTGTTGTGCATGGATCACAATTTCCAAAGCATATGAATTAGAAGACTTATTGAGGAGCATGGTCAAGAGATTTTACAAGTCACACGAGGAAGTGGATCCTACAAACTTGAATTCCATGAATTACACAGAGTTAGGAGAAACACTGGTGAACTATTTAAAGGAGAAAAGGTATCTACTTGTCTTGGACGATGTGTGGGATACATGGATCTTGAATCAAATAAAGACAATTCTTGATAGTTGTCGTATGAGCAAAATCATCCTTACAACTCGAATAGAAAATGTAGCTTACTTCAATTCTGAAGTTAATAGCAAGGTCTATCATATCAAACCATTGGAAGAGGATGAGGCGTGGGATCTCTTTTGCAAGAAAGCATTCTTAAGAAATCCAAATGGAAGTTGTCCACTGGAGCTTGAACGTCTTGCTAATGAACTTGTGCGAAAATGTGAAGGCCTGCCTCTTGCAATAGCAGCTTTGGGTAGTCTTATGTACTCCAAGAGTATGTCTCAATGGAATGACATTTACAATAGCTTTAATTGGAGTCTAAATAACAAGCCTGAGCTAGAAGTGGTGAAAACCATCTTGTTGTTTAGTTTCAACGATTTGCCACATCAACTGAAGCATTGTTTCTTATATTGCTCACTTTTCCCAGAAGATTATGAGATTCGAAGAAAGAGGCTCATTAAGCTATGGATGGCAGAAGGATTTGTAGAACAAGTTAAAGGGTCCACTCTAGAAGAAGTTGCAGATAGCTATCTAGTAGAACTCAATTTTCGAAGCATGCTCCAAGTTGTAAAAAGGAATGAATTTGGACGGCCAAAAGCATGTAAAATGCATGATCTTATGCGTGAAGTTGCTTTGTCAATATCAGAAAAACAAATGTTTGGTGTCATACATGATGGAGGAGAGGCAGTGAATGAATGCAAAGCACGTCGTATGACGATTCAAAAAACTAATGATGTAGCACTCAAATCATTCATGGGTATGTCAAAGCTTCGATCTTTTCTTGTTTTTAACAATTGCAAAACATTGCCTTTGGGAAGTAAAATGTTAAGGGTCCTAGATTTGCAGAATGCCCCCATTGATGAATTGCCTAATGAAGCAGTCAATTTATTCAATTTAAAGTATTTGAATTTAAGGGGAACTTTACTTAAGAAGCTTCCGAATTCCATTGGGAGGCTCCTTAATCTTCAAACCTTGGACATCGTAGGCACAAAAATAGAGACTCTTCCTCGTGGAATAGGAAAGTTGCAAAACTTGAGGTATCTAATTATGTATCGCTACTCTAGAAATTATTATGATTTCAAAGGAGTTTGTGGGACACGAGCACCATCAAATATCAGTAAATTAAAGAATTTGCAAACTGTGTGTGTTATTGAAGCAAATCATGACTTGATAAGGCAAATTCAAAAGATGACCCAACTTACCACAATCTCTATTTCAAATGTGAAAGAGGTAGACGAGGAGGACTTTTGTGTCTCAATCGAAAACATGAGACTTCTTCGCTTCTTATTTATCATGGCAGCTAATGAGGAGGAAACTCTTCGAATGGATGCACTCTCATCTCCTCCTTCCAACCTTCAAAAGCTTCTTTTGACTGGAAAACTAGAGAAGGTGCCACAGTGGTTTCATTCACTTCAAAGCCTCACATATTTGGAATTGCGTTGGTCGAGACTGGAAGAAGATCTACTCCCTCACATCGCTGCTTTGCCCCATCTGGCATGTCACACCCCAAACCACAAAGGGTCCAAGGCATGAAAAAGGCATCTCAAAGAACCTGTAGATTTTCCTTTTTGACAATCTAATCCACAAAAATCATATCAAGAACCAACATTAAGAATTATCATAATAATTCCATTGAATATACTCTCAAAGTAAGTCAGAGCTCTTGGCAATAATTACAAGGACCATTGGCCACAAAAGAATAGAGGTCTGAATAATTAATTACATATCACAGCTTGTCCCATCAGTAGAAATAATATCACAACCACTTTAATATACAAAAAAAATGAGTCAAGCCTATTCTAAGATTTACACCATCTAATATACCCATTACAAAAGTTCAGCCTCCATCAGTAGTTAGTCTAACTACTATTAGCCACCAAAAAGCTGTCTCAAAAGACTGTTGCCTACTCTGAAAATGTTATAAAAATAATGGGATGAGACAGAGCTCAGTAAGTAGCATATTTAATGGGGGTGGGGGAAATGCAGGTTTCATCAATTATAGTAATAATAATATGACAAGAATGATTTAATAATGAAATACAAGTTCCTCAAAGTAAATATCTTGAAACTATACATTATAATCTGTGAGCATCAACAATGTAATTTCTAAAGCCATAATATCTAACATAAGATAAATTATCACAAATCTACCATACTACCACATAAACCGGTCAGGAGATCCACCCATTCACAACTGGCATGATATTGTCCTCTCTGGTATGCAGACTCTTGGCCCCATGGACAGCAGCCTCACCCATACCCTCAAGGTTTTTCTCTCCCCCCATGGGCAGCAGGGAGAGCGCGTCAAATAGGACCTCTCTTGCATGTGGTCTCTTGGCCCCATGGACAGCAGCCTCACCCACACACAATCAAGGAACCTCTTCCCCCCATGGACAGCAGGGAAGAACGCGTCATCCAAAGTAAAAGGGCACTGACCTTGATTTGATTCCGTTGTCACAAAGACTACGGAAACCAAATCGGGTGATCACCGGGAAATCACACATGGCATGGTGTTAAAACAACATAAACTCACAGGTTACATTACTTTGAAACACATAGTTTATATCCAAGTAGTTTCAGAAAACCTTAAATAGTCTAACTACTACAAGGTTTGTAAGATTTTCAACTTCATTCTTGTCAACAAGATTTTCTATCAATTCCCAAGTACTAAGACAAGATAAGCATCTTAAGTATTCAAATACACCATAGAATCCAAAATTTTCTTATCAAGATTAAATAAAAGATGCTCATTTATCCATATCACAAATTCATGCATTTCCCCAAATGCAATACCAAATATGATGCTCTTTTCATATATAATAATATATAATAGGGTCACAACACAATGCTTTTATGAAAACATATATCCATATATAATTTTCCAAAATGTATTTGACCCAAAATATAACATTTACAAAACATGGTTATTTTCCAAAATCCCATTAAAAAAAAACTACTTACCTCGCAACCGCAAAATCCTAATTCTCCAAGCTCCAAGGAGATTAGGTAGAACCTAACAATATCAAGTAAACCTATCACAATAAGTATAGAACTTGAAATTGCATCTAGCCACAATTTAGGAACTTGCCAAATAATCACTTAATTAGGCAAGCCTAGTATTTAACCTCATCAATAATAACCACTTCCCTAGTTTTTCAACAAATTGATTCACAAGGTATAAACTCCAATTTACAAAGTTAACCCATTAATATCATCTCCAACATTATAACTAGCTTCCATAAAATTTATACTACATCATTAAGAGACCCATGAAAGCAAAATCAATATATCCTCAAAGATAAGAAATTTAGAACTTCCACTAACTCCAAATAAACCCAATGGCAATGGAAAAATTAAATTTACCAACCATCACATGTTATAACTTAAAACCCCTAAATTTTCCACCATACATAAACCTTAAGTAGTCATCAATAGCACAAAATTCATACCCACTCATCAATTAATTCCACCAATACAAAACCCATACATAAAAACACATAAATATCACTTCTATTGCTCATAAATCATATGGGTATCATCATTAATGCTTAGATAAAAAATAACCTCAAGCAAAATGCAAAACCCACAAAAAAGATGAGAAATTTTTACCTCAAATAAAATGATGAAGATGCTTTGGGGTTTCTAAGTATTTTTCCGGTGATCTTGTTGGAAAAATGATGGTGAGATGGTGTGGTTTGGAGTGGAGGCTGGCGGGTGAGTGTGGAAATGAGTGTGTGTGTGTGTGTTTCGGTAAAGAGAAAAGAAGGAAAATGAAAGAAAGAAAAGAGGGAGCCGGCCAAAAGAAGAGACAAAAGGGAGTGGGTAGTGGGGTTAGGTGGGGCTTGGCACGTGTGAACCCAAAATAAAAGTCTAGTCTGACTTTTTTTTTTTTTTTTTTTTTGACTGGGACGTTACATGGGACGTCTTAAACTTACTAATGCCTATGTTGGAAAACAGCTACGTTTCGGTACAGGCTTTCTTAAGCTTACAGTGTTGTGGATTTGTAATTTTCCTCTATTGAATGAGATTATAATAGAAAAGGGGGTGATGCCAAATCTGAAATCCCTATGTATTGACAACTGCATGGAGTTAGAGACAGTGCCCAAGGGCATTGAATACCTTCAAAATCTCCAACAACTGACTTTGAAATTTGTCTCAATGGAACTTAAAAATCGCATTCACGACGTGGATTTTCTAAAGGTGCAGCACATCCCAAAGAGGTATATCTGGTAGTAATTCAGAATGTTTCACCAAGGTAGCTTCTCAATTTTATCTATTTTTTCTTCCACTTTTAATCTTTAAATGAATGGTTGCATTCATTTTAATTATCATTTAAGCTATTTCTTTGAAATAATGGTTTCTGACATCATAAATAAGTAATTCACTCTAACGATTAATTGTACTTAATCGTATCTCTGTTTTTTTTTTACCCATGATAGAATCATGCTTGCTACTAATTGATTTCTTGAAGCTTGTTTTATTCACCATCTTGGCATATAAAAATAAAAAATAAAAAAATTCCTCGCAATAGATAAAATTAGTTTCTGGGCTTGACTCAAAATATTGTTTATATATATATATATATATATATATATATATATATATATATATATATGTATTTGGGTGTATTTTGTATATGGGTATGTCAAGCCCCCCATATGTTGGAGGAAAGTCCTCTTTGGAAGTTTTGTGATTGGAAGATACAAGATGTTGACTTAGGTAACTACAAGACTTTTGCTTGATTTTTCATTGTGTCTTTCATGCATGTTGATTATCCTAAGCTTGCATGTGATTTTCAGTTTTATGTATATATATTTCTTATTAGATTTGGTTTGGTTATGGTGTCTTATTTGTGGTTTGGACCACTTATTGTTAGCTTTTTTTATTTTTTTGGTTAGGCTAATTTCCCAAACACAATAGTTATGTGACCGATTTTGAAACATATTAGTAATGTAACCACTTTTGGAACTCAAATTCAACTACAAACTTAAAAAAAAAAAGTATATCATCTCATGATTTTCTTCATGGGACTCGAGTTCAAAATGTGGTCACAAAACAAAAATGTTTGGAAAAAATTAGCCTAATGGGCAAAAAAGGGTTGTATTGTTTGTTTTAGTAAGCCACATGTTTGCCTATGATTTGTTTATATATAAATTTTTGTGTTTCGAACTTCCAAAGTGCTTACTTTGCTTCTCATCATTTTTTTTTTTTAAAATTTTACTAAGGTTACAGATATAGTCTAATTTAAGATATGATGTCTTTTGTACTTGCATTTTAGCTTCGCACATGCTCCCTGTGTCTTGTCATTGATGCCCTTGTATTGGCTTGTACATTCTGCTATCCATCTAAAAAGCAACATAAGTTTATAAATAATTTTCTTGACCTTATACATGTCGTCCCCTCTTATTTTCCCTATTTGTGCTGAGACGTTGTTGTTTTGAGGAGATCATGTAGGAGACAGGGACTAGTGCCTTGTTTTCTGGGAAGATACTCTTAGGTTGTACTTTCTTTTTGCATCATTTCTTAACCTTAGTGAAAGCTCGAAAATGTGTTGAAAACATAAGAGCAATTTAGACCCCCAATTAAAATTACGGCTCAATAGATTTTACATTAACTTAATACTAAGTACAAAATAGTGTAAATGCGAGCGGATGAAAAAATAAGCTACTCTAATCCATAAACTAAACAACAGAGTAGTATAATGGAATATAAAAGAGTAGGGAAGAAGGTTGCAAACACAGAAAACACCGAGACGTGTTTTCGAAGAGGAAACCGAATAACTAGGCGAAAAACCTCTCCATCGCCCTCCAAGCGAAAATCGATCCACTAGACAATCAGTTGGGATACATGGGTTAGCAAGAGACCCTCCAAGCCTAATCTACCCGATGTACCTAAGCCCTCTAAGCTCCTACTCCAACAAGACTTCTCGGAACCGTGTCTTGTCTAGCTCTCCGAATCTCACAACAAGCTCCATGTTGCATCTGCCATCCTTGGCTTCTTCCAATACTTCCCAACAGCACCAAAACGTCACTCAACACTCTCAAAGGGTGTGGTAAGTGTTTGGGCTATCAATCTCTCAAAGGTATGGAAAATGGAGAGGGAAGGTTGAGGAGATACCACAACAAGTGTATAGAGAAATGTGGGGATGACAATCTCTAATTCTCAATGTGTTTGGCTAGGGTTTTTCTCTCTGAAGCCTTCCTCAACATTTGTGAGTAATGAGGGTATATATAGGATAGGCACAAAAAGTGTGAGTCATTCAGTACAGGCTGGCAGAACAGATAGCCTCGCGGGTGTCTCGCAGGAAGGCCTTACCCGCGAGATACTCGTGAGACACAGCTGTCTCCACCTGGCCTGACTCTTCGCATTCCAGCATGTGCAGGGCACATGTTTCACTTCGCGGGAAGCTAGGTCGCGACATACCCGCGAGAATTCTTCAGTCTTCAAATGCTTGAGTCTTCACACTCTCTCTCTATCACACAACCCTTACAACAAGTCCCACAATAGATACAGGGTATAAACGATTGATAATAATTACAATCAAATTTGACATGGAATAAAAGCCAACAAAATACATAGTTGTAAATAACAACTTTACAATCTCCCCCTTTGGCTATTCCGTGACAAAACCCTAAAACAGACTTTAGACTTAAACGTGAGTTTGGGAACACAAGCAAAACTCACTCACACCTAATTCTAGATTCTGATAAGCTCTTGAAACATATGAACAAGTATCTCCTGAAACACAACAACACAATAATATCATTGTATGCAGAAAAAAAAAAAACTTGAAAAGCATATGGAGCAATATTAGCATGATCAAGCAAAATGGAATAAAAACAATAGACCATGGCAAGATCAAACAAGCAATCACTATACAAAAGTGATCACTATGCTCATTCACATAAGGAATGAACATCTGGACATGCAAGATGATAAGCTCATTTGAAGAGTATCATTTGCAAATCCAACACTCAACCAATGCGAAATACACGAAGTATTTGCATCTAGGAACAATCCTACATGGGCACAAGAGTGTTCATCACTCAATCAATGCATAGAACGTATATGCATCTAGGAACAATCCTACAAGGGCACAAGAGTGATGTATCGAAGTAAAATGTATGACATTAAACTTCAAGTACACAAGCATAAAGGCTGCATAATCAAGGTACTGCATATGCATGGCACAAACCATAAAAGCCTACAAAACATGCATGGAAACAAACCCTAAAAGCTTACAAAAGCAACATGGGTACAAACAGGATATGCCACAAAGCATAGAGAAAAACACAAATTAAACAGAAATAAAACTGAGATTAAAACAGAGTATTTAAGTTTAAAACATAAGCAGTAAAAACAGTAAGCATAAAACATCAAACATAGGAACTGATGGCTTTTTCTTCTAGCTTCTTCTCCCCCTATCACCATACTCCCCCTATCATAGGTCACCATACTCCCCCTATCCATGACATCATCTCCCCCTTTTTGTCATGGAATAGCTAGTCATTATCTTCTAGCTTCCATTGAATTTCGTCCAACTGAGTTTGGAGTGATGTGAACTGTGAATCAAGACGTCTATGGTGAGAGTACATGATAGTCGCCAGCCCGGACATCTTTGTACTAATCTCTTGAAGAGCAGTGGAGATATTGTTGAACTGTTCATCATAGGTACGGGTTGCAGAGCTCGAGGTTCCCGATGGTGCATGACTTTCTTGCTTGGTGTTCTTCTTGGTGTGGCTCATACTCGCATGGAGAGATCGAATGTTAATTGGACTTGGCCTTGTGTATGGACGCTCATCCTCCAATGGATGGACACCTTTGAGCTTCAAAATCCTTGAAATAAGGCGACAAAAAGGAATACAATTCCTTGAAGCAGTCCGGTCAAATGTTTTTGCCAATATGTGAAAAATATGAGAGCACACATCAATCTCTACGTCAGTGATCAGATCATTCAAAAACAATGCTCGACTAAGATTCATATATCCGGTGCTGGACAAGGGATAGAGATTGCTACACATGATCATTGAGAGAAGTCTTAATTCGGGAGAAAGGGATGCCACATTGATTGACTTCTTATTGGAGGAGAATTCTAAATTGGCTCCTAAAGACTGTTTGAGATACTCTTCATCTGGGTTCAGCTCATCATATACCAGCGGTATGGGAAGTATTGGCCGGTTAATGTGTAGAATTTTCGCCAAGTACATTGGTGTGATAGAAAAACTTTTTCCTCGAACCCAACATTTTATCTCTTCTCCGATGACAATGGCATTGGCATAGAATTCCTTAACCATGTTCTCGTATGTATCCTCGAAAGTTGAAAGCAGATAGTTCCAATCTTTCGTGGCAAACCAAATGGGTATATTTGTGTCCCTGAGTGATGGCTGATTAACCCCGCTTTCAACAAGCAAAGGAGCTCCTAGAAAATAGTTCCAATAGTTCTAAAAGGCAGCATAAGATCTACACAGATCAGGGTCATATACTTCAGTTGAAAAAGAGGCCTTTTTGACCTTGGTGAGGGTTCATCAACATCAATAATATGCTCTTTCCCTTTGCTGCTGCTTCCTTTCACTGCGGAGCGTTTGAAAGGAGACATCTGCATAAATGTCACAAAGTAGACAGAAAACAAGTGCACAAACACAAACCAGAACACAAAACTTGATTAGATTCAAGTTAGTTCCAAAACAAAGTTAAAGAAACTTAAAACAGAGCAAAATCAACTCTAAATAGCATGCTAAACAGAAATAGACACAATGCATGAAAATAAGTAACAGTGCATGTGTGTGCGTCTGTGTGTATGTGTTGATGCATGTGTGTGCAGCATAAGATGCATGATGGTGCAGCACTAGATGCGTGAGGACTTCCTAGGTGTGTGCCTAGTGTGTGCATGGCATGGCATTGAGGCACAAAATGGGCAAAGTGTGTAAAACACATGAACAATGACCACACCGAGTGAAACATGGTCAAACAAGTGAAAACCCATAGATTGAAATCACTTGATTCCAATAAGGCACAAAAATGTCACTCGGACATTTTATCAAACACCTAGCATGCACAAATTTACCTTAAGCATAAACAATGCATGAACATGAGAAAATCTACCCTTAATACATGTTAAAATGCCACACGAGGCCAACACAGATGCACAAACATCAAATGGGACACAGCCCAATCAAAAAATTTGACAAATTTTCACCCAATTTAGAAAACCAACCCAAATTTTTGAAAATCCCCAAATATCAAAACCCTAACAAAAATTCGGCATAAACTAAGAGAAACTTGAAGGAAAATGCTTTAGAAGACATGCCTTGAAGTTGACAATGCAGAAAAGATGCTCGAAATTTGATGGGTTTTGAAAGAAATTAATTTTGGGTTGAAAAAGGTTCGAAGGAGTTTGAGCGAGGGAAGTGTTTGTGATTTGAAAAACTGTCACATCAGCAATATAAAACTGAAAACACGCATTTTTTGTGGGTTAGAGAGTAGCGAAACAGTCGCGAGAATGGCCACTAAAGCACAAAACTTTCGTGAGAAGCACTAGGTCGCGAGACAGTTGCGGTAACTTCTATCTGAATTTGGAAAAATCCAATTTTTTTTAACCAAACAGCATTTCGCGAGAAGCTGTTTGTCGCGAGACAGTCGCGATACAGTCGCGAGAGTTTCTGTGTGACATGATGAAACAAATTTTTCCGTCAAGCCCTTTTCACGGGAAGCTCTAAGTCGCGAGCTTCTCGCGAAACAACCCCTAAACCAGTTTTTGAAGAAAAACACAAAAAATGCATTTTGAACAAAAACAAAAGACACGAAAGTATAAAATCACTTTAAAAAACAAATAAAACACTCAAAAATCTTTTTGGATTTGATCAACAAGAACTTGAGCATACACATCACATTTGAATATATACAATCACGCAAATGAGATAAGCATTGATTGAATCAAAGTCATGTGTGCTGTGTGTGAGTATTAAATGTGGAATAGTCTTTAGACCAGAGTGAAGCTTCAATGATCAATCCAATCGAGTCATACACAACTGATACGAAATCAAGTGGACTATCTCTATTATAGAAATGAGTATATATGACCTCCCACACATTGAATACATAACTTAGAAGCTTTTCATTTGGCTTTTGCATAAGGCATAACAATTGGTCCATTTTATTTTGTTTGAACAAAAACATCTCATTTTGAGATTGGTGCTTGAAATTTATGATATTTCAACATTGATGATTAGCCTTTGGCTTTTTGAGCACCATACAAAACATATTAAAAAGAGTCGCTTTCCCTTTTTCCTATTCGAATACTAGTGTGTGCGACAGACTTTTGCAGCTCAATATCTCTTTTCATTTGGAGATTTACATTTGGTGAGCTCTTGTAGTAAAAACATAAAAATAAGGTGGGAAGAGATATAGACACAAGTCTATGCAAGTTGTTAGGTTCTAAAGGTTTAAGAATTTATGTATTTAGAACTCTAATTTGTAATATTGGCAAACCATGATCAAAACAATATGTTTAGTCTTGTTAAAGTGTGCTCAAAGTTGTTTAATTATTGTAAAGTTGGAATCGAGAGATTGTAGATGCATTGGGGCATTTCAGTCTGAATCGATCGATCGAAGAATAGATTCGATCGATCGAAAATCGGCCAGAATGCATTTTCTGCAGAATTTTCAACTCAGCCCTAACTCATTAAATGTTTAGGGTTTTATGTTTTTGCCCTAGGTATATAAGGCAAAACCCTAGCCACGTTTTTAGAGTTGCTCCAGTTGTATTGTTGCTCATACATTGCTGTTTTGTGTAAATCTCTTGTGAGATCTAGAGGAGTTTTCCTTTACATAAAACTTAGGGTTTTCAAGTCAGAGATAGTATCAACATCTTGATGATCAACTTGGTTGCTACCATTGAAGCTTAAAGAATATCAAGCGGGGGTGCTTGTAGCTGATTGAAGAATTCAAGAAAGAAGGAGTCCGTGGATTCGGAGCTTGCACGTAGTCGTGTCAGTAAGTTCTACTGGTGGGTAGCATTAGGAAGTCAAGCGGGGAGCTTGTAGTCCTTTTGTATGAACTTCGATTCTTTCATAGTGAATTCAGGTTTGCCTTGAGGATCGGTGGGTCAAATCCTCCCTAGGTTTTTACCGTGTGGTTTCCTGGGTGATCATATCATTGTGTCTTTTATTATTCCGCTGCTTTATTATTTTGATATGATTATTTGATTGTTTTAACCTAGAATTGCATAATTTGACTAAGTAACAACTTGGCTAATTAATCTAGGCTAACCAATCTGGTTGTGTTAAGGGGTCTAAATTTCCATCAAGTGGTATCAGAGCGGGTAGTTCTTTTGTTTGAGATTTTTTTGATCTTAGAGCTGATCCTTGACCCCTGTTGTCATGGAGCATGGACACTCTCTTGTTATTCCTCCTCACTTTGATGGGAATAACTATGCTTATTGGAAAGTAAGGATGAAAGCATTCCTGAAATCCATTGATGAGAGAGTTTGGAATTCCATTGAGTACGGATGGGAGAAGCCCACTACTCCTGTGAGTGAGTGGCAAACTTCTGAAAAAGAAACAGCAGGCTTCAATAGCAAAGCTATAAATGCCATCTTCAATGCTGTTTCTATGGAGGAATTTAAGAGGATCTCTAATGTTGAGGTTGCTCATACTGCTTGGAAAATCCTCCAAACTGTGCATGAAGGCACAAAGGCAGTTAAGATAAACAAACTGCAGCAATTAACTTCTAGGTTTGAGAGCATTAGGATGTCTGATGATGAATCCTTTGATGAATTTTATGCCAAACTGAATGATATTGTTAATTCTGCTTTTAATTTGGGTGAAATCTATGATCAACCTAAAATTGTTAGGAAGATACTTAGATCTTTAACTGAAAACTTTAGACCCAAAGTGATTGCCATCACTAAAAGCAAGGATGTGGACTTCATCCCTGTTGATGAGCTTGTAGGATCTCTTCAGTCCTATGAGTCTGACCTACCTAAAGTGAACAAATCCAAATCAATGGCTCTTAAGTCAGTTGATGATGTTGATGGTGGTGGATTTGATGATGAGCTCTCTGCTACAGAGATTGCCTATCTTGCCAAAAACTTTAAAAACTTTCTTAGAAATACCAACAGAAAGACAAGAGGTACATACACTGCTGAACCTAGAAATTTTAGGAAGAATGATCCCACTAAGGTTAATAACTTTGAAAAACCTAGAGAAAAAGTTGGTCAATCTTCAAATAATTCTTTGGGTCCTCAGTGTTTTGGCTGTCAAGGCTATGGTCATGTGAAATCTGAATGTCCTACATTCTTGAGGACTAAGGGTAAAGCTATGGCTGTAACCCTTAGCGATAATGAAGTTTCTGATGATGAATCCGGATGTGATGAGGATGGAAACTTCATTGCTTTCACTGCTACAGCTGTAGTCAATGAAAGCATATCTGTTGAAAAGAACCCTTCTGATGGGGAACTCTCTGAGGATGCAAATCTTCAAGAGGCCTACAATAAACTTTGCAAAATTGCTGCAAGGGATGCTATGAATGTAGAACTTGGCCTGAAGAAAATTGAATCTCTTGAGCTTGAAAAGAAAAATTTGCTTGTTAAACTGTTCGATGCTAATGATCTTTTGAACAATGTTAAATCTGAGAACATGCTTTTTCTTGATAAAGTTAAAACTCTGGAACATGATTTATCTGTTGCTAGATCTGCTAGTTCTAAACTTGATCACATGTTGAATGTTCAAAAGTATCCTTCTGATAAATCTGGGATAGGATATGTTGAAAGCATCTCTGTGTCTACTCCACATACCACGAACTTTGTTCCTTCATCTTCTTCTGAACCTTCTGTGATTGAGGTTGTGAGTGAAACTATCAAACCACCTGTGAGTGAGGTAGTCAAACCTGTAGAAGTTTCACCTCCTAAGAAGATTAGGATTGATTTGAGAGAAACTAAACCTACCCTTTCAAAGGACAAGGTGCATGGTAAACCTGCTTGGGTTTGTCATTATTGTGGTAAGTCTGGACAAATTCGTCCCAACTGTTACAAGTTTCAAGCTGCTAAGAGAGCAAACAAACCAAAAGTGTTTGTGTCTCAAGCACAAGATCCTATGACACTTATTGGTGAATTGGTAAAGGTGTTGAACCTCTATTCCAAACCTGGAGTTGGAAATCACTCGGATGTGAATAAGAACTCCAATGCTCATGGTGCATCTAAAAGGTTTTAGATGCAAAAGACTCGACCTAATTGAGTCTTTCTGACATGGTCCTTGTGCTTCATTGCTCATTCCTCTGTGACCATTGTTCTTTGGTTTTCTTGGTGTTTTTTTTTTGTTTTGTTTCTAGGGTTTGCATTGCATTACATTCATGCATTTCATTCTAGGATTTATTTGTTTTCTCTTAAATTAAAAAAAAAAAAAAAAAGGAGAAAAGGAGAAAGCAAAAATGTGTTTGACATTGTTTTCTTGGTTTTTGAAAACAAGGTTGGTCAATTTATTTACACATATTATGTCCTATGTACCTTGTTTAGCTTTGATGAACTTATTTATTTTACTTGACTAGTTAAAAACTTTATAGTGCATGTTGTGTGGGAAAGATGTTTAATGTGTTTATCACTTTGTCTTAATCTTGAAGTCACATATTATTTAACTGTCGAACTTGATCCTTTTGAGAAAGGCATAAATACCATCTCACCACTGTTCACTAGCCAATCAGGAACACCTTAGTGCATATTATAAGATTTTGTGTACTTGTTACACATGCACAAAAAGAACATAAGGTGATTCCTCGGCTTAATTGCTTAATGCTTAAAATTGGTGTGTACTATTAGGCTTGATGCCATCTCACATGATTACAATTGGTGTGTACTATTAGGCTTGATACCATTTCACATAATATATTTCACATTATAATGGGGCAAAATACAAGAAACTTACATGATTGCAAGCTTTTGTTCTAGGAGATGTGGGAGTTATATGATGTAACTCGTAAGGTGATAGTCTCTTTTAAATTTTATGTGATGGATTGTGTAGACTTTGTGATTGATTGATTTTCACATATCACCTCACATGTATCTCAAGTCTTTACTAGTTGCACACACTACACAAGTTACTCTTTACTAAACTTTGTACATGTTGTTGTGTGTGTTTTTGGTCTAACCAACCAAGTTTGAAGATACTTTGAGATTTATGCAAAACATTTTTTTTGCTTGTGAATTTAAAAGGAAGAATGGCTGAAATTATCTCTGAAGAAACTGGGATTAAAATTTTGGGTTTTTTGAAAAAGCATTCCATCTCATACTCATGCATTTTGTTTCTATAATTTAATGCTTTGAGGAGTTATTTTCAAAATATGGTTTGTGCTTTTCAAAACTATGTTTTTTCTCAAAAAATTTGTGAGCCTCTGCCCATTTCGATCGATCCAGTCTGATTTTCGATCAATCGAAAAAGTGCTCTATTTTGTTTAAAAATGACTGTCACATTCGATCAATCGAATGTGTTTTTCGATCAATCGAAATTCGCGAATCAGGTTTTAAAACACTGTTCTTTGACTAATTCTAAACCCTTTTCAAAAGTTTCTTTTTCAAACTTTGTTTCTCTCTCCGACGAGGCAGGGCTCTACAGTCAATTTTTGTCGTTTTCCTTCGAAATATTTGCACAATTTCTCTTTCCTCAAACCGGTAAGACTCTTTTACCCTTCTTTTTGAGTTTTTTTTTTCATGATTTCATGCATAAATCCATGCATTTGAGGGCGATTTTCGGACTTCACATTTTTGGGATTTTCTGTTGATTCAAGCCCTATTTTATGCAATTGATCATTGGGTTTTTGTGGGGACACATCATAAACATGATCCTTGCTTGTTAATTTGATCAATTTTGAGTTTGGTGAAAAATTGAAAAATCTAGGGTTTGTTCTTGATCCGATTTGGGGCTTTTGTTAAATTGGGTAGAATTTAATGAAATTGGCTTGTTGTGTTGATGTAATTAAGCATTATAATCTATGTGCTGTGTTTAGCAATGCTCAATTCATCAATTTGTTTAAAAAATTTCAACAAGTGGTTTTCAATTTTTGGGGTTTTTGATAGAAATTCCCTGCTCAAGCCAATTTTGTTAATTTAATCTCAATTGAACTTAATTGCTTACTGCATTAGTACATGCATCATGGCATTGTATTTGTTCATGCATCATATAGATTTTCATTCTATTATTTTCTGTGCTAACTTGCAGTCTGCCCTTGGTTTTGTTTTCTTGTGCTCTTTTGGTTTTCTCTTTGTGTTTCTGTCCTTTCCTTAGCATCATGCCTAGGAAAACTAGAGCCCGTAGAACTATTCCCTCCTCTTCTCCGTCCCCTCCTTCCTTTGACCGTGAGAAGTTTCCGAGTGAGAAAAACCAAGAGATTTTTGAGAAGCTAAACCTTAGGAGAAAGATTTGGGCTGAGCATTCTGTTCTGTTAGATGAACTTGATCCTGCCATTAGGGCAAACTTTGAGCGTCGGGGCTGGTTACCCTTGGTGGATGTTTCTGATCCTCCTCCACCTTCTGCCTTGATTAGATAGTTCTTTTCGAACATCTCTATCCGCATCTATGATTCCAACACTTTAGTAAAGAGTTGGATACGAGGCGTAGAGTACACCATTACTCCTCAGGTAGTGGCTGATGCTCTAGGGGTACCATTGGTCCAGAATCCTGTCTATCCTTATGACGAGTCTCCCGAGTTGAGCAACGTTTTGTCTTACATCACTGGGACTACTGTCCAGTGGGGTTCTGATCCTAGGATCACTTCTGCTGAGCTCTTCGGGCTGCACTATCTGTTCTTTAGGATAGCTTGTCATTCTATCTGGCCCATTTCTCATGTTCACACCATTCCTCTTGAGAGGTGTGTGTTTTTGTATGCCCTGGTTACTGATGCTCCTATTAGTTTTCTCCATCTTTTTCTTCGTTCTTTGAACGATGTTTATAGGAGTTCATCTACTACTCATGCTCTTGTACATCCTATTTTCATACATAGGATCTTGCTTTATCTTGATTTTAGTGGCTTCCCTTCCTCTGAGCCCGTTCATGTGATAGCTCCCATAGGTGCGTCTTTTCTTAGACAGAGGGCCGCTCATCTTCGAGCTGGTTCTAAACACCCTAGGTCTGAGTCGTCTAGTAGCGCACCTCCTCCTTCTTCTTCTCCAGGTCTTGCTGGTGAGGATGTTCCTGATCCAGTTGGTGATGATGCTGCTGCTGCTGATGTTCCTCCACCTCCTTCGGCCGACTTTGATGTTCGTCGTACTCTGGAGACTGTCATGACCGTTCAGGCGGCTCATGGTCAGATTTTGGTGGACTTGCTAGATGAGATTCGTGCTCTCTGAGCAGACTTTGCGCGTCTTCATTCACCCTCACCACCTCCTTTTGATGGCGACTTGTGATTGCCCTTTGGCATTCCGTCACAAAAAGGGTGAGTGGAGTTTTGACTTGTAGAGGAGTTTTTGTAGTCAGGGGGAGACTTTTTGTTACTTTTTGTTTTTGAGGAGCTTGTGGAGTTTTTAGATTGTATCTAGGTGCTTCACTTTGTATATCATTTTTGGGGATATTTATGTTAGGGGGAGTAACATTGATTGATATACATGTTATATTCTTTGATTCTTGTTGCTTTGTGATTCACTGCTTATTGAATTATATTTATGAGTTGTTCATTCATATATGTCTTTATTTTGTCTTGAGTGAATCTTACAAGAATGTTATACCTATTGTTATACTCTTTTCTGTCACACATGCGTTTATGCGTTTGTTGAGTATTTCAGGAATATACAGGTTGATTCAACTAAGCTGCTGTCTACACTTGCAACCGATGGATAGTAGTTAGGGTTGAATTTGAGTTTATGAGCATTATCTTTGTAAAGGGCTTTTTACTTGTAAAACTTTGAGCTTTTAATTAGGGTTTTGTCACGGATTGCCAAAGGGGGAGTTTGTTAGGTTCTAAAGGTTTAAGAATTTATGTATTTAGAACTCTAATTTGTAATATTGGCAAACCATGATCAAAACAACATGTTTAGTCTTGTTAAAGTGTGCTCAAAGTTGTTTAATTATTGTAAAGTTGGAATCGAGAGACTGTAGATGCATTGGGGCATTTCGGTCTAACTCGATCGATCGAAGAATAGATTCGATCGATCGAAAATCGATCAGAATGCGTTTTCTGCAGAATTTCCAACTCAGCCCTAACTCATTAAACGTTTAGGGTTTTATGTTTTTGCCCTAGGTATATAAGGCAAAACCCTAGCCACGTTTTTAGAGTTGCTCCAGTTGTATTGTTGCTCATACATTGCTGTTTTGTGTAAATCTATTGTGAGATCTAAAGGAGTTTTCCTTTACACAAAGCTTAGGGTTTTAAAGTTAGAGATAGTATCAACATCTGATGATCAACTTGGTTGCTACCATTGAAGTTTAAAGAATATCAAGCGGGGGTGCTTGTAGCTGATTGAAGAATTCAAGAAAGAAGGAGTCCGTGGATTCGGAGCTTGCATGTGGTCGTGTCAGTAAGTTCTACTAGTGGGTAGCATTAGGGAGTCGAGCGGGGAGCTTATAGTCCTTTTGTATGAACTTCGATTCTTTCATAGTGAATTCAGGTTTGCCTTGAGGATCGGTGGGTCAAATCCTCCCCAGGTTTTTACCGTGTGGTTTCCTGGGTGATCATATCATTGTGTCTTTTATTATTCCGCTACTTTATTATTTTGATATGATTATTTGATTGCTTTAACCTAGAATTGCATAATTTGACTAAGTAACAACTTGGCTAATTAATCTAGGCTAACCAATCTGGTTGTGTTAAGGGATCTAAATAACCCATCACAAGTATCAAGACCAACAAGACTATTGACCAATCATTCATGACAAGCTTGAAGATCTATTTACAACAGTCACACATAGTGTTCAAAATTTCTTTCACAAAGAAATGAGTGCATACATAACAATCCAAGATCGTAAATGCACTATGTCATTAGTACGAAGGTACTAGGCCAAACTCACATGTGACATACACAAAACAAGTGATCAAACTTTTGAGATTTTTCAATTTTTATGGGTTTTTGAATTTTTGAACACACCTAAAACAGAACAAGAAAAGAAGATCAACAAAAAGGCAACTGGTACAAACCAAAAAAAATAAGAGAAACATGCTATAAAATTGAGGCAATGCATGATGAGATGCAATAGAAAATGTCCCTAAGTATTGGAAGAATTTATGCATGGACATGTTATAATGCTTATGCATGAGTACCCCTCTTCACCCACACGTCATGTGCGTTTGGGGTGATATCCTTGACGGATTGGGTACGAGAGTTTGGACTTTCAAACCTTCTAGTGAAACTCTCCAAGCAGTTGGTGAAGGCATCGATCATTTTCATCACATCCATCATTCCTGGATCACGGTTTTGACTTTTTGGTTACTCACCACCCCAAGACCTCATGTCATTTCTCCTTCCTCGTGACCGCGGTGCGCTTGCATTGTTGTCTGATCTTAGCTTTTGACAATTGGGTCTGGTATGTCCTTGCAATCCGCAATAGTGACACACATAATCCGTTCTAGGACCCCGTTGTGATCTTAGGAGAGATCTTCCTCTGGTTTCATGTTTGAACACAGATTGATTTCGGGGCTTGTTTACCACCCGTTGATCAGCCACATTTTTCTTCTTTTTAGCCGTAACTTTCTCAGGAGTCAGCTCTTCAACCGTATCTTTGGTCTTCATGAACTTCACTTCTTTGGTGACTTTGGCTGATGAGCTGCTCCCTCCGGTATATCCCAACCCGGACTTGTCTGAGGAAGGTTTTTGAGATGAGATAACATCATCTAACTTCTAGGAGGAGACTCTCTCTACCTTGGCATGAGCTTGCACTACCTCTTGCTCAAGAAACCTCACCTTCGAATAGGCTTCCAACAGCTCGCCATTTAGTGTCTCAAACTCACACTTCGCCTTTTTATATCGCACCATAAGGCTTTCGTAATCTTCCTCAGCCCTTTTCATCTTTTTAATGGCTGCATTAGCCACCTTTGCATATCCACCAGTCTTCTCAATGAGGAAATTATAAGTCTCTTGCAGACCCATTTCTTCTCCATCTACCTCATCTTCAAATTCCTCAACTATTCCAACTAATTCCAAATCAGAGTGCTCACCAAGCTCCTTCACAAGTGCCCCCAAATCATTCGAGGAATCCACATGAGCAATGGTCCTGAAGGCGGAGTAGTTTCCCTCTCCATCATAGCTCTCTTTCGAGTCAAAATCAAAAGAGTCTGAATCACTGAGCGTTGTGGTATAAGCCTTGCCTTTTCCCCTCAGAAAATTTGGACACTCCTTCTTTAGATGTCCATGGCCATTGCACTCATAACACACAATGTCTGAAGAGGATTCAGAATCCTGTCCTTCTTTCCTCTTAAACTCTTTCCTATCACCTCTAGAAGATGAAAACTTCCCTCTGTTGAAAGGTTTCCCACTGTTCTTCATCTTCAGAAATTTGCGGAAGTTCTTCGCAAGAAATGCTACTTCCTTCTCCACTCCATCTTCTTTGGAGGAATCATCCATTCTTTCAGTGATGGTTTTAAGAGCAAGCGATTTACTCGTCTTATGGGAAAAGGCAGTCCCAACTCATATGTTTAGAGAGACCCAATTAGTTCTTGAATTTTGATCTCATCCAAGTCTTTACTCTCTTCTATAGCTATAACTTTTACTCTAAAGCTCTCCGGTAAGGGCCTCAAAATTTTTCTCACCACCTTAGTATCTTCAATCTTCTCCCTAAGATTGAGTTTAGCAATTACAATTTCATTGAGCTTCCCATAGAATGAATCAAATGGTTCATCATCCCCCATCTTGAGCTCTTCAAATTTGGTGGTAAGCATTTGAAACTTTGTGTCCTTAACTTTCTTCGTACCCTCATATGTCATCTCCAAAATCTCCCAAGCTTCCTTGGCTACCGTCATATGAGAGATACAATGGAATTCATCAGGAGACACACCACAAAAAATAGCATTTAACGTTTTACTATTAGCATTGGCGGCTGCGAGAGCTGCCTTATCCCAAGTGGACTTAGGATCCCCCGGCTTAGTTCAACCTATCTCAACCGCATCCCAAATGGTATCATCTATAGAGCATAAAAATGCTCTCATTCTGACTTTCCAGAAAGCATAATTGTTTCCATCAAAAAATGGTGGAACATTGAGCGATTGAGACCGGTCCATCTCAAATAGGGTCAAGGATCACACTCAGGTATTTAAACCACAACGAGTGTACCTGCTCTGATACCAATTGAAAGCTTGAAAATGTGTTGAAAACACAAGAGCAATTTAGACCCCCAATTAAAATTACAACTCGATAGATTTTACACTAACTTAATACTAAGTGCGGAATAGTATAAATGCGAGCAGATGAACAAATAAGCTACTCTAATCCATAAACTAAACAACATAGCAGTATAATGGAATATAAAAGAGTAGGGAAGAAGAATGCCAACACAGAAAACATCGAGACGTGTTTTCGAAGAGGAAACAGAAGAACTTGGCGAAAAACCTCTCCACCGCCTTCCAAGCAGAAATCGATCCACTAGACAATCAGTTGGGATACATGGGTTAGCAAGAGACCCTCCAAGCCTAATCTACCCGATGTACCTAAGCCCTCCAAGCTCCTACTCCAACAAGGCTTCTCGGAACCGTGTCTTGTCTAGCTCTCCGGATCCCGCAACAAGCTCCATGTTGCATCTGCCATCCTTGGCTTCTTCCAATGCTTCCCAGTAGCACCAAAACATCACTCAACGCTCTTAAAGGGTGTGGTAAGTGTTTCGGCTATTAACCTCTCAATGGTATGGAAATGGAGAAGGAAGAGTTAAGGAAATACCACAAGCAAGTGTATAGAGAAAGGTGGGGATGACAATCTCTAATTCTCAATGTGTTTGGCTAGGGTTTTCTCTTTGAAGCATTTCACAACATTTGTGGGTAATGAGGGTATATATAGGATAGGCACAAAAAGTGTGAGTCATTCAGTATAGGCCGGCAGAACAGATTGCCTCACGGGTGTCTCGCGAGAAGGCCTTACCCGCGAGATACTCGCGAGGCACAGCTGTCTCCACCTGGCCTGACCCTTCGCATTCCAGCATGTGCAGGGTACATGTTTCACTTCGCGGGAAGCTAGGTCACGACATACCCTTAAGAATTCTTCAGTCTTCAAATGTTTGAGTCTTCACACTCTCTCTCTATCACACAACCCTTACAACAAATCCCACAATAGATACAGGGTATAAAGGATTGATAATAATTACAATCACATTTGGCACAGAATAAAAGCCAACAAAATACATAGTTGTAAATAACAACTTTACACTTAGTACCCAAGAGGTGCACAAACTACTACTAGCCAGAATATTCACAAGATTCCAATTTTTCTATCTATTTCTCCAATTCTTCTTTTGGGTAGCAAATCTCCTGCTTTAAACTGTATTTTTATTACATTCCTCATTGTTAGGTTGTCATAAGCTCATGAAGAGAAATGAGTGATCCAAGTCATAATTTTCAACTAATACATGTTGAACAATTTTGTTTGTCTTCTTTTATGTGATTAGAACTATAGCTTGATATATACTGTGTTACCTAAGTTAGCAATATCTATTTGAATTTGTTATCATACTCTTAGTCGTAACTCATAAGTTACTCTTTGCTATTTAGGTTTGTAGTGCAACCCAAAGATCTACATCTGGTAGTAATTCGGGAATGTTTGATGATGGTAGATTCTCAATTTTCCCTATTTTTCTTTTTCTTTTTATCTTTTTTCTTGAATGGTTATCGCATTCATTTTTATCGTTCATTCAAACCTCCCAAAACAAAAACAAAAATTGCTTTTCACTAACAAATTTATGTACATAACATGCTCAACTTATATTATTTATCCACTTTGTAATAACTTGAGTTTTTGGAACTAATGGTTTATGACATGATAAATAAATAAAACAGTTTATAAACAAAGAGTAAATGAATCTCCCTTGGTGAATGGTTGAGGGAGTTAATGTAATATATATAGAATGGTTTGTTACAATTGACAACTAGTCGCAGACCCACGCAATGCATGGGAATAGATAATTATTTTGTAATTTTGATATATGTATAATTTGCTTTCCTAAATTTGTTGAAGATAATTTACTCTCCCAAAAAATTAAACAATTTCTAAACTTTTTATGTTAAGTGGTCCATATTATTCTAAATTATGTTATAGTGCATTATGTTTAATAATTTTTTTTCTTTACAACTAAACTTTTTAAGTTTCAAATATATTATTCAATTGAGAATTTTGTGTCTATCAATTCATCAAATTGATTGCTCAATAATGCAATTAAGGGTCCCAATTAAAGATTTAAACTCCTAATTTTGTCACTGTTTCACTGTAGGATTTAACAAAAGATATAGTAAGGTATTTGATTTAGTATTAAAATTATGGTTTTTCAAGCCAGTAAGGATGTAACCAAATTGGATGAAATAATAACTAGGATATTTAATTAGGTTTTGGTAACACCAATTGGGAGAAAACATTTGGGATAAATCAAAGAATTAAAATCGTTAAGATTAGGACTTAGGCCAAATTTTGTGCTATTGATGTTCTTAATGATTTTTGTCAAACCGAAGGTCCACTTATCAAATTAAGAAACCTAATTACATGTTTGAAGGTCTAATTGGATGAGGTGACCAGTTGACTTCATAATTTGAAATGAAGAACCTTGGAAAGGCGACAATGATACTTGCAATGGAAATTGCACAAGATAGAGTGAATAGTAATGTTTTTTTTTTACAAACACAAAAAATAGGGTTTATTGGGGATTTAATTAGTTCATCTTTATTATGAGTTTGGTCGTAAAAGAAACTCTGATTTGAAAAAGAAGACTTCAATTGAGGAATAGAGCAGTAAATGACCCATTATGGATTAACAGGCTCTTATACTATTTGATAAAAATGAAGATAAAAACAAACAGGATTAAAAAATATTAACATGATCTATGCTATTTGCTACACTGCATTGATTTGATGTATTACACAAAGGTGTTTTTATACAAAATATCAAGTACTGCATCAGTGGCATGAGCATTTGAGCTAGAATTGGACCATATGCCAATGAAATTATTGCTAGAGACAATTCAGTCATCGACAACAATGCATTAGTAAGATCATACTGCAATGAATTACAATGTGCCAAGCAAATTGTTCTCAAGTATCATATTCTGCAATTTGATCAGCCACTGGTTGCTTCTATCCCAATGAAACCAACCCCTACCCAAATAAATAATAAGGTGATAAAGTTTACTTTACAAGCTTAGTAGACAGTAAAATGGGCTTCTAATGCCAAAAATGACAATTCAGTTACATGACTTTAAGGGTGTTTGAATTGAACCCATTCCATTATTTTGTTTTGACCATATGAGATGTTGTATCCGCCTAAGCTCTAGCGTTACTTCTCTCATGGCTGGCCTCTCATCTCCCTTCTTCTTGATGCATCTCAATGCAAGCTTAGCAAATGCTTGAATATCTTTATTGCTTCCTTGACTTAGCACCACGTCATCAACAATTTGCAATATGCAATTCTCATCCATTGAAAAAAAAGCAAAGCAATCTACCAAATTCTCTTCCACACCTATATATATGTACAGAAAGTAAAGTTACAGTTTTGGTCATACTTTGAATATAAGTTGAGATTTGATATTTCATGACAACCCCCAATTATACTAAAGCTGATATGCAAGAAAACTAAAAAATTAACCAAATAATTGAGAGAGAGAGAGAGAGAGAGAGAGAGAGAGAAATAACATTTTTTTTTTTTTTGTGAGGGAAGACTA
Source organism: Quercus aquifolioides (assembly GCA_019022515.1). Classification (NCBI taxonomy): domain Eukaryota; kingdom Viridiplantae; phylum Streptophyta; class Magnoliopsida; order Fagales; family Fagaceae; genus Quercus; species Quercus aquifolioides. The sequence continues at coordinate 5,274,456 of CM032335.1, read as the reverse complement.
TGCAAAGAATGGAGAGAAAATGATAAATTTATAATAAAATGGTGTGAATAAGAAGAGACAAAATAAGGAAAAGATGAAGGGAAAGATGAAGTGATATTAAAGTAAAAGGTAATGGGGAGATAAAAAGGAAAGGGAGGGAGAAAGGTTGGAGAAAATGTAAATATTTAAAATATGAGTAAATGTTAAAAAAATATTATAGAAAAATTGGAAAGAAATAGGATAATGATGTAGACGCTGATGTGGCTCAATTGGAGTGTGGCAACAATAAATGTTACGCTTCAGTTTTTAGATATATATAGATATAGATTACAAACACATAAGAGATAGTTTACATAGCAAATTACAATTTGCCTTTATCTCTATCTAAATGATGAGCCTTATCATTATCATGATGGTGTGTTGCATTATCCTTATAATACCCCTGCAAGTGAAATGGCAGTAACAGAACGTTGAGCTTGGTTCACAGTGTATAAAACCTGGTGGAGACAAAAGGTTTGGTCAGAAGGTCTGCAATTTGATCCTTGCTTGATAGAAATTGCACTTGTAGAAACCCATTTCGAACTTGTTCTCTTACAAAACGAAAATCAATTTTGACGTGCTTTGTTCGTGCATGAAAGATAGGGTTCGCAGTCAAGTAGGTAGCACCCACATTGTCAAACCACAACACTAGATGCATTTTGACGTGGATGCCCAATTCAATAAGAAGTGACTTAAGCCATAGGACTTCAGCAGTAGCATTTACAACAACCTGATACTGTACCTCTGTACTCGACCTAGCAACAGTTTGTTGCTTTCTTGAGTTCCATGAAACTAGATTGTGACTAAAGTAGATACAATAGTTGCTAGTGGACTTGCGATCATCTGGGCAACCAGCCCAATCTGCGTTAGAGTATACCAAAAATTGAGTGGAGGAACTGGGTCGAAGATAAAGACCATAGTTAATGGTGTCTTTGAGGTATCAGAGTATACGTTTCACTGCACTCTAGTGAATATCAGTGGGATGATGCATGAATTTGCATACTTTGTGGTCAAGTGATTTGTAGAGCCAGTGTCGGGGTACCAATTCATATCAGTAGCATTTTTTGAGGAGCTGTAAAGTAAGCTGACATGTTAGGAGACAAACCTTGGTAGGAGATGTCTAAGCGATGAAATCATTTGGTTGCAATATGACCTGTTTTGTAGCATAATTGACAAGTTGGATGAAGGCCAAAGGAGAAAGATGAGCCATGGCAACGACCGCGGCTTCTGCCTCAACCTGAAGTGGTTGCTGAGATCGTTGTCGATTAGAGTTGCGACCATTATTACGGCCGCAAGAATGGTCATTGCAAGTGGCCATGTTGGCTGAGCACACTATAAATTGAACAGTAGTAGTGTGTCACTCAATATGAAGTTCAAAACTAAGTAAGTGACTATAAATGTCTTCCAAGGTCAGGGGATCCACGTGAGTTGAGATAGAGGCCACGAGTGGTTCATAGGAAGAGTCAAGACCACTGAGCAGGGAGGAGGCTATTTGATAGGCTGGAAGTGGCTGTCTAAATGTAGCAAGGGTATCAGCAAGTGTCTTGACCTCTTGAAAATAGGAGTTACCTTTTGTGATGGAAGACAATTGGGAGCACAAATGCATCGTTCGTGTAGTGGATATGAATGAGAACATTCTCTCTAATCTCGACCAAACCTCTTAAGAGGTGGTGCAGTTGATAACTTGACTTAAAATGCCTTTAGACAGAGAAGACATTAGAATACTAAGGATGGCCTAATCCTTTTGAAACTATAAGCTGGATTCTCAATCTGCGCTGGAGTAGTGGAAGATGGTGCATTGGTGCAGTTGTAGTAATGAATTTTGAGGGAGCAATAATGGTGCCATCAACATGGCCAAAAGTAGTTGTTGACCACGTAGATAAGGAGTAACTTGGGCATGCCAAAGAAGATAATTATCTTTGGTGAGTTTGACAATCACCAAGGATTGAAAGTTGACAGGAGAAAAATTGGAGTAGCAGGAGTGGCTGATAGTGAGGTAGAAGAGGAAAGGGAAGAAGAGGAGTAGGGGGCCATGATGACAGACGTGAGTCTTTGTAAGGCTCTGATACCATAAAACAGTTTATAAACAAAGAGTAAATGAAGTTAATGTAATATATATAGAATGGTTTGTTACAATTGATAATTGCAAACACATAAGAGATAGTTTACATAGCAGATTACAATTTGCCTTTACCTCTATCTGATGAGCCTTATTATTATCATGATGGTGTGCTGCATTATCCATATCAATAATAAGCATGTCCAACAATGCTTGCTATTGCTTGGAGTTTGATTTAGTTACCATCATGGCATAAACACATCAAGTTTCTTGAAATAGAATGAATTAGCTTCTGGGCCCTCTCTCAAAATACTATGTTTTATATGTGTTATGGTGTGTATGCATGTATGAATGTGTGTTTGTAGGCATGTTCTCTATGTGGGTAAAGCCCATCATATGTTCTAGGAAAGTCCTTTACGAATGATGTGTGATTCGGAGAGATACAAAATGGTGACTTATGTAACCCCGAATTTTTTTGGGTTTTTCATTATGTGTCCTTAATGCCTGTTAATAATCCTAATCTTGCTTGTGATTTTCAATTGTATGTATAGAGGTTTCTTAGTTTTGGTTTGGTTACAATGTCTTATTTGTGATTTGGAAAATGAATTTATCTGTTTTAATAAGCCACATGTTAGCCCGTATTTTATATATATATATATAAGTTTTACTAAAAAGTTTATATATGTCTGTGAAATGCTAGATATATACATTGTTAGTCCACTTTGTAATAGCTTAATTTTTTGAGTTCAACCTTGACAAAATTTACCATATCTCTGTTTTTTGGTTTTACTAGTGGCAGAATGATGCTGAAGATTATGAGTTTGCCGTGTTTGCTTCAAAAGGATCCTGTTTTGTTTGGAGCTCCAATTCTAAGTATCGTTTGGATATTGATGTGCATGAAATATATACAATAAAGTACTCACATATCTACATATTTAGCTTTACTTTTATGTTATTTTGTTACTGATTATATAATATCTTTGTATTGCAGGTAACAAGGGCTTTACATGAAAAGTGGGACTAGGCCAATTAAATTCAAGTCCAATTGGAGCAAGAAATCAAAGGAAATTTGCACCAAATCCAAGTCCAATTCGGATTAGGATTCCAGCCTGCTCAGATATCCAATTGAGATGATTCAAGTTGGGCAGGAAAGTTAACTTAAAGGGCTACAACTTTGTAATTTACTAAAACTCCGAATTCTGAATTTAAATGGGCCAAAATCTTCAGTTAAATGAAGCCTAAAAATCTGGGATTTTCTCAAAACGGGAATTCAACTTGTAATAGGATTCCTTGACCTATTTAAAGGCTCTTTAGGGTAAAAAGAAGAGGAGAGAAACCTGAGAGGAAAAGGAGGTGCCACATAGAATAATTTGCTTTGGGAGTCTTTCAAAAGAGGAGTATCTGAGGACAAAGGCAAGAGCTTCATGTTGATCAACCAATTCGGATGAAAGACATAAGTTTTATTTGTTTTCTTTTCAATTTTATTATGAACTAAATTTTATTTTCTAGAGCATTGATGTAGTCTAGCAATGAACACACAATTTATTTTCTGAGTTATTTTATTTTTAATATTTCCATGATTGAGTGTTTAATTCTTATTCTTAATGCTTACTATTTTTTACAAATTATAGTTTGATCAATTGAATTACAATGGGACCGAGAGGTGATTTGTTATTTTAGTTCTAGAATTAAACACCAGTAGTTGAGCGAAAGTAGAGACGCTTTACCGTGACTAGTGTGATTTTTTAGAAAATTCAAAGTACGTAATGAGTCTCCAATTAATTAAATTCACATAGAGATATGGAATTGTTAGTTGAAGATATTTTTGATATTATTCGAGAGAAGATATTGAATACTTAAGGAATTTTTAATCATCAACGGGAGAGTATTAGAATTTAATAATTAGGAAGGATAAATTGTGTGGGATTTGTTAGGTGAAATCGATCGCTCTAGATCCATTCTTATCATATTTTTACACTATTAGATTTTTATGCTTTGTTAATTCTTTTTATTCGTAGATTTATTTTTATTAGTTTAATTTAATTCAGATAGTAGAACATTCCTTTTATTTTCGATTTTTTCCAAATAATAATTAATTTAGTGAATTTCAGTATTCAATAACATAGTTAATCCTTGTGGGTTCGACATTCGTTTTCTAAAAACACTTTACTACTTGTTACGATTCTGTGCGCTTGCAGATTATTTTATGTGAACAAGTTTTTGGCGCCGTTGTCGGGGATTAACTATTTGTTATTGATATTGATACTAGCTAGATATTTACTACTTTGGATTTTATTTTATTTATTCAAAAAAAAAATTTAATTAGGTGCATCTGAGTTTGTTTTCTTTCTTTTCAAGAATTAAAAGTGCATGTCCCGACCTAAACTATCAGAGCATACGCTCTTTGATCTTGAAATTGAAAGAACCTTACGTCAGCTTGAGAAAGAAAAGAATAAAGAGGCCAACACATCTCTATCTAAGATGGCCGATCAAGAGCAAAAGGCGTTAAGAGATTATGCTATGCCCTCGGTAAATGGAGCTACATCGAGCATAAGGAGGCCAGCCATACAAGCCAATAATTTTGAGATCAAGCCGGCCATCATTCAAATGATACAACAGATTGTCCAGTTCGGGGGGCTGTCACAAGAGGATCCTAATGTCCATATTGCAAATTTCTTGGAAATTTGTGATACTTTTAAACATAACGGAGTGACAGATGATGCGATTCGACTAAGGCTTTTTCCCTTCTCACTTAGGGATAAAGCAAAAGTTTGGTTGAATTCTTTGCCACATGGCATCATTACTACATGGGAGGAGTTGGCACAAAAAGTTTTAGCAAAATATTTCCCCCTCGCAAAGACAGCAAAGCTAAGGAATGATATCACTACGTTCATCCAATTTGAGGGTGAATCATTATATGAAGCATGGGAGAGGTACAAAGATTTATTGCGAAGGTGTCCTCATCATGACCTTCCAGCATGGCTTCAAGTGCAAACATTCTACAATGGTCTAGGAGCTACAAACAAGTCTATGGTTGATGCAACAGCTAGTGGAGCTTTAATGAGTAAAACTCATGAGGCAGCCTATGAACTTCTAGAAGAATTGGCATCCAACAACTATCAATGGCCTACAGAAAGAGCAATGCCAAGAAAGACAGTTAGAGTTTTAGAACTTGATTCTATTGCCTCATTGGCGACACAAATGGCAACTTTGTCTCAACAACTAGGTAAAATGAATGTTAATGCTATTCAAACTAATGTTGTTTGTGATCATTGTGCAGGAAATCATTCAAGTGTCGACTGCCAAGTGGGAAATCCTTTTGCCCAATCGAGTTATGGACAGACAAATTACGTGTCAAATTTTCAACGTCAAAATAATCCATACTCGAACACGTACAATCCTGGATGGAGGAATCACCCCAACTTCTCATGGAGCAATAACCAAGGGCAGGCTAAACCACCTCAGCAATTTCCACAGCAAGAGAAGAAGCCAACACTTGAGGACATGTTCATGCAGTACATGCAGAAGACAGATGTGGCAATCCAAAACAACTCAGCTTCAATCCGCAATCTTGAGGTGCAAATCGGTCAGCTCTCAAGCATGCTCACAGAGAGGACTACAGGAACTTTGCCAAGCAACACTGTCACCAATCCGAAAGAACATGTAAAGGCAATATCATTGAGAAGTGGACGAACATATGAGGAGCCAAAAGTAACAAATGCCAAACAAGATGAAGCTGTGGATAATGAGGAGTCAAAGATGAAGGAAGCCGAGTCAGAGATGAAAGAAGTGGAGCAAGCTGAGAAGACTAAGGAGAATGAAAGAGCTTCAAAATCCAAAAAATCCAATGAAGTTACTTCTGAGACTTATTTTCCTTCAATTTATGATCCACCAGTTCCTTTTCCACAAAGATTACGAAAAAACAACGTGGATGATCAGTTTTCTAAATTTCTAAGTATATTTAAGCAATTGCATATTAATATTCCTCTCATTGAAGCTTTGGAACAAATGCCTAAATATGCTAAATTTTTGAAGGATATTATATTAAAGAAGTAAAATTGGAAGAGCATGAAACAGTAATGCTGACAAAGGAGAGTAATGCAATCTTACAAAAGAAGCTGCCACGTAAGCTGAAAGATCCGGGGAGTTTCACTATCCCTTGCACTATAGGAAAATCTTATTTTGATAGAGCTTTATGTGATTTAGGGGCAAGTATTAATCTAATGCATTTCTCTGTTTTCAGGAAATTGGGTCTTGGAGAAGTAAAGCCGACCACTATCTCTTTACAATTGGCAGATAGATCTATTAAATATCCAAGAGGAGTCATTGAGGACGAATTAGTAAAAGTTGACAAGTTCATCTTCCTGGTTGACTTCATTGTCCTTGATATGGATGAGGATGAGGAGATCCCTTTGATATTGGGTCGACCTTCCCTTGCGACGGGCAGAACCTTAATTGATGTCCAGCAAGGAAAACTTGTTTTGAGGGTCGAAGAGGATGAGGTCACTTTTAATGTATTTAAGTCTATGGAATTTCCTTCCGAGACACATTCTTGTTTTCAAATAAGTGACCAAGACATGATCATGGCCGATGAGACTTGTGCAATTGATTTTCAAAAGTTACCACTTGAGGTATGTCTTTCTCACTCTACACCTGTTAAATTCAATGATGAAGAGGTTAAAGAGTGTGAAAGATATTTGAAGGCTACACCACTCTTTCCTCCTTCAATGCAACCAAAAGTGGAAGACCTAAAATCATGTCAGCCAACATCTCCACCAGAGGAACCACCTAAACTTGAGCTCAAATCGCTTCCATCAAAGTTAAGGTACACTTTCTTAGGTCAAGACTCTACTTTTCCAGTTATTATTAACAGTTCTTTGAGTGATGTAAAGGAGGAAAAGTTGTTGAGAATCTTGCGGGAACACAAAATAGCTTTGGGTTGGACCATCTCTGACATCAAAGGAATTAGTCCTTCAAATTGCACACACAAGATTTTAATGGAGGATAACATCTAGCTACAGACGTTAAATAAAGCGCTTTTGGGAGGCAACCCAAGTTTTTTTTTTATCTTTATGTTTATGTTTTTATTTTTTTATTTTTTATTTTTATTTTTTTTTCTTTATCTTATTGTTTTTTCTTTCATTTTGTAGGAATAAAGAGACCAAAGAAATCTTCAATGGGTACACGGCTGCACCTCAAGGAAAAATATTCAATTAAAATCAGGGGAGAATCTCTTCTCCTTTCTCATTCTTTTATTTAGTTTTTCTTCCTTTTTCCCATTGAGGACAATGTGAAATTTAAGTTTGGGGGAAGGGAATTTATTTTATTTATTTCAAAAAAAAAAAAAAAAAAACTTTCTTTTGCCTAGCTTGAGGTTTGTGTTTTAAGTTCATTATACTACTCTTGCTTAAAGAATTTCATTGCTTTCATGCTCAATTCATTGCACATGCACGTAGCCACTCAGACACAACTTGTTGTTGAAGGATAAAAATGATTAGAAAATCTTGATGATAACAATGTGGAGACTATAGCCCTTGTGAGTTTTGAGCCAATCATTATTTTTGGAGGGTTATTTATTTTTTTCTAATCTTAAAGTTCATTTGGAAGTGCGTAACATATTTCCCTTGCTGTAGTCCCATTGTTCTTGCTTTTGGCCAAGAAAAAATGATTTTATGCCACACTTGAACCTTTTGAAGTCATTGATGTTGAATGAACTATACTAGTCTTTGAGAGATGAGATTAGGCCATTTTTGTCTACTTTGAGCCATATATGTGTTTTTTTTTTTGGATACATTATCGCTAGTCACCCCATTGAGCCTTTTAATTAGCCTTTCTTTCTTAAAGCCCTTGTCCATAGTGTTTCAAGATGGAATTTGATCAGTTTGTTTCAATGTGGTGGTTTGTGCGAGAATTCAAAGAAGAAAAAAATTGTACAGAGTTCCATTTACTCCAATGTTTTGAGTTGCTTAGTAACTAGGGGTATTCATTACCAATGTTTACTCTTACGTCAAACCGTAACTTGAAATATGAGTTTGCAAAAGCACTTCAAGTTTGTGACTTGTTGAGTAACTGGGTGCATCCATCACAAATGCCTGCATTCACATCAAAAGATAAGTAACAACTTGAAGTAAGTAAGTAAAAAAGAAAAGAAAAGGGAAAAGTGTCAAAAAGAAGTAAATAAAAAGGGTTCTCATCAAATTTTGAGAAGTGAAATGTAAAGGAGTATTGCTTTGAAGAAGAAGAGTTGAAAAAAAAATGTTGAATGGAAATTCCAAAAAGAGTTGACATTCCGACAAATCTTGAAAACACTTCTTATATTTACCTTTACCCATTTTTTATTTCATACCCTTTACTTTTACCCTACATTACGTCCTAAAAAAGTCCTTATTTGATCTTGAAGATTGTGTAGTTCAGATATTGATATGACTGAATAAAAAGTGTGTTATAAATTCTTTTTGGCATCCTTTCATGAGACTACTTTTTCTTTTTTGATTAAGCATTTATCATGTGATTTATATGTGAGGTGTTTGATTTTGCTTACATTATTCCACTCACATATATTGTTGAGAGTGTTACACCCCATTTCAAAGCGATTTCATTTGTTGAGTGATAACACCGGACAGATTTGAGTTGAAGCATACTTTCAAATAGAGATTCGAGTCAAATTTATTCTAAAACTAAGAGTATGTTTGGGTTAGCTACCACTTTTCACTCACAGTGAGTTTTGATGGCATGAGAAATTTCTTTAGCATTTGTAGTGTTTTTGAACTTGAACTAATCCTCTTTGCAAAAGGCAATTGAAAAAAAAAAAATTGATTTTCTTTGTTTTGTTTATTTTGTGGGTATATTCTCTGCAAACCCTCGCGAGACTGCAACTCATCCACTAGTGTAAGCTAGGGGTTTAAAGGCTTGTTGCATACGCTAAATGCAATCGAAATTTCCAACGAAAGTGGATTAGTTAGGATATTTTCTTTGTTTTGTTTTACTCTTTATCTATTTTGCTCGAGGACTAGCAAAAATATAGGTTTGGGGGTATTTGATGTGCATGAAATATATACAATAAAGTACTCACATATCTTCATATTTAGTTTTACTTTTATGTTATTTTGTTACTGATTATATAATATCTTTGTGTTGCTGGTAACAAGGGCTTTACATGCAAAGTGGGGCTAGGCCAATTAAATTCAAGTCCAATTGGAGCAAGAAATCAAAGGAAATTTGCACAAAATCCAAGTCCAATTCGGATTAGGATTCCAGCCTGCACATCAGTTAGTATTTTTGACATAACTTTCGGCTCAGATATCCAATCGAGATGATTCAAGTTGGGCTGGAAAGTAAACTTAAAGGGCTACAACTTTGTAGTTTACCAAAAGTCATAATTATGAATTTAAATGGGCCAAAATCGTCGATTAAATGAAGCCTAAAAAATCTGGGATTTTCTCCTAACGGGAATTCAACTTGTAATAGGATTCCTTGACCTATTTAAAGGCTCTTTAGGGTAAAAAGAAGAGGAGAGAAACCTGAGAGGAGAAGGAGGTGCCGTATAGAAGAATTTGCTTTTGGGAGTCTTTCAAAAGAGGAGCATCTGAGGACAAAGGCGAGAGCTTCATGTTGATCAACCAATTCAGATGAAAGACATAAGTTTTATTTGTTTTCTTTTCAATTTTATTATGAACTAAATTTTATTTTCTAGAGCATTGATGTAGTCTAGCAATGAACACACAATTTATTTTCTGAGTTATTTTATTTTTAATATTTCCATGATTGAGTGTTTAATTCTTATTCTTAATGCTTACTATTTTTTACAAATTATAGTTTGATCAATTGAATTACAATGAGACCGAGAGGTGATTTGTTATTTTAGTTCTAGAATTAAACACCATTAGTTGAGCGAAAGTAGAGATGCTTTACCGCGACTAGTGTGATTTTTCAGAAAATTCAAAGTACGTAATGAGTCTCTAATTAATTAAATTCACATAGAGATATGGAATTATTAGTTGAAGATATTTTTGATATTATTCGAGAGAAGATATTGAATACTTAAGGAATTTTTAATCATCAACGGGAGATTATTAGAATTTAATAATTAGGAAGGATAAATTGTGTGGGATTTGTTAGGTGAAATCAATCGCTCTAGATCCATTCTTATCATATTTTTTCACTGTTATATTTTTACGCTTTGTTAATTCTTTTTATTCGTAGATTTATTTTTATTCAATAGTTTAACTTAATTTAGATAGTAAAACGTTCCATTTATTTTCGATTTTCCAAATAGTAATTTATTTAGTGAATTTTGGTATTCAATAACATAGTTAATCCTTGTGGGTTCGACATTCGTTTTCTAAAAACACTTTACTACTTGTTACGATTCTGTGCACTTGCAGATTATTTTACGCGAACAGATATCCTATTTATTGTTCAATAAATTAATACTCAAGACTTTCTTTCTAAATTGTTTGTAATAAATTTAAAAGTTTGAACTCCAAGATGCCTTAGTGGCAAGTTGTTAGAAGATTGTTACTGGTTCAATGGTGGAATTTGCTCCTCTTCTATGTGTTGTATATAATTTAGCTTGTGCAAACGATTAACATCCCTATTAATTGTTTTATATTGCTCTAGTGAGTTTTGTAGTTCTTCTGTTTATTTTTCTTTGATGTATGTGAAGATTAAATCCACCAACTCTATGAACCCGATCCAACCCAATCTAAACCAACCCCTAGGGTTGATATTTTATGGGTTGAAGGGTTAGGTTGGATCAGCTTTGAGTTGGCAAAAATTTCAGTCCAAGTAAATCAAATTCATGCTCTTACTTAATAGTTAAATAAACATATTTAGTTTAAATTTGTTATTTTAAATTATTTTGATTTTTGTAACTAGTTTCGATGAAATTGTAATTCTTTTGAAAGTGGGCTTAAATTGTAGAATGAAAACCAAATGACCTAACCCAACCCATCGTGTTTCCTACAAATCAAGCTGGGTCATCTTTTTAGAGCTACAATGGTCCACGAGTTTAGTTAGGTTTGGAGATTTCTCAACATGTGAAATTTATGTTGGATTGAAAAATACCCAAAACCCCTACTTCTTTCTGATTTATGATAATAATTAAGTGGAAATTACATTTTGTCTGATGATTATTTAACACCCTACCTTCCTCACCCCAAGCCAAACTATTCAAACGAATTGAATAATACTTTTCGTGAACCCACAAATTTTTTTTTTTTATTATATAATAGTGAACCCACGAATTGAATAAAAGTTTTAGGAACCCTTTGTAGTCTTCTAGATGTACTCCTTTCCTCGTATAAACTTCCATACTGAGATTAAGTTATGGGGAAAAGAAGTTTGAGTGGATATGTTAATGGCAATGACTTCCTTGACAAATTCAACGAGGAAGACAGAGCCGCCATGATTCTTCTTCACATAAAGCATGTCAAGCTGGATGAGATATTTGCCATAGCTTTGCATGAAATCAAAAACCAAAGAATTAGGCATAACCAACATGTAGCAACTATAGCAAGCCATAACCCATTCAATGTTTTCCAGGAAAACAAAAGTTATTTAGCCCGTCCATGAAAGCCTATGCTTACAAGCCCCCGTATTTTCCACCATTCCCACGCCTCAACGGCCTCATAGGAGCATGCTTTAAGGCCTTTGAGAAGCAGCTTATATCCAGAGATGTAAGGAGCGACCAAAGCAAGCTGTCCTGAACAAACTAGGCGTGGAAAACTTTCCCTTGCCATTGATAAACAAGAATGAAGTTGTTGATAATGGAATTCCTGTCACTGTGTGTGACTGACGTTACATAAAAGGTAAACAATACTCAATGACATTCAAGCTTTGGGGGTCTAAGGCGATGTATCTTAGGTTCCTCAGTTAAATTCAACAATATAGCTACATTAATCAGTAACATAGTTGAATTTAATTGTCATCAAAGGAAGATAGCACATTTGAGCTACATTAGTTAATCTCACATAGTTGAATTTAAATAGAAAACTTAAAGTACGACATCTAAAGAATTGTATTTAAGTATTAATTATAATCCCTACGTATCAGTCAATATTAGCTAGATATTTTTAGTGCCAGGAGAGGGAGTTTGCATTAAGTGTTGGTATTAAGTATTAGGTTTAGCTTCTTCTTCTACTTCTTCTCTTTTTTTATTTTTTATTTTTTGGCAGTAAGTACTGGAAAAAATGCCCATGTGGGTTAGACAACATTTTTTTTTTTTTTTTTTGTAATTTGATGAGAATGTGGGTTTGACAACATTGCAAATTTGCAATAGTACATTTTGGAATGATAATGAACTCTTTTTTCGTTTGAACCATGATTGTTATTCCCATGACTTGATCTCGTTGCCATGATTTTGTAATGCACGAATTAGCCTCAGTGGGTTCGTAGCCAGGATTTATACCACTACTAGTAATGCCTATGTTGAAAAACAGCTATGTTTCAGAACAGAATTTCTTAAGCTTACAAAATTGGAGATTCATAATTCCCCTCAGTTGAATGAGATAATAATAGAAATGGGGGTGGGTGATGCCCAATATGAAATCCCTATATATTAACAGCTGTATGGAGTTAAAAGACAGTGCCTAAGGGCATTGAATACCTTAAAAATCTCCAACAACTGTATTTGGAATCTGTCTCAATGGAACTTCAAAATAGCATTGAGGGAGAAGGTAGCGTAGATTTCCCAAAGGTGCAGCACATCCCAAACATCCTCATCTAGTAGTAATTTGAAATGTTTAATGATGGTAGCTTCTCAATTCGATCTGCTCTTCATCTTCCTTTTACCTTTAAATGAATGGTCATTGCATTCATTTTATATTTTATCCTTAAAAGAAAAAAGAAAAAAAAAATTGCATCATTTAAGCTTTCTCACCAATAAATTTATAGAAGTGCGTAACATGCTTGATTTATATTTTATTATTAATTCACTTTGAAATGGTTTATGGTTTTGGAACTAATGCTTTCTGACATGATGAATTAGTAATATTTTCTAATGATTAATTTGACTTTACTGAATCTTTGTTTTTTGGTTTTTCCGTGGTAGAATCAGGCCCACTAATGCTTTCTACCGCTAGATTTATTGTAGTTTGTTTTAGCTACCATCTTGGCATAAGCACTTCAATTTCCTTGAAATAGATCAAATTAGTTGTTATATGTATTTAGGTGTGCATGCATGATTGCTAGTGTGTTTGTGAGTGTGTTCTATATGTGGGTATGACAAGCCCACCATATATTCGAGGAATGTCCTCTGTGGAGGGTGTCGGATTGGAAGATACAAGATGGGTGACTTATGTACCCCAAGACTTTAGTTTTTTGGATTTTTCATTATGTCTTTCATGTGTATCGATTATTTTTGAGTTTGGAACATTCAATTGTATGAACAACGGTTTCTTAGATTTGGTTGGGTTATGATATCTATTTGTGGTATGTGGAACATGTGTTTGTTTTAATAAGCCACGTGTTAGCCCATGATTTGTTTATATATATATATATATATATATTCGTGTTTCTAAGTGCTTTTTAGCTTCTTGTATCTGAGAACTAGTCATAATGAGAAACTTTGATTAATAGTAGGGCTTTTTTTTTTTTTAGAAAATTTATTGATGAATAAACACATTACAAATAAAGAGCAAAAGCTCACAGCTAGCAGAGTACAACCACTCTGATACGCACAAAAAGTCCTTCATAGACCACCTAACTGAGATTGCTAGCCTACAAATCAACAAGACTAACAATTTGACACCAAAACTATTAAAGCCAGGCTATAAACAGGGATAGTTTCTAGGATCTGCCAATGACAGTTCCACCAGATTGGAAACATCTTAGGGCCTAATTAACACCAACTGCTTTCAACACAGAGCAGCACCTGAGGCAATCATCAACTTCAACCAGTATCTTTGAACATTCTTGAGCTGGACAGATTCCTTCATGTCCCAGTTACATCATAATACTCAATATTGGATAGAATCACAGTTGGAGCCTTTGCTTTCAACTCTAGGTTTGGCATCCTTGTTAACAGATTTGACTATCTGTTCTAATAGCTTTTTTCCTTTACATTGATAATAGGATGTTCGATTGCTTAGTGGTCACATTGTTTGTGTTACACACTGTTTATAGATTTATGGTCTAATTTTAGACAGAATATTAGACTGTCTTCTGTACTTGCATATCAGCTTGGTACGCGCTGCTTGTGTTTTATCATTGAGACCCCTCTACGTACTTCTATCCATTTGAGATGCATTATATAAGATCAGAAATAAATTTCTTGATTTATACTGGTATTTCCCTCATATTTAAGCTGAGACGTGGTTGTTTTGAGGAGCATATTCACTAGTGCCTTGTTTCTAGGAAGATGCTCAGAGGTTGAACCTTCTTTTTGCATCCTCTTAACCTTCGTACCCAGCAGGCGCACAAACGATTAGCCAAAAGATGCTTTCCCCCTCCATTTCTGTATTAGCACATGAAAAGTGTTGTGTCAAGTTAGGAAAAAAGGTTCCCAATTTCTGTATTACACATTATGCTCTTTAGTTCACAATTCATATATAAATGAGATGTGATTATGGTTTATTTATTTTTGGATGAGTATAATCAGAGTCTTATTATTTTAACTTTATTAATGCATCTTTGGCCACTAACATATGGTTCTTGAGTCTTACTTAAAAATCTTTGACTTACATATAAATTCTAAATTAGATTTCCAGTAGTCCTTTTTTCCCCCTCTGTTTTTTCCAATTATTCTTTTGGGTAGAAAGTTCCTGCTTTAAACTATATTTTCACTGCATTCCTCATGTTTGGTTGTCTAAAACTCATGAAGAGAAATTAGTGCTCAAAGTCATAATATCCAAGTACAACCTGTTGAACAATTTTGCGTCTGTCTTCTTTTATGTTATTGGGAACGCAACTTGATAATTTGTGTTACTTAAGTTAGCAATATCTATTTGAATTTGGGATTGTACTCATATAGTCATGACTCATATGTTACTCTTTTGTTATTCACTGTTGCATGTCCATATACTTATACAATAGCACTTTATGTAGTTTTTCTCCTTTATCATATGCATCTCTTTTTATCTTTTAATCATTTTGAAAGTAAGAAGCAAGAAATCTTTCGTCGTTGCTTACGAACATGCTTGCATTTTTGTTTTCCTCAAAATGTAGTTACGGTTATTTTTGTTCAAGTTTTACAAATAAGTACTATTTAATGTTGCTCTGCAGTGTGAGAGAAGAAAGTTCATAGATTTCTTTACTTGCTGCTCAGAAAGCATCTTCAATTGCGAACTTAATGAGAAGATTCCATGAGAACCTCTAAGGGTCCAAGGCTTTCTGGAATGCAGAAGCAAGCACTTCTATATAGAGGGTTTTTGTGAGTAGTTTATTCCAAATCTGCTGAAGATCGACAAAAGATTGCTTCCATTGTGTCAGCTGAGTTCTGCAGTAATTCTAAGCAAGTAGATTGGAAAATTTTCCTCTATATTGAGTACTTTCTTTGCTTTGGTAAGAAACATTTGGATCAGCTCAAGAGCCCTAATACTATTGGGTTGTCGTTGTTAAATGTTTGTGTCTCTGAAACCATAAATCCTAAACCTTGAACAAAGACATTTATTTAATTCTTATTCTGTTTGAAGCTGAAATTTGTTTTATTCACTAGTTAAATGATTATTTGATGAAAAGGATATCTCGGTCCCAAATTCTTAGTATTAGTAAATTAAGACATGGTCTACTGCTTTAAAAGTTGCAAATTTTCCCAACTATTGATTATTCCATCCTCTTCAAGGGCAGCATATATAGATGAATCTTATTCTTAAGTTATTTATCATATGGTTTACTGTTTTGGAAATGGTAAATCTTGCCAATTATTGCTTGTTCAACATCTTAAACGTATGCTTACTTTCAGGCTTAGATGTCCAACTCTTATCCTTTGTGTTGTTTATGATATGATGAACATTTGCCATGTTTTAAAACATGTAGGTAGTGAAAACGATCAATTCCATAGAAATAAAGAAGGATTCCGCGTATGATATCCTTATGATACGGATTCAGCCTTTTCAACGTAAGTTAAGAGTGTATTTATTTTATTTTATTTATCTTCAATATGTGGAAATTAGAGGCTGGGCTCAATCCGTGAGAATTGAAGCCCCGAAGAGACTGAGCAAAAATAAAAAACAAAAGCTTGATTAACTTAACGTATTAACTGAGAATTGCTCTATTTTGAAAAATGAGTTCAATAATGAAGGCTTCATGCATTTTTTCTTTACTTTCTAAAATTATCAAAAAAAAAAAAAGAGGAGGATTTGAACCCTTAAAAGTTTCTGTTGGAAATGTTAGTTTTGCCTTTGGAAATTGTTGAGAAAAGTTTTGTTTTTTGCTTTTTGTATTCTTTTTTTGCAAATATTCTAACTTAGCTTTTTTCAAAATAAACTAATTTTTAGCTTTTTTTTAACACATTTAACATAAATTGATAAAAGTTATCAAAAACTATATTTTTTATTAAACACCACAAATAAATTACGAAAATAAGCTATTCCAAGATGGACATCAAAACTTCTAAACTTGTTGGGATACAAGTTGGAAGCTGTAAAAGTTATTTTTGTCTGAAATACCAAACATTGCCTCTTGTTGGCTGATCTGATAATGCAGATTCAAAATCAATTGTTCAGTCCAAGTGATCAATACCAAACCTTCGTCAAAAAAGCCAAGATCCAATCACAATTATTTTAAAAGTCTCATACGAAAAGTAATAGGATTTTACTAATGTGTGCCCTAAGGGCACACAATAATTTTCATTTTTGAAAAATTTTTCTCTGAAATTGAAAAAGTATTAACAGCTTTTTCAATTCCCGAAAAAATGTTTGCAAAAGTGGATGGTGACACATTAACCGGACCCAAAGTAATATAGGAGATAATTGTCTACGTTTAAGTGGGAACATGGTGACATGTTTCTCAAAATTATAATATGATGACTATTGAAGACTATCTCAAATTGTAAAAGGCAAGTGGACCTGTTATCTTTTTCCTAAATAAATGTAAAAATAAAATGTGAAGCACTAATCTAAAATCTATATATCTATATATATAATAATAGGTGAAGCAGAAAGAAAATTCAATTAGATTTCAAATGGATTCTCAATTTTGCGCTACTTGTCCTAACCAAAACTCAAAAAAAAAAAAAAAAAAAAAAAAAAAAAAAAAAAAATCTAATTAGATTATAAATTGGACTCCAATTTTGTGTCATGTATCTTATCTAAATTTTCTAATTTTTGTGCCCAAATAAATGATACATTAACATTTAATACGGAAGCCAAGAAAACCACAATGATAATACTTATTGCCCTAAGCAAGAACATCTCGCCTGCACACTTTTATGGGTGATCTCAATAGAGTTTGGAGCTCTTCTAATTCCACAACCAGAACCAAGGAGTCCAACGAGAAAGACTATAAAAGTAAAATATTATCTCCTCCTAATTCCATATCGTCATCCCATGTCTCCTCCTCTCTCAACCTCTACCAACTAGATCCACACACTACCTCTCCTCCTCCTTACAGATTTCTCAAAGCAAGGCCGGGTTCAAATACAATGTTCAATCCCACTCTTTCTTACTTCACACTCTCATACATTAGCATTTTATTGGCGCCTCAAAGAAGATTCCAAGCTCAATGATCAGTTTTTATTTTTTAATGTCCCTTTATATATTTTAAATAATAAAATGCAATATTCTCTTTTTTCTTCACTGTAGCATCACTTAAATAATAAAATGCAATATTCTCTTTTTTTTTATTCATTGTTTTATCTAATGCTATCCTATGTATGATAAACCGGAAAAAAAAAAAAAAAAAAAAAAAAAAAAAAAAAAAAAAAAACCAACTGCATTACTTAAATAATAAAATGCAATATATATTTTTCATTGTTTGATTTAATTCTATCATCTGTATGATAAACCCAAAAAAACAAAAAAATTGGCCAGTAGCATCATTACAATTAACCAATCTCGTGCAGTAGCACGGGGTTACATACTAGTTTAATATAAAAGAAGCTGCGTGACAACTATAAATCAAAAGGCAGACAATCCATTTGGGAAATTAAAATTTAAAAGAATAAGAGGATAGCGAGAGGAAAAAGCCAAGTGAAAACAAAAGAAGAAGAGAGTGTTCGACAAGGGCTACTTCAAGTCTGTAAAGGTCTACTCATTTTCTGTTTTGCTGAGAAGAAAGAAAAGTCTTGGGTATCAATTTCAAGCAGTGGAGACTGGAAGTTGGATTTGATTTTTTTTTTTTTTTTTTTATTTCATTAATTTGAAGAATGTAAATTGTTGTTCAATTCTACTTATCTCTATATCATATGTTTATTCTCTATTAATTATTGAGAACACACTGAAATTTTATCAATTATTTTGTCCTTTTATAAGTGTGTGAGTATTTCATGAGGAATAAATAACGGTTTTCTATTTTTTTTCACTGGGGGAATCACTTGATTTTATGTATTACCATTTTATATTCTATCTCTGTTGGTCACCTATATGACTGTATTGGTTGTAATTGCAAATTGCAATGCTTTTACAGTTTTATTATCAAAGAAACATATTGTTTGAAAAGAAAAAAGGCCAAACTCTTTGATCAATTAATGATACAGAGGAATATTGTGGAACACTCGAAACAAATTGGTCTCTCACGGGAAACATGACTATGGTTTTTTTAATATAGAAAAAATTAGATGTAAACCTCATGGAAAATTAAAATGTAAATTGTAAAGAATCTCTTAAAGACTTAAACATGTCAAATTAATAAAAAATGTCAAAATTTTGGATCATAAACTATATAATTTTTAAGAATTCTTTTGATCAAATATCGGTTAATTCATTTTTGTCCTTAAATCTTTATAAACATTTATTGGAACCCTTGCCTTCCCTTACCATTATTATGCAATAATAATAAAAATAAAAATAAAAAGAAGAAGCCTAATGTAAAAGACATGCACCCATCCATCCAGTGTTGACCAGACAAATTAGACAACGAGTTGCTGTCATAACCCATAAATACAAACTATATGGAGAAGATGATATTTTAATTATTGGAAATGTCGTCAGCAACAAATAGAAACAATAATATTTCTCATTGTTTAATTATTTTTTTCCTCAAAAAAAAAAACTATTTTTTTGAGAAAGAAAAGAAAAAAAAAATCATTGTTTAATTTAGATAAATACAAAGACCATTGTATTTATGGAATTTTAATAATTATGACATTTGCTAATTAAGTAAAGTCAACGCTGATGAACGAAATCTACGCTGATGTATTCCAAAAAATATTTGGGTGAGGTGTCAAACCACCACCAAGATACAAAAAATTAATGGGGAAAATCAAGGGCACTATACCAGAGAGAAACCAAAGATATGGTATTGATCGTATGATATCCTTTTGATACGCATTTATCAACTGAGAACTGCTCAGTTTTGAAAAATGAGTTCAATAATGAAGGCTTTATGCATTTTTTTTCTTTACTTTTTAACCAATTATAAAAAAATAAAAAAAGAGAATTTAAACCCTTAAAGTTTATGTTGGAAATATTAAGATATGTTTGGTAATTATTTTTTCCTTTATTTTCTGTTTTCAAAAACAATTTTCTATTTTTGAAACTAAAAAACTTGTTCGCCAACTCAAAATGGATAGAAAATAAAAAATGTTCTCAAAACTCAATTTGTGAAGAAAACTGAAAACATGCAAAAGGCTGTTTTCAGTGTTTAGTTTTCAAAAGTAAAAAAAAAAAACATGTATTTGATTTAATAAATTTGTCTCATTTAATGAGTTAGCATTAGAATTCAAATCCTAATAACAACATATTTTAGTATTTTTTATTTTTTTCTTCAATTTTTTTTTTTTAATTTCAACTAACCAAACATGTTTTTTATTTCAAAAATACAAGAATTTTTTTTTTCTTTATATTCCTAAAAACAAGTTTTTAAAAATAGAAAACAAAAACTATTATCAAACATAACCTTAGTTTTGCCTTTGGAAATTGTTGAGAAAAGTTTTGTTTTTTGCTTTTTGTCTCTTTTTTTTTTTTTTTCAAATATTCTAACTTTTATATTTTTTAAATTAATTAATTTTTAATTTTTTGTAACACATTTAATATAAAAATTACTAAAAATTACATCTTTTGCTAAACATTGAAAAAAAATTATTGAAAATAAGATATTTCCATACGAATATAAGAACTTCTGAACTTGTTGTGATACCAGTTGAAAGCTACAAAAGTTATTTTTGTTGGAGATTCCAAACATTGCCTCATATTCGCTGATCTAATAATGCAGATTCAAAGTTGTATAAAAAAAAATAATGCAAATTCAAAGTCAATTGTTTAGTCCAACTAAAGTAGGGGTGGCAAATGGGTGGGTTTGGCGTGGACATAATTGAGTTGGGTATATAAAACCCATTAACCCATTACAATCCATTTAACTAATAACTTCTAACCCAAATCTAACCCAACCCAATTACCCAATTATCAAAATTACCAAAATGCCACTAAAGTGAAAATGAACAAAGTACTTTAAAATTTTAAAAAATGACCAAAATACTCCAAAATCTAAAAATTACCAAAATACCCCTAAAACCCAAAAAATGACCAAAATACCCCCAAACCTAAAAATTACCAAAATACTCCCAAATCCTAAAAAATTACCAAAATACCCCTGAAACCCAAAAATGACCAAAATACCCCCGAACCCAAAAAATGACCAAAATACCCCCAAAACCCAAAAATTTACCAAAATATTCATCCCCCACTACTAAAAAAATTGATATTTTACCTTTATTTTATTAAAAGATAAATATTCATACCACTACTAAAAAAAATGGTTAGAAAGAAACATAGTGCAATAACATTTTCTACTAGTTTTTAGTATATTCCTTTTCTTTAAACTGAGAATTAAATATATGAAATATTTCTTAAAAATATATTCTCATTCTATTCCCTTAATTATAGAGATATTTGTAACCCGTCTATAGAACTTTTGTAAGGAAACAAACTCGTGAGACTACTCTGTGTCAAATATGCTCTTGACTATGGATGTGAGTTTATGAAACTAGTAAGAGCTTTTGTATAGAATTTGTCTTTACTAAAGGGGCCGGTTGGGCTTTTGCAACTTGTAATACTAATATTGACATTATGTCATTATCTTTGTTTTAAGTCTCATTGAAATTGCTATACATGTACACAGGAATTAAATTTAGAGCTGCTGTATTTGGCGACCAAATCTGATAGTTTAGCATGTCAACAACAGAGACATTTGAATATGATAAAACAATTATACACACTATTAATTGACCCACACGTCTTTCCCAGAATACTGCCAAAATCTTTTTGAAGTATGACCATGCATTCTTTATAGAGATATCACTATCCATACAACACGAAAGTCTTGTGCACCAAAATGTGTTACCATACTGCATCAACATAATACGAATTACGAAAGACACAAATCTACAACTACTACTACTACTACTACAGCTATGAAAAAATTGTTATTTGTAGGTAATAATGTAAGTTGGAAAATGCAAAGAAACTGAAGAGTAGCAAAGGATTTTAAAATGATTTCCAGATTCTGATTTACATGTTTATAAGGATGAGCCATCGCTAACCCGATAAAAAAAAAAAAAACTGCACTCAATGATTAATGCAGGTTATACATTTTTAAATGTATCCCCAAGAAAGTCTTCTTCGAACCCAAAAAAAATTGCAACCTTAGGATCCCAGATGTTAACCTCTTTTTTCTTGTATGCGGCAGATACGAGCTGCACAGAAAGGGAGAAAAATATTAGTGAAAAACACAATGTCATCCAATATACTTTACTATCAAGTCACAAAACTTCTTATATAAGCCAAAATATTCACATATATCCTCCATGTAGTGAAACGATCAGTCAATACATCTGGACCTATATTTAAGAAATCTCATCCATGGCAACTCTCACTACAAAAGTTATATCATCCTAGCAAGACCAAGTAAATATAACATTCTCTATAAAATGGATATATCCCATGAACTAGCAATTTATGAAAAGGTATACTGAAGTAATAAATGTGCCAGAAGGCATAATAATTAAAACAAGAACAATTAGCTCCCACTACCAAAACCTAGAGAAAAATTACACAAACAACAGAAAAATTTACCTTAAAATAGCTTCCTTTCACCTAATCCTCATCAACATATGAACTAGATTGAGATAGGCACAAGTTGCCAAAATCCTCCATGAGGCTTTCTTCCTCAAAATCATGTATAGCTGAAAAACAAAAGTAAAGCATTTATTAGTACATCAAATATAGATTAATGAATATTGCGAGCACATAAGTGATAAAAAAAATATGATATACTTGGTACTCCATATAGCCAATCACGAGCACATAACAAAGCTTCTGTAGTTTGTGGCAAAAGAGAACTGCAAAACTTATCAAGAATACGGCCACCAATACTGAATGCAGACTTCGAGGCAACGATAGTAATGGGAATGCTCAAAATATCACGTGCCATAAGGGAAAGTTCTAGGAAATGATTACTGTGAGACTTCCAATACCCTATAACATTCAAATCCTCATGCAACCTATGGTCAAGTCGAGTCTCTTCTAAGTATAAATCCAACTGTGACTTGCTTGAATCTGAACCAATAAGTTGACTCGTATATGTCTCAAAACCAGAGAAATCGTCATGCCTAACATAATGACCACGCACTCCACCACTGCTGTTGGTTTAGTTAGCCGACATTGTAGCTATAGTCCCTAAAGTTTTTTATTTTTTTATTTTTTTATGTAAACTAGTATGTATATTGTTATACTGACGCAACAAATTTCACAATATTTGCACTGTGCTTGGTTTCGTGAGCAGCGGCACTGTAGCTATTTTTTTTTTTTTTCTTTCTTTCAATAATCAATTTGTTTTTTTTTTTCCCCATTAAATATTTATATAAGCTGGTATATATATTGTTATAATGACACAACAAATTTCTATAGCGGCAATGCCGCTACAGTGCTTTTGCACTGTGCTTGGTTTCATGAGCAGCGGCACTGTAGCTATAGTGCCTAAAGTTTTTTTTTTCTTTCTTTCTTTTAGTAATCGGTTTGTGTTTTTTTTTTTTTTTTTCCTTTTAAATATTTATATAAGCTGGTATATATATTGTTATACTGACACAACAAATTTCACAATATTTTCACAATTATTGACGTGTACAGTGCTTGCTTTGGCACTGTGCATTTGGTTTCGTGAGCAGTGGCATTGTAGCTACAGTACCAAGCGGCACTGTAGCTATAGTGCCTTAAGTTTTTTTTTTTTTCCTGGTAATCGGTTTGTGTTCTTTTTTTTTTCTTTTTAAATATTTATGTAAGCTGGTATATATATTGTTATACTGACACAACAAATTTTACAATATTTTCACAATTATTGACGTGTACAGTGCTTTGGCACTGTACATTTGGCTTCGTGAGTAGCGGCACTGTAGCTACAGTACCAAGTGGCACTATAGCTACAGTGCCTCTTTTTTTTTTTCCCCCTTTTAAATATTAATGTAAGCTGGTATATATATTGTTTTTACTGACACAACAAATTTCACAATATTTTCACAATTATTGACGTGTCAATTTCTTACAAGTCGAAATAAAATAATAAAATATGAGACTGTGACCAACCACAACTAAAAATAAATGTTTTGAGAAAATGTTACAACACTTATTGTTGTCAAAATATTTTCACAATTGTTGAGATCTCAATTTTTTATAGATCAAATAAAAAAATGCTAAGTCCACGACATTTTAACATTAATTTCTACAGTGCCTAAAGTTTTTTTTTTTTTTTTTTTAATATTTATGTAAGCTGGCATATCTATTAACTATATAAAAAGAGCCAAAGGTTCATGAATAGTGTTTTTTTGGTTTATTCAATTAGTGAGGTGCACTTTTTGTTTTGTTTTCTTTTTTTTTCCTTCAAAGTATGCCAGTTGGTTTAAGCTTTGTTTTTTTTTTTTTTTTTTAAGATCTTTATATGTTTACTTTGTACTTGCAATGCAAGTTTACATTGTAAATACACAAAAGTGGTTAATATTATACACATTTGCACAAAAAATGGTAAATATTGTACAAATTTTGTAAATGTGTACAAAATTTGCCAATTTTTTTTTGTGTCTACAATATAAATTTACACTGTAATTAATTACAATGTATATATAGAGATGTAAGGTTGAAATTTATCAACCATCTTGCTGGCTTTATTCTGTGTTAATTTGCTTGTAATTTAGCTTTTAGTAACCCTGTATTTAGGTGGGATTCATGTAAGGGTAGTGTGTGAAGAGAGTGTGAAGAATTGCTCATCTTTGTGCAAAGAAGCAGAGACTCACGGCTAGAACTCGCGATTGACTCACGGCTTGCAAGCCGCCAAATGCAGGCACGTGAGAAGCACACAGGGGAGCTAAAGGGTCGCGCCAACTGTCGCACTACAGGACAAAAGTCCCAGGCTGGCCAGGCCGTTACTTCATGACTTGAACTCGCTACTTGGACAAGCCGCGAGGTCAAGCCGCCAACTTACCCTGTTTGGCAAAAACTGACTCTTCGTATTCCAAACACACACCACTATATATAGACCCTTATACCCACGAAATGTAGAGAGTTTCAAGAGAGAAAATTGAGAGAGAAACCTTAGAGAAAAACAAGATTGCCTCATCCCCAATCTTCACTAAGAGACTCCTCAAATTTCTCTACTCTCTTCCTCTCCATTGATACATCCTTGAGAGGTTATTGACCAAATCATTTTCTCACCACACCCACGTCTGTGAGAAGGTTCATTTGGTGCTAAGGGAAGCAGTTTGGAAGGAACCAATATACATTGGTTGATGCTATGGTCTAGTAGCGGAATCTCGTTGGAGCAAGAAGCTTGGAGGGCTTAGGTACTTAGGTAGATTAGGCTTGGAGGGTCTTTTGCTGTTCATGTATCCCAACTACATTCTTTAGTGGATTATTTCACCACTTGGAGGATGGCAGAGAGGTTTTACGCCGAGTCCTTCGATTTCCTCTTCGATAACACATCATGTGTTGTCCATGTGTTTGAATCTTCCTTCCCTTTATCTTTGCCTTATATTTACTGTTGTGGATGTGTTTATATTTGGCTTAAATTGTTTATAAATTATGTGTTTGGCTTATGTTCATGTTCCGCACATTAATTGTTTGATTATAAGCTTGAATTGATAATTTATAATTTGGGGTCTAAATGTTCAAGGGTGTTTTACACACATATTGAACATTCAAGAGATATTGTGAAAATGACGGATGTGTCAATTCCTTATGAGTCAAAATAAAATAAAATAAAATAATAAAATATCATACCGAGATCTAACACAACTAAAAATGTCGTGATATATTGTTGTTATTACAATATATTCACAACTATTGAGGTATAAGTTATAGGTCAAAATAAAATAATAAAATATTATACTGGGATCCGTCACAGTCTTATACGAATGAGATTAACTTTTTATAACATAATTATCAAAATTCTTAAAATTAATTTCTCTTTTGATTAACGTAAATCTCTATGTATTTTAAAAATCAAATGATTTATATCTTTATTTTGTAATACAAATAAAATTTAAAATTAATCATAATCACAACTTTTTTTTTCCATGGCTAGCACGTGCCTTGCACATGCTACCCTAACTAGTATTTCAAAAGTCTCCTACAAAAAAGAATATAGGGGACAGTTGTCCACGTTTAAGTGTGAACATGGTGACAAACTTTCTCAACATTATAATATGATGACTATTGAAGACTCTTTCAAATGGTAAAGCAAGTGGGCTGTTATCTTTTTCACGGATTGGATAGAACCATGAGATCCGACCGTGGTTCGCACGGGTTTCTGCTTTTTGCACATAGAGCGGTTATTGAAACTTAAAGAACCGCAAAAATAAACAGTTCAAGATTTTTCCAATCGGACCGTACGGTCCAGTCCGGGTTTCAAAACCCTGATCTTTTTCCTAAATAAATGTAAAAATAATATAAAAGAAGCTCTGTGACAACAATAATTCAAAAGGCAGACAAGTAGTTGAAGCAAAAGTCATAAAGCGAAGCAAAAGTCATAAAGTGAAGATTCTTCAGTCCATGAAAATCCATTTGGGAAATAAAATTACAAGAGGAAAAAAGCCGAGTGAAAACAAAAGAAGAAGAAAGTGGTCGACAAAGGGCTACTTCAGGTCTGTCAAAGGCTACTCATTCTCTGTTTGCTGAGAAGAAAAAAAAAGGCCACTCATTCTCAAGTGAAAAACAGAGTGGAGAAAAACCATCTTGATATTATTTCTCATTTGCAATCCTCCCTATTTGTTATTCTTTAGCACCTTCAATTGTAAACTCCCCTTGTAAGCTCTCGAAGTATACAATTCTTCTGAAGAAACTATTCAAGTAAGTTTATTCTTTAAATATTTCTCATTTTTCACCGCTGTATTTGCATATTTTAAATATTCAAGTTTAACTTTCAAGTGAGTTTATTCTATTAGCATTTGTTTCTATATTTGATGATTTGTTCTTTTGGATGTCCTAGGTTCCTACATCTATCTTCAAGTTGAATATCAGATGGTGTAAATCTTGGGTATCAATTTCGAGTAGTGGACTCAGGACTGGAGGTTGGAGTTGAAATTTTTATTTTTTATTTTATCAATTTGAATATTGTAAATTGTAGTTTAATTCTACTTATGTCTATATCATATATTCATCTATATATATATATATATATATTATATCTAAAAGCTGAAACGTAGCATTTATTATTGCTACGCTCCTGCTAAGTCATCTCTTCCTGCACGTCATTGCTACGCCATTATTGTTTTCCATATTTATTTTTTACCTTAATTTTTTTTTACAATATTAAATATATAATTACATTAACTTTACAAATTCATTTTAGGCTGTTTTAACATTATATATTCACCAACTTTAATTTTGATGTTATAATTAAGTATTGTCTATACATATTCCTCTTAGACAGTTTTAACTTTATATATAATTTTGCCCCTTTATCTTCTTTTATTTTGGTTTTTCTTATTCTCATTCTTTTACTATAAATTTGTCACTCTCTCCTATTTTATGCATATTTTTCCCACACAAAAAGGTTATTTCTCGCTCTCTCTCTCTCTCTCTCACACACACACACACATTTTTTGTTGGATTTTTTTATGAAGTTTGTACTCCCATTTTTTTATCATTTAATTTACAACACAAAATAGTCTTAATGTTGTTGACCAAATTTAGAGAAAAATCATATTATAATATGTCAATATTTTGTGTTGTTGTTAGGTTTTAGTTTATTTGGAAAACAACAAAATAATCTGGATAATACGATGAAGAACAGTTAATGCAATTGAAGAAAATGGTATTTGTGCAGTTTCCTTTCACTTTTTGTAAATATTTTGTTTAACAAATTAGCAGCAAATTGTTATGTCTTTATTATATGATATTTTTAGATACTTGAGTAATTGTTTTAAGTATTTACAAATATTTTGTATTGCTCGTTTCCTTATCTCATTTGTGTATTATTTGAGATTTTTAAGAAAACAAATTCAATTTTGTGTTTAAAATTATTTATTTATCTATTCATTTTTCATATGTTGGATTAGATGTTAGATTAGATTATGATAATAATCATGGTTTTCAGACCCGGACCGTTCATTGAACCGTAAAAGGGAGAGGTTCAAGGTTTTTGAGGTCGAACCGAGGTCGAACCGGGGTCGAACCGTAATGACGTCATAATTAATTTAATAATTATTTAAATTATAAATTAATATATTAAATAAATAAAAATTGAAAATTTAACTAAAAAAAACTCAAAACAAATATAGATAGTATTTTTTGTAACATAACTTTCATAATGCAAATAAGATTTATTAAATTCTAAAAAAACATAAATAGCTATTGAATTTTTAAATTATTTTTAAGTCATGACAAAGTACACTTTAGTACCCAATAATTTTTACTTTATGAAACTCAATAAAATAGTTAAGATACAAATTAGTTCATTTGCTCATGGCCAAGCCCATTTGACTATGGATCATTTTTTTTCCCAACTCCCAAGCCCATTTGAATAGTCAATGTTCACCATTTATTATAAATTAAAAAAAAAAATCAAAAGCTAGATGAAGGTGTCCATGCATTTAAAAATTGTTAAAATTAAATAAATAACAAAAGCTAAGAAGGAAGTGCTTGACAGCAAGCAAGCATTACATGTAAGGAGTTGACAGCAAGCAAGCATTACGCACGCAGCAGCAAAGAAAAATTGTTCAGAAGTTTACAACATTTTTAGCAATATTTTCACAACAAAATTTATATAAAAAGTTATCACTAGTTTTAATTTGAACCCATCATTAAAATTATTTTTTTACTTATTAATATTAACTAATAACTATCTATTACTTAAAATTTATTGTGAAATATTGTGAAAATATTATGGGAACATTTTATTGTGATTTTTTATTCTTTTTCCTTTCTTTCTTTGCATTCATACGGACCATGCGTTTTTCTTTTTCTTTTTTTCTTTTTTTTTTCTCTTCTTTTTTATCCTCCACACACGTTTCCCCATTCCCCATCCCCATCCCACTCCTCTCATCATCTGACTCCTCAGTCCCCTCTACTTTTATTTGTCTTTCTTCCTCTCTAACTTTCTTTCTCATTCTCTTTCTCTCAAACTCTCACCGGCGGAGAACAAAAAAATAAGAGAACAAAGCCAGAGATGAAAGCAGAGAGGACTGAGAGCACTGGCCTTCCATCATCGGCGGAGAACAAAGCCAGAAGATCTCCCCTCTCATCTCCAGTTCCCTTCCTCCTCCAAACTCAACGAAGATCTCCCCTTCTTGCTCGTCCGGATCGGTCTTTTCAACGACAATCTCTCCTCTTCTGTGTTTTTTTTTTTTTTTTTTTTTTTTTTTTTATAAGGTCAGATTCAAAGGAAGCAGGGAACCGTGAGAAACGGTCTGATCACGGTTCTCAAAACCGTGAGGTCCGACCGCGGTTCTCACGGCTCCCTGCTTTTTTCACATAGAACGGTTCTTGATGCTAAAAGAACCGCAAAAATGAGCGGTTCGAGGTTTTCCCGGTCGGACCGTACGGTCCGGTCCGGGTCTGAAAACCATGATAATAATAACACAATACTTTTTTTTTTTTTAAATCTCTAAATATTTCCCCTTTGTACTCTTGGTTACAATCATTATATATAAAGTTATAACCAACACATTTTTCTTAGGAATATTGACATATTTCTACTGCGTCACTTCAAAACCTTATTAAAAATTTTGAATTTGATTATGCATTGGATATTTGGCTTGATCACATCACATTAAAATTTTTTACATATTTGGAAGAAGAAGTTTGACTTTGATGTGATTTTTATTTTTCCTTTTCTTTTTTTGAATTGTAGTTTTTATTGATTTTTTTTAATACATTTTTTGGTGTATTGTTTTCATTTTGGTACGACAAAAATTTTATATATTACATTTGTGATTGTTCCTATAATAAATGAAAATATGATTATAAAATACATTACTATTTATTAAATTAGTCCAAATTGCAAAAAATAAATTTAATGGGACTATCCTAAAAATATTATCACGTACAACGCACAAGTCCGCGACTAGTTCTTTATTAATTATTGAGACCACACTTCATGAGGTTAGGGCTGTTCACGAGTCGGGCCGGGTTGGGTTTGTGCCCAACCCAGACTCAACCCGACATTATCGAGTGGGGAAGATTTCAACCCGCTACCAACCCGAATGAAGTTTCAGATTATCCAGGTCAGTCATATCAGTTTTTGGGTGTGAATCAATCGATTTCGATTTTTTCGATATTGCCAGATTTTGGCCAAAATCTGGCCGGATCTCATCGGATCTGGCCAGATCTAACAAGATTTGGCCAATATTCCTTCAAATCTATGGAAATCTGGCCGAGATTTAAGAATATCAACAGAGTTAGAGTCGGGCTTATTGGAGTTTTGGCTGAATTTGAGTAGATATGAGCTAGATCCAACCAAATATCGCCGGATTTAAGCATATCTGAGTGAGGAAAAGAGTAGATTTTGGCCAGATTTGAGCGAATCTGAGTAAAGGAAGGCCAAACATGGCTAGATCAGAGCTGAGGAGTGTTAGATCGTAGCATGATCTAGGTAATTTTTGGCCTTCATTGAGTTTTTGTTGGGCGGCTTGGGTGGCTTGGGTTTTTGAGGATGAAACCCGCCACTCGACTCGCCGGAGTTGGTTTCTAAGGGTTGAAACCCATCACCGACTATCGGAGGTGTCAGATCTGGCCGTGACGGGTCGATTCCGGTCAGGTTGGTCGGCTTTGTTGGGTCTCCGGTTTGCATGGACACTCCTACATGAGGTTGAGGTTGAGGTTGGGTTAGTTTGAATTTTTAATTTGTTTTTAATTTTTAATTTTTTATGGGAGTTTGAATTCCTAATTGTTCTGCTTTTAATCAATTAGTTTGTCCTTTTATTAGTAAAATTTCATTTGTAAGTGTGGCCTTGTGGGGCTATTTCATGAGGAATTAAATAAGGGTTTTATATCTTTTTAGTTGGTGGAATCACTTCATTTTATGTATTAATATTTTCTATTCTCTCTCGTTGGTCACATATTGTCTAACTGTATTTGGTTTAAATTGCAAATTGCAATGCTTTTATTATCAATGAAACTTATCGGTTTGGAAAAAAAAAAAAAAAAAGGCCAAATTGTTTGATCAATTAATGATAAAGAGGAATAAAAACCCTCGGTCATGTTTTGGGTGTTCCATTTTATGTTTCACCAATTAGATACTATAACATGGTTTTTTTCCCCCTCTCATTTTCAAGTAACCAAAGTATATTGTTTTAAAAATAAAAAATCAAACACATTACATATTATAATTGATGAAGTATAAACTATAAATTGAAACACTAGAGTAGGACATGAAACCTTTGTTTAAGAACAAGAAGATTCAAAACAATTAAAATAAATTGGTCCCTTATGGAAACATGACTCTATGGTTTATTAATATAGAAATAATAGATCAAGGAAAATTGAAATATAAATTGTAAAGCATCTCTTAAACATGGCAAATCAAACAAATGTGTTAAATTTTTCTCAAAAAAAAAAAAAAAAACCAAATGTGTTAAACTTCATCTCTTATTAATGATTTAATTGTCACTTGAACAAGTTTAATATGTGAAAATTTATATTTTTGTTGATGTCTTTTACTGTCTTTACCTGAGAATAAATGTAATTATTATCATGTAATAATTTGTTTAATAGTTTTAATTTTTGTAATAAGATAAGAATGATATTTTAGAAAGACTCAATTATTTTGTTTTCTAAAGAAATTTTTTTTTTTAAAAAGTCAAAATTTTGGCCCATAAATTATATAATTTTTTAATTCTTTTATCAAATTATCGTTATTTCATTTTAGTCCTTAAATCTTCTTCTTCTTTTTTTCTTTTTTTGAGAATCTTACTCCATAAATCTTTATAAACATTCTTTTATCAAATGTACACATCCTTTTTTTTTTTTTTTTGAAAGTTCACGAATCACACCCTTCTAGCGTTGACCAGACATATTAGACATCTGGTGTCATAAATGCAAACCATATGGAAACGATGATATTTTAATTATTGAAATGTTCTGTTTAAAAAAAAATGAAAATGTTGCGAGCGACAAATAGAAATATTTCTCCGTTTAATTTAGATAAATACAATGATCATTGTTTAATTTAAATAAATATAAAAATCATTGTATCTACACCACTTATCCCCCCCAAAAAAAAATCATTCTGCAACTTAACTGACGTACTGGTACACTTATTGAGAATTAGAATACTTTCTTGCATTATGTTTCTCACCTCTATTCTGTGGTTGTGTAGGTCTCCTAGCTAGGACCGGTGGGCAACAAGTCAAAGCATTCACTCTCTTTCTCATTGATGTGATAGAATTGGAAGAAGGGGAGCCTAAAAACTTGGTCACCATGCTAGAAGCAGGAGTTTGAACTGTGAAGTTAAAAATGGATCAGGCTGTAGTGAAACTCTTGACTGACAATATCATTTCAATTCTTTCAACTGAAGCATCGTTGTTATCGGGGACTCGTGATGCAATTGAAGATATCAAAGATGAGTTGTTAAGCATGCAATCGTTCTTAGTAGATGCTGATAGGAAGGGAGTAGGGAGTGAAGGAGAGAAAACTTGGGTGGCAAATGTGAGAGACATGGCGTATGATGTTGAAGACATTATTGATAAGTTCATGTATCACATGAATCTCCAACGAATTGGGGGTCGATCTTCTTGGATCCTTAACCACACCATTTACTTTCCAAAAAATCTCTGGGTGAGGCGTCAAGCAGCCACCAAGATACAAAAAATTAATGGGAAAATCAAGGGCATACCTGAGAGGAAGCAAAGATATCGTACAGAGGGAACTAGTTCTAAAGATAATCAGAAACGAGTGGTGCAGCATGCTGAATTATCTCTTCTTTTTAAGGAAGACGAACTTGTAGGGATTGAAGAGAAAAGGCAATTGTTAATGGGTTGGTTGATGGATGGAGAGCAACACCAAACTGTCATTTCGATAGTTGGGATGGGAGGTTCAGGCAAGACCACACTAGCTGCCAACACCTACAACAATGATGATGTAAAGAAACATTTCAACTACTGTTGTGCATGGATCACAATTTCCCAAGCATATGACATAGAAGACTTATTGAGGAGCATGATCAATCGATTTTACAGGTCAATGAAGGAAGTGGATCCTACAAACTTGAGTTCCATGAATCACATAGAGCTAGTGAGAATGCTGGTGGGCTTTTTAAAGGATAAAATGTATC
Source organism: Quercus aquifolioides (assembly GCA_019022515.1). NCBI lineage: Eukaryota > Viridiplantae > Streptophyta > Magnoliopsida > Fagales > Fagaceae > Quercus > Quercus aquifolioides. The sequence goes on along the minus strand of CM032335.1, from coordinate 5,241,527 downwards.
TACTTGTCTTGGATGACATCTGGGACACAAATCTCTTGGATGAAATAAATGTATTACTTCAACATAGTAGTTTTGGGAGCAGAATCATCATTACAACTCAAAAAGAAGATGTAGCTTGCTATCATTTGGGAGGTAAACATTATATTCATCATATTCAATTGCTGCAAAATGAAGAAGCCTGGGAACTATTTTGCAAGAAAGCATTTGCAAGTAGTCCTAATGGAAGTTGTCCACCGGAGCTTAAATCTTTTGCTCAGGAACTTGTGGGAAAATGTAAAGGCCTACCTCTTGCAATTGCAGCTTTGGGCCGTCTTATGTATTCCAAGAATATGTCTCAGTGGAGCGAAATTCACAACAACTTGAACTGGAGTCTAAGTAAAAATCCTAAGCTAGAAGCAGTGGAGAGCATTTTGATGTTTAGTTTCAACGATTTACCATATCAATTGAAGCATTGTTTCTTAGGACAAAATGGGCTTCTGCCCTTTGAAGGAAAATTAAACATGCGTTTGCCCTTCTTTCCAAACTAAATAGGGAATTGCCCCTGTTTTATAACTCGATAATAGTAAAATCGATTTTGAATAAAGAACTCGATATTCCCATGATCGAGTTATTCTGACCCTTGTGCCACGCTGGCGCAGCAGACGTGGGTTTTCCCAATAAAAGAAAGTCATTCATAACTCGGGAGCCCTAAGAGCGAGTTTTGTTAAGCGGTTTGAATCAATAGGACCCTAACGTCTCACAACCCCTATTCACTCACTCTCTCCCTGTACACTCTCTTCCCTCGCTCTCTGTCATCACTCTCTCCCTCGCTCGCTCTGCGATCAGGCTTCCCGACTCTTCCTCACTCTCCATCAGTCTCACTCTCCCTATTCAGTCTCCCTCAGTCGTCGTTGCTTGCCGTCGTCGTTCCTTGCCGTCGTAGTTTCTTCCCGCCGCCGTTGATGACAGGTACTGTCCTCTCCTCTGATATCTTTTCTGATCTTGGTTAATATTAGGTTGTGTTTTATGTGGAATTTTGATTATTTTGTTGAAACTTACTTAAAAAGTAGTAAACTTACTAATGTAGATGAGAATTTTGCTGTCTTTTTATATGCTGCGATGATGATGATGTAAAGTATTTATTGCTATATGGTTATGTCTGTGTGATTTTCTAATTAATGAGAAATTTGTTGTCTTTTAACATGCTGCAATGATTATTTTCTCATTACCGAGTTTAAATGTGGTTGGGGTTTTGACGGGGGGTTTTGGCAAATTGAGTGGTGGTGTTTCAGTGATGTCTCTGGTTTTGTGTAAAATGTGTCTTATCTAGGCATGATTTTGTTATAGTTGTTGTAAATGGTGTCAAACTAATTACGTTTGAGTGTAAATTGTTGTTGTAAACGGTGTAAAATGTGTCTGAACCCATCTCGTAAAGGTTGGTTTGGACAAAGATTGGTTATATTGGTTACGTGTTAAGAAAAAAATGATGAGACTGGTTGTTTGAAGCAGTCTTCTGTAAATCCAAGATGTTCTGCCCATAATGACATCCTATATACATAAATCTATGTATGAAATACAATACACATACACATTCACATGAAACAGAAATAAGTCCAGTTAAAAAGTAATAAGGAAAAAGTAGGTACTTGTTTTGGTTGAAATTTTGGCGAAGTTTATTTTGCAATTGATCCATTTCAAAGTTTTCAAGTTTTTTATCAATTGCAATGATCTTTTCAACAATTATTTTTAATTCAAAGACGTCGGAGACACACACCCACATCTTCAACTCAAAATAAGTTTTGACTTTCTCATCATTGTACACATATTGGGCGAGTGTGGTCTTCCCCAGGCCACCAATTCCCACTATGGATATGAACGAAACGTTCTCTTCCACATCAAAGTCCAATAACAGATCAATGATGGCCTTCTTATCCTCTTCTCTCCCGATAACTTCTTCTTCAGTTACAAATGAGTGAGTTTGTGGTCACTTCTAAATTCGCTCCTTGATTATTAATACTTGTAATTTACACACTCAAGTATATTATGATGTAGCTTACATTACCATTTCATCAATATCTATCCTATTTTTAGCATTAACCATTAATTAGCTTAATTATTACAATTGCAATTTATAAAAATTCAACTTTTATTATTTAATATATTATATTAAAGGCAAAATGCACTACGATCCCTTGAACTTTTATAGTGTTGCACTAAGATGCTGTTAACTTTTTTTTGTTTTCATCAATTTAATATATCAACTTTGACAATGTACCTAATAGACCTATTATATGTCAAAATTCCATCAATTTGCTAATGAAAAAGTGTATGGTGATATACTAAGGTGCAATTTTTGAATTGTGACTTAGTTTGCCCATTCAAAAGATATCATTTTACTAAGCAAAAAAAAAAAGAAAAAAAAAAAGATGTCACGTTAATAAAAAAATCTAACTCAAGTTCTAGTTCACTCATAGCAATTTTGAATTGTGACTTAGTGAATGGAACAAGAAAAATCTCTCAACCTCAGTTGGCCCCTCACTTTCTCTAATTTTTTCTTTGTTTTCTTGGCAACCATAAGATGTATTTGTTTGGTTGGCGAGAAAACAAAGGAAAAACAAGGAAAAGTGAGGAGAGAGAGACCTCAATGGAGGCTAAGAGATTTTTCTGGTTTCAATAGCAATGGGTGAGCTAGAAGTTGAGTTGGGATTTTGTTATAAACGTGGTGTGTTTTAATTTAATAAGTTAAGTTGCACACTTATAATACTTTGTCACAGTCACTTTTTCAAATTGACAAAACTTTAACATAAGTGTTCTATTTGGTACAATGTCAAAGTTGATGTGCTATATTGAAGAAAAATAAAGTTAAGTGGGTTTTAGTGCAATAACATAGTAGTTAGGAGGTCTTAGTGCATTTTACCCTCATATTAAATTTAAATAGATCCTGATTGGGATTTCAATACCTCTCCTATATCTTCTAATCCTTCCCCTACTTTCAACTAAAGGGGAGAAATGGTGAGATATGATTAGTGTGAATCTGTGAAAATGAAGCTAGCTATGTATTCAGGATTGAAGATAGTACAAATTTTTGTCTATGAGGTGAAAATGGCCATTTCCAAATGAATCTTCTTACAATTTATTCTTTATGCCCAAACCACGCTTTTGCGTACTGTAACTATCATGGCCTCGTTTTGGGGGCTCATTATTAAATAGGCTTGTGGGCTAAAACCAAGCTAAAAGTACTATTTGACAATGAGTACTGTGAACTTTGGTTCAAGACTGGCCCAAGTGAAACTAAAAGTAGTTCAAGCATGGTCATGTCTAAAAGTGTAGGAATGGGAAGCTAGGCACATAGCTCAAATGATCAATTGATGACCACCAAGTAGATGATAGTCACACATAGGCAGCTTTTTGTTCTAGCTTATAACTTTGCATAGTGATGAGGAGGTTTGTTTACTTTGTTATCATTTTTTTTTTTCCGTTTATGCATTTACCCATATAGTTTTTTTTTTTTTTTTTTCTCTGTACAGTATCACAAGGTTTCTTGTTGATTTGAATTTGATCATTTTACTAATAAAATTCTGTGGTGTTTACGTTTGTTTTTGTGATAAAGTTCATTGTTGTTTCATTTACAAAAATATTGATATCATGAGATAGCATATTGTTTTAGGTTGTCGGTCTAGTGAAATCTTTTTCAAATTAAACTTTATTGCATTGTTTTTTCTCTAAACTTTTTTCATCTCATAAATGCTCCATTATTGTTGTGTTTTAGTCCTTTTTTGGACATCTTATATGTTTCGCCTCATAAGTTTATTATGTTCATTGGGTCCTTAGGAGTAGGCCAATCTCCTATCTTTAATAAGATTATGTGCTTGGTTGGTTATTTTTTCAAAGTAAAGTTTTTTGAACTTTATTTTTTTTTAGGTACAGCTTTTTGAACTTGGTTGGTTACTTTTTTTTGAACTCAATGTTTAGGTGGTGTACAAAATTAATAAGGAAAAAGTTAACAAGGAAAAAGTTAATGGAGCAAAGAAAAGGGTGTTGTTTTCACATTCAATGAGGAGTCCATCTAAACAGTTTTGCATTTATTTTAAATTAAATTAAATGAAGCATCTATAAAAGAATTACTAATAGAGTTGAATTACTTATAGAGTTTTACTTAAAAATTATGCAATGCTCATGGATAAGCCTTGATATACAGAGTTTATTTGGCAAAGATTATTTTTGCCAACTTATTTTAGTACTCAGCTTATTGGGTTGAAGTCGGTGAATCTGAGATTCTTGTTCGAGTGGTCCTGCACCCTTTGGTGAAAATGACATGCATTTTGTTGTAGATTTTATTGATTTTCATTCTTTGTGATTATAATCTTTTGATTATGTAATTTTTTAAGGAGAATACTCTGTAATTTTTCACCCTTTTGTTAAACAAGAAATTATATTCACTGGAACATCAAACTGCTCAAGTAACTTCAAGGAAAAAATGAGTGCATTTACTGTAGGAAACAACATTCACTCCATCATTGTGGTTTAATGAGGTTGGTACATTTTGATTGACTATTGCTTATAGCTAATATAGGGGAACAGGAGTAATACTTGTAACGACTCACCAAGCAGGGAAATAGACCCAGCATGAGCCTAAAATTTGAAAACGACTCACCAAGCAGAAAATTGATTAGGATTAACTCCTAAAATATTGAAATAGGCCTACCAAGCAGGGAAATGGGCTGACTGAGTCATGGTATGCTTGCATATCTAGTGGTAGAAATGTAGAATAATTAGTATAGGTTTCTAGATATTAAGTTGAGAACTCGAGCCCAAATGACCTGTAGCTGTAGGGATCTTAGTGGTCCATCGTAAACGGGCAATTGCGTAGGACATAAAACGGGGAGCTGTTAAGGATGACCTTATAGAGAGTGTTACTTTGTTGAAAAGACCAAGTTTGATTGAACAGGTTTGAGAATAAAATACCTAAACATTGAGTTGTTGCAATTTATATTTACTATGTGACTGCACTGGTCTTAAGCCATAGAGTTGATTGTAAATGTCCTTGGGGGAAGATCACATATTGTGTGTCGCATGGTGAAATTTAATGTCTTCCCTCCATATGCAGCTCCTAATAATTGTAATTGATATTTGCCTTGTTAAAATCAATTTCAAAGACATCATACACCAAAAAGAACTCTCACATGTAAATATTGCTTAGACGTTGAACATGCAGGTATCAATCAAGTTTGTAGCACATTAATTAGTCATTTGTTTGTTTGTTTACTTCAATTACAAATAATAGGAAAAAAAAAAGTGTTTGCATGTAAATTTATGGCAAGTTCTTATTTATTTAAGCTTCAATTTTATTTTATATTAATTGTGGTTTACTTGTCAGATAATTGCTAATAATCTATTTGCTGCCATGTCAGATATGCAGCCACTAGATAGAGTGCGGCCTGGACCCGACGATCTTACCCAGTTGACCCGACAGCCGAATCATCGGTCAACTCCACTTTGGAGGCATGCCGCCGACGAGGTATGTAGTTGTATTATTAATACATGTCTGTTTTATAATTTCCTCGTGTGCACTACCTAACATAAGACTCGTCCCTGTGCAGGAGGTGCCTGGCATGCTAAAGGTTCGACGCCGTAAATGTGTATTGCCGCAGGGTGGGCTAGACCCACGTATAATGCAATGCATAGATGTAGCGGGTTTGACCGGTTTATTCAAGGTTCCTGATATGGAGGTTGACCACGCGTTGATCACGGCCTTGGTTGAGCGGTGGCGTCCGGAGACGCACACGTTCCACTTTCCCCATGGAGAAATGGGTATCACCTTGCAAGATATTGAGGTGATGCTGGGGATTCCGGTGGATGGGTTGCCTGTTACTGGGAGTACATCCAAGCAATGGAACGTGCTGTGCCGAGAGTTGTTGGGCCATGAACCTCCGCCCGTGATACCGAACTCAAACAAGTCTACCCTTACTGGGGCGAGGATAAAATACATCTGGCTTGATCAACAGTTTCCCGCTCCCCCAGCTGCGGATGCCGGCGACGAAGTCATACAACAACATGCCCGCTACCACATACTTGTACGGATGGGGGCCCTGTTGTTCATGGACAAGTCTGCGGACCGGGTGTCACTGTTGCCTTTGCAGTTGCTCAACCCAATCAGCAATGCGAGACGGTATAGCTGGGGCAGTGCAGCATTGGCCTGGCTCTATAGGCAACTTTGTAGTGCATCGAAGAAGGAAGCGATGCAGATTGGAGGAGCACTGTTGTTGGTGCAGCTATGGGCCTATTCAAGGTTCCCACGACTATGCCCTATTGTGAGGCCGCCTCTACCTCCAGTGCACTCAGGGCCCCTTGCCATTAGGTACGTTCATTGAGTTCTCGTTACTCAAGCTAAGTGTCTCTTAGGAATAATCATTTACGTGTAATAGTATATTACATTTTATTTGTCTCTTTGATAGAATCGGAAATATGTGAAACTAAGAAACAAAAATAAACTATGTGAAATATAAAGCAAAGTTTGTTAAATGACCAGTTCAGTAACGAGCATTTGTTGACACCCCATGTTTGCTAGGTGGAACGAGCAACCATAAACTCAAAAATTCTAAACTGTTAAATCAAAGGCTTCAATTCTTTTATTTTAACCTAGCATAAACAAATATTCTATAATCCAACATTTTTAAAACCTTATATTTGGAGACTTCTTATTATCAAAAGTAGGGGTGTACATGTGCATGGGTCGAATTGGTTTGGATTGAAGGGTTTTTTCCAACTCAACCTAAGAATGTCGGGTTGAGAAATTCCTAACTCATTACATGTGTAAAAACAAACGCAACCTGACTCACGTGAGTCAGGTTAAGTTGGGCTGGATCAATGGGATATATTTAAATTTAGTCATATATATATTAAGTAGAATTTGGCTATATCCTTGATTATGTACGGAAACGTTTGTGATTTACACCCAAACAAACAAGAAAGAAAGAAGAAATTGTCCCTTTCCAAGATGTTTGAACTGAAAAAGTAACTTACCTATGTATATGTCTTTCAAAAAAGCATGTGCAACATGCGCAAAAGATTGAGCATGAAGTCTTTCTTTAGTGCAAGACAAAGTGACTTCAAACCTGTGTTGCAACTAAAAGAACAACTCCATCAATTCTTACAAATGTCATTAATCTGATGCAATGAAGAGAAGGCACACATATTGTTCATATGTAATTGGTTATAATTGAATGAGAAATTAATTTACCTAAGAGTAGACCAAAGATAATCATATTGTCTTTGGTTGTATTTGTGTGCTCAAGTAATTCATTTGATTTTAATGATGCATCTTCGAAATTCACGATGACATCCCTCCATTCTTCCTAGCTACTAGTTGAAACAAAATGTTGTGTTTATTTACTGATTCTGGCATTATACACCATTTTAACCTATTTAGATTGCATAAAATAGAACTTTTAGCCTGCCATCAAAAGAGAGGAAAAAAGTCCAACAAAAAAAATATATATCTGACTTTATATAAGCGGAATGATTGTAAACTTAGAAGATATCAATTATTTTTGCAAAACTCAAACAATATATGCTAGAACTTTTATTTAAAAAAATGAAATTAAGCTTGTGCAGTTTGTAATTAAATAATAAAATGTTATGAGCTCAAAACCATAGTTATTGCTCTGCCTAATAAGTAGACAATTTAGTATTTATATTTCTAACTCTTAGAATCCAGGATTACAAACATTGTTATTGCTCTGTAAAAAACATTGTTACACACACACAGGTATAAATTACTTTTACAGTCTACTAGCATACTGATCGACTTCGATTTACGTATTCAAGTGGTATATTATGAATTTATACAGTAACATTTTGTTTCGCATAGCTAGTAAGAAATGCCGCACAACCTCCATTTCTTCTTGGAAGACAACGGCCTAAGTTTAAATAAACAGATAACTGTTAATCAGTGATATACGAGAAAACATAAAGACTTTTGACACATTACCTCTTGTTGTTGACCTAACTGAAAAGTTGTGGAGCACAATTTAATTGCAGCATGCAACTCCTTAAGTTGTCCCCACTTGATGGGCCTTAATAGTCGTACAATTAGTAAAAGTTGTGGATTATTAATTACTACTTTATTCATATAATTTTAGAAGCATGCAACATCTGCTACTCACCATATTCATTAAGAGGAGCTTGATCATAATATGCTGTGATTTACACTGCCGAGCTTGTTCCACATAATTTGTTGCACCAAGGTACTAAGATAAGACATGATTAGTTTCAGATAAATATTAAATTTACGTAATTTCGAACACTAAATTTTTTAAGAAAATATATTTAGATAGAAATATGATAACAGTATTTGATGAGGATTATACCATGTCATATTTACATAACTTCCATTTCTTGCAATAAAAAGTGCTACTTCAAATGCAATGTATCCAGCAGACCTTATATATGTCTTCCCTCCATATTTTTTATAGCTTCAAGATAAAATTAAGTACAGTTAGTTTAGTCTTACAATGATTAATAGTCATTTTGTTCTCAGTCATTGAAACATTGTTAATGACTAATGCAATTAATCCAGTACAAGTTTTCTATTATGATAAAAGCTTTTGCGAAATCATCAACTTGGATTCATCTTACAGCCGTAAGGATGCTCTGGCACCCTCCTCTAAGTCTGGTTTAGATTGAAAACCCTAGTATCTGGTGGTCTCACTTAGCTTTCAATGTTATGCATATGAACATGGTTCTGAGAATGGAATGTGGACATCGGTCAACCTAGATCTTTTACTATTTTATACAGATGAATGCTATTCATTGTTTTAATTGCTTGTTGACTTCATTCTGTTAATATTTTGAACCCAATCTTGCTGTTCCTTTGCTTTCTGCCTAATAATCCCTAAAGATTTTGTGTACGAATAGAATCAATAAACTCCATGCTTTCCATTTACATATCACAAACATAATCTTTAATTAGTATGATGTCTCACTATCACAAACATAATCCACTTATGCAGATTGTATGGGAGCCGTACACGCATACGTTGGGCTCCCTGCCTGCGTATTGCACTGCCGGGCAGCATATTTGGAGGGCCGAGGTGCCGTTGATATACTTTTGGATAGTGGAGGGGCATCATCCCGAGCGGGTCCTCCGTCAGTTTGGGATGAAGCAACCAACTCCATCTGTTGTGGATACGTCACCTGTCCTTCACAAGATATCCCTCCAGGGAAAATGGGAGAAGGATTGGGAGGCAGAACATGCTGTCTTCATTCAGCAATGGGCCAACCGAGTGACTGAAGTTCGCGGGGCCCCTCTATTGGACGGTGATGATACATACCTCATTGAGTACATGACGTGGTACAATCGCAACACAAGGCGGTACATAACACCAGAGTCTGCGTACTGGGAACTCATGGTGAGGCAACAATTCCTATTTTATGTATGAAACCATTGTTCGATTAAATATCTTCAGCAGCTTTATCATGCATGCAAAACTCCACAATTATTATTGTTGTTACATCTCTATGAGTTTATCTTTCATTATGTTTTTTAGCTACTGCATGATTTAAGTTGTTCATAAATAACTGAATTTGTCTTCATCCAATTTGTTTGCATGAGGAATGGTTAATTGGCAATGACCAATGATGACCACACCTTTGTTCCTATAATTACATTCAAATTTTAAAAAGGGTGGGTTGGGTTATTCTTTTATTTTTATTTGTATTTTTTGTTTTTGGTTGGCTTGTAATTTCAAACGGACGGTGCAACTCTTTTTAGTAGTGATAAATTCACATTTCATGATAGTTCATTGTCACACTAGATAGCCTTACCTCTAGGACTGAAAGCTAATTACATATTCCTTGATAGATATTACCTTACTAAACTGTTGGTAGAATTCAATTTCCAACATCTTAAAGGTCATTTAAATTCTTGCAAGTATGCAGCAACGATATGTTATTCACCACTACATTCAAGTATGATATATGTTGTAACTGATGATACTTCCCTTAATGTTGGGCAATTTCAGCTCGTGTTTGATATTTTCAATTGTCATCCATTCGGACGTGTACCTTAGGAAATAATAACTTCATAGTATGTGTCATAATTGCAGTATGATCTTAATGGAGTTGTAACTTCAAAATATATGTCCTGATTGCAGTATGATATTAATGGAGTTGTAACTCTAGTGAAGCCTAGATACACAAATGATAAAAGATATTTTCACTTGTGCTAAGATTGAACTTATGTACAACCAACCAACCATACGTGTTTTTCGAAGTATTATCTCAAAGTTTAGATTGCATACCCATAAACATAACAGGAAATAGAACATTCGTGACTGCTGGGATGGAACTATAAATTTCTGCACAGGGGGGTCCAACCCCTATTTTTATATGCAATCTTTTTAAAGATGTTTAATAGTTATAACTAATATAAGGAGTTCATTAGCTATGTTTACTACTTTTTTCTTTTTATTTTGGAACAGATTTATCCAACTTTTGCATCATGCCTATGTTTTGCTTTTATGACGCCGCCCTTGTTTTGTAGGTTCGGACAATGATTAGGTCTATACGGAGGTGCGACGAAGGTTCTGACATGCACAATGACCTTACATATACACTACAACTTGTGGAGGAGCTAGGCCGACTTAAATTGGCGGATGCGCTTGCAGAAGCAGTTCACATTGGTACACAGGCCCCAGGTCGTGGCGGGCAAAGTGGTGGGTCTCGTGGGGGTGGACGTCGTGGGGGTGGCCGAGCTGGTCGCGGTCGTACGACTGAGCCGGATCCCATCTACGAGGAAGGGGATGACTCGGGTGCAGAAGATTGGGCCATCCACGATTGGGTACTGTCTGACGATGGCGGCAGGACACCACAATGCTCATCTAGCACTAGTGCTGGGCCATCCCACAGCGCCGGTCATGAGGGCACTGTTCCACCCCAGCCTACGTCCCATGGTGCTAGCACAGACTATGCGGACCCTCCCCGTATGTCGCCTGCATTTTTCAGCGGATCTGCCCATGATGGTGGATGCATATTTGTCCCCACACCAGGCATGCCCACCCCACCTCTAGTGCATGTGGACCCCACAATGTTAGCTTCATCTGCAACCCCCCACGAAGATGCTGTACAGCTTAAGCAGATACCGGCCGAGGACATTGAGCCTGTATAGATTGAGCAGATACCGGCTGAGGACATTGCGCCGGTGGAGGGTTTGCGGAGATCACGGCGCCCTCCTGCGCATGCTCCCAGTTGCGGGACCGGTGATGGTATGTACTTCATCTACACTTCCCATCTTCTTACCTACTTATACTGTGCATTTGATTGATTATGTTAATTTAATTATACTGTTGTGTCTGATGAAACAGGTAAGATTAGACCTGTCAGGGCATACGAGCGAAAACGAAAAGATCACTAAATGCCTATTGAACTCAATGCTTATACTTTCGGCCTCTAGGTGACTGGATATTTTCATTTCTGTTTTCTTATAAAGTTGTATTTTTTTTTTTTGAGCGAATATATGGTGGAAACGAAATGGCCATTGAGCCTGATTGTCCCTGTGTGCTTATTCTTCATGTGTATAGGTGGCTGTGCATCTTGGTGGCTGTGCATCTGTTTGTGGATCATTGCTTGGGGACTTGTACTGGCTTATTTAGTGTGTTTGTTGTCAACAAATTGTTACATGTAGGATAAAACCCATAAGGTGTATTGTATGTACTGATATATTAGGAAGTTTTTGCTGGGCTTTGAATTTTTATTGCAAATGGACAAATGCCTCGATTGGTATTGATTTGAAGCCAAACTTAGTTGTATTTTGATATGTTGTTAGTTGGAGTGCCGAACTTGTTTGTAAGAGAGATTTTAAGTGGCATTGGGGTTTTTTTCTTTTTTTTTTTTTTTTTTTTTTCTTTTGAGAAACAAATGTGCGGCTTTGGTGATAAGCAAGAAGAAGTAAGTTGATACATTTCGGGGTCGAGTTTGATGAGTTTATGCGGACCAATGGCACAACCAACTCCTTTGTAGCACAACAAGAATCTGAGTCTCTACAATGCTTGGCGCCATGACTATAAGAGCTTTTGTGGAGGAAGACCGATTCTTTTAAAAGAATCTTGAACTACTTGTCAGAAATGCCAGTCCTTTTTCCACAGTTTTGCAGCAAATGAGTGGTTGATCCAAAGATTAGAAACAGTTAGTGCAATTGTTATTTCCTCTTCAGCACTCTGCATGGTCATGGCTTCCTCCCGGATCTGTTAGCTCTGGTGAGTTTTACCTTGAAGAGTTATTTTTTAAATCTTTAACGAATGACAGTTCTTCTATAGATGCTTCAATACTTCTAGAGATGGTTTTTTAAACATGCTTGTGGAGTTATATTGAGCTGTAAAACTCTTCAAAACTTCAGCAGATATCTGAGTTGTTCGCTGGAATATTCACGTTATCTCTTTCCGGTCACTCCAGGTCTCATCGGTAAGCTTCGAATCTCGGATTTGGTTCCTCTCTTTAGTTACTCAAAAGTCTTCTTTTGCTTTCCTTCGTTTTCTCCGTTACCAAACAGTTTACATCTTCTAATTTTGTTCGATTTTATCTTCTCTAATTTCGATTGCTTGAACTTTTTTTTGGTAATTTAAATCTGTGAAAGTAGTTAGTAGATGTCAAATTTCTTTCACATTTCCAAATTTTATAGATATGTAAATGCATTACAAGGTATGAGTTCATTTGTTTGAGATTCGACTGCAAGGTTCACTGTTACTTGTTCTCTCCTGACCTTAATCCCCCTATTGGAGATCGGTACTACTTCTTGTATCATTTCTGCTTCTTGTTTCTCTGTTTTGTTCATTTGGGTCAGAGTTGTTGATGGAAAAGAACTTGGATTTTGAGAAAATGTGTCATATAAAGAGATTAGTTTAGTAATTTGATCATATGGGATAGTTAAGTTTTCCATTCGTGATAAATAAAATTTCAAACTATTTTACTTTTTTTGGAAGAAAAAGAAAACGATTTCCTCTGTTTTCTCAGTTGCCAAATATAGGAAAGAGATCATGACATTGATGAGGAAGAGGTGGTCACATAGAAGAGTTCAATTTAAGCAATTTGGGAAGTGCGTCTCAATGATTTATTCAGTTTGTAGTCAATTGTCTACTTGAGTATGCTCTGAGGACCAAATTCAGACGGCAATTTATTAGTGTATGTGATGCAAAAGCTTATAGCTATAGATTGCCCTTTAATAAGATAATGAGTTAGGATACTTAATTTGATAAGAATTTGAGATTTAAGATTTAGTGTTTTTAATGAAGTCGCTTGGGCATTTCACGTTTAAAGAAGCCACAATTCAATGTACAGTGTAATCAGAAAAATGAGGAAATAAAATTTACATAAGGTTTGTGATGCATTGACTAATTCAGCCACATTGTTGAAATTAATTGGGACCTAAGGTACAGGACTTTTGTTGCTGCCTGTTTGAAATTTTGAGCATTCCATGGTTGAATGTATGATCAAATTTTAGATAATACTATATAATAAAAGGTAGAGGGGTGAGGTTCTTGGATCTAAACTATAACTGGGTATGTGTGTAATTTACTAATAAAGAAGGAGTTTTGAAAACTCTTCTTGTATTCCCAAGATTATATTTTGAAACATTGAAAGGAATATTAAAAAAAATTTAATTATGTCGGTTGCAAACCAACAAAGGTGTGGCCATTTAGCCCTGCATATACAGTAATTTGATTGTGGGTTTATCGGTTCATTGGACGTTTCTTTGTTTGTTGAACATTTAGCCTTCTATCCCAACATAAGTATTATGCTGCAAAGATATATTTGTTTCTATGGCCTTTGAAGATCTCTGTGTGCTGAAATACTGCAAAGTAGAAAGAACGCTTATGCTACGTTAAGTACTTCGTTTGCTTCGTTTGTAATTCATTTGGAATATTGATGCAGGTGGATATGTTGTGGTGAATGAAAAGCTGCCTAATTATGTAGTCCCAGATTTGACTGACTTCAAGGTACTCATTTTTGTAAACTTTACATACTATTTGTATATATTTGAATGTTGTGAGTCTTCAAAGGAAAAGGTTCCTTTGCAGCTTCACATTGTACAGAATGCTTATCGACATGGAAGCTTTTTGAGGACTCATTACATGTTTTTATTTCAAAGATACTCAATTGTGTACTTTATATCAAAAGTCTTCTTGTGTTAAAGAGTTTGATAAGATATATATACTGCTCTTTGCAAATTTAACTGACAGGTGGTTTGTTTTTAAAGTTTAACTGACATGTTGTTTGGCATTTTCTGTTTATTTGTAAGATTAAGAACTTGTAAGTTGTAACACAGCACAAGCAACGTTGTTTAACCTATAATTCTTTATGCCACATTATTTGAGTGGTCAGGTTTTAGAATGGTTCAAATGCTGAGTGTTTTTTTTTATTTTTTATTTTTTTTAATTTTTATTTATTTATTGTTGTTTGTTTTGTTTTCCTTTACATTTTACATATGGATTCAATGAATGAAGAAAAAGATGAGTATGGTGATACTGTTTCAAGTGCTCCAAAAAGAATGAGATGTAGGACTTCTTCAAGCATATGTAGGCTGCTGGAACTATGAATGGGAGACAGTATCAAAGCATGCTTCATGCTCTCGTGAGCATATTTGAAAATGAAGGGCTTCCAGGTCTGTATAGAGGGTTGGGACCAAGTTATGTGAAATTGGTCCCTGCTGCTGGGATATCTTTCATGTGCTATGAGGCATGCAAGAGGATACTGGTTGAGAAAGAAGAAGATGATTAACCTTAGAAGAGGTAGACTTTATTTTTACCTTTTTGAATAAACAAGATCCATGTTTTATTTTAATGGGTGACCTTTTTAATAGCAAATAGATGTTGGTTTCTGATTGGAAGTGTTGAGTCCAAATCTTCATGGCTCCCACTTAGCTGCCCTATTGAGGAAATGCCACATCAAATTTTTTTGATTATAAGGAAATATTATACTTATAGATTATTCATCATAAAAATTACAAAGTGGATTCCTACACGGTGGATTATGGGTTCCACATTGTTGGAGACGAGCTTGAAAGCTCTTTAAAAAGTATACAAAGTGAGGTATGTGTTTATCATTATAGATCGCCTCCAAATATTTCTAAGCAGGCCTCAAATTATTGTGTACAAAAGAAAACCCTGTATTGTATCAATCAGGTGGTCTTAATTGTCTTTGATTCGATGGCATATATATCATTGATCATATTAAAGAAACCATCCAAGAGATATTGGAGGAAAAAAATGTACGAACTAAATTACAATTGTCACCATATATGTTGTTATATTTTTAATCACGGTGGTCCATTGAATCAGTAACACATGTATAATTACTTTATTTTCCTTCAAACATGTAAGAAAAAGAATTTCGAAACATTAATTTCAATAGAAATCTTAAGCATATCATAAGTAAATAAAAAATTAGAGTGTCATAGAATTTCTTAACAAAATCAATGCACCTGCTCAAAAAAAAAAAAAAAATTGAAAAAGAGATACAGTGTGCTTGCACGTGGTCATTTTTTGAGGTTCTGAGGGTATTTTTGTCATTTTCATGTTTTGGGGGTATTTGGTAATTTTTTGGGCTTCGGGGGGTATTTTGGTTATTTTTGGATTTTGGGAGTATTTTGGTCATTTTTAGGCTTCGGGGTATTTTGGTCAATTTCTGGGTTCGGGGGTATTTTAGTCATTTTATGGGTTGCAGGTGTATTTTGGTCATTTTTTGGATTTTAAGAATATGTTGGTTATATTTTTGGGTTTCAGGGGTATTTGGTAATTTTTTGGGCTTCGGGGGGTATTTTGGTTATTTTTTGGATTTTGGGGGTATTTTGGTCATTTTTTAGGTTTCGGAAGTATTTTAATGGACCGAATAAGACTAAAGTAGTGCTTAAACAAAAATAATAAGGTTACTTTCCCATATACGAGAAACGCTGACCATTAGTTACGAATTACGATCAAATAGAGCGAATAGAATGTACTAGACCGAATAGGACCAAAGTGCACTGAATAAGACCAAAGTGCATATAATGGACCGAATAAGACTAAAGTAGTGCTTAAACAAAAATAATAAGGTTACTTTCCCATATACGAGAAACGCTGACCATTAGTTACGAATTACGATCAAATAGAGCGAATAGAATGTACTAGACCGAATAGGACCAAAGTGGACCGAATAAGACCACAGTCCATATAATGGACCGAATAAGACTAAAGTAGTGCTTAAACAAAAATAATAAGGTTACTTTCCCATATACACATATCTGCCAGGTAAACAGCTGGAAAACGATGACATTTCTAGTTAAACCATACACACGAACCTAGTTACTTGCAAGTATACATATCTTAATGAATACAACAACATGAAGTTATACTTTTGCATTCATTTACCCATACGTTGTCCCGTGGGTGCATCAACTTCATCATCCACCACAACATGAGCCACCACTTCATTCAACATGTTCGCACTCAAGGTTGCAATCCTTCTTGCATGGTCACGCTCCTCAATGGCAACTTCCAACTGATACCTTAACAAGGAGTTCCTAATGTCTCCATTGTCGTAGTTAGTTCCTTCGCTTGGAAAAGTGCTGGGTGGAGCTGAGGTTGATATGTTTGGAGTTGCTGACGATGCGGACGCACCACCATGTTCGTCCATACCATTACAATGCAAATACTCCATGTATGCAGCTTCTGCTTCCCTTCGATCTTTATATGATTTGTGATTGGCGTTTGGGAATTTATGAACTTGTTTGCTCGCATCTACCCAACTGTTGTATATGCCTGGAACACGACCATTAAACACAACATAAGTACGTCCCATCCCGGTCTACAAACACGAACTGGTTGAACTCCTTGCGTATTTGAGCTGCTGGATGCATCTTCTTAATAGTGGAGTCAATCTACCTTTAAAAAGAAATGCAAACAAAAACTCGATTTCTTAGAAATCGAGTTACAGCCATAAATCAATTGACGGTCGCAAGGAACTCGATTTCTTAATTACCGAGTTTCTGTGCTCGTCACGTCAATACGTCGCGTCAATAATAACTCGATAGTATTGAAATCGATTTTTAAGTGAAATCGATTTCCTACTTATCGAGTTATGACTCACCCATCCCCACATATCAGAATCCATGCACGTGTCTGCCTCTTTTGGTGCTGGGTTACATTCAGACATTCAGTGTGTGAGTTTCTGAAAAAGAAAGCCTGTAACGTGATTACTTCTTCTACTTGTACCCTCACCAAGCGTGCTATAGCTGTGGTCCCCTTCTTCTCATCAAAGGTCATCTCTCCTGACAGGTATATCTTAACTTACTTACATAATTCTGTAATTACATTTGGATTGGCACTTTAGCATAAATGTGATGACTTTCTTACTATGGTTCTAATACTGTGTGTGTATATATATATATATATACACCAATAGGGTGGTAGATGTATATAATGGTAGAGAGTGATACATACCCATATATGATCACATGTATGTGTGTGTTTAGGGTATGTATATATACACACACATAGTGTCGTGTATATATATATATATATATATATATATATGGGTGTGTGTGTGTAGATACACACATGTATATTGTGTGTGTGTGTGTGCGCAAATATATGTAAATATACACAAAGTGGACTTTCCATATATGATGATTTATATATATATATATATACACACACATGGTCACATAGTTTATATATAATATATGGCCTTAGGCCACACATTAACCACCCATTTTTTAAACAATTCGTTACGAATTTCAAAAACGGTCAATATACTGAAAATAAGTAGAACAATTTTCCCAAAAACGAATGACAATTGGGAAAATTTTCCCAAAAATCCTGTGTGTGTGTGTGTGTGTGAGATATTGACATTGTATACATATTCGTCCTCCATGTGTATAGATCTAGTAATGGATGTGTGGATAATTGGGAACATATATATAAACAAACTTTCATTGTCAGGTGAATTCCTATGATGATATATGCATTTATTCATAGGTATCAACAATGATGTAACAAGTAATAAGAGGTTTAAATTGTATGGTTCTTTCAGTTCTGAAAGGCTTAAGTGTGTGGGTTCTGAAAAAGAAAGCCTGCGAGACGAACACTGAAAGCTGACCATATTGCATCATACACTTATACTTTGTTGTGAAACATCTCTCCTAAAAGGCCAATAATTGTGTACAAACGAATCAAGTTTGTTAGGAATACTTAGGATATCATTATAGTGCGTTTGTAAACGATTAATTGTCAGTAACATAACCCTTTATCTTCTTCATGATAACTACAATTAATTGTCCTTCTCCAGGTCTACCATGGGTCGTCATTGCTTCTACGTTTACTATGATGGGGAGCAGTATTTCCACGACTTGCATGGGTTGTCCTATAGAGGCGAGTCAGTGAAGAAGAAGTTCATTGAGTTGAAATGCGGAACACACTTGAGAAAAATGCATCGGAAGATAATGGAAGCTCTAGGGTTGGACAGGGAGTCACATAAGATATCCATCGTGTACCGTGCCCCCCAGATACTTGTGAGTACTCAGGTTGTCTACAACTCAAATCCGTTGGGTTGCGATGCTGACGTGGACATGATGTGGACAGTGATTAAGCGGACCCCCCAGTTCATAGCGTCCGATTTGTATGTAACTGTTGAGGCTGTTGGGTTCCATGCTGGTGTAAGTTCACAACATGGCAGTGGGGTGGAAGCGCCACAGTCATCGTCGCTTGACATGCAGCCTTCCTTTGCCGATGTAACGCCCTTGCCTTACAGTAATCAACCATGCACTGCAGTTGATCAAGTTGACGAACCGGATGTGTTAGGCGCCACCCATACACGATACGTGGGAGGGTCTAGTCACACGTATGAACATGCACAAGTTCATTTGGAAGGGGGAATTGAAATTGATGCCAGCCAAGATGTGTACGAAGAGTTCATTGATACTGATGAAGCAGTGGACGACGCAGAGGTCAATGTACCACTTACCGAAAACAACGAGGAGGATTGCCCTAATACAGTTCCTATCCCAGAATGGTTCACATCAAACACATGGGACAATATTAAGGACCCATCACCTGCATTGGGTACAGGGCATCTTACAAGTTGGCATAAAGGTGACGACCTGGCCATCGGGATGCTATTCAAGAATAAAGCCTCTGTTCAGTATGTGTTGACCCTCTACTCTGTGGAGCATAATAAGCAATACAAGGTCATCAAGTCTGACACCAATAGGCTAGTAGTGCGGTGCATACATGAGGCATGTGTATGGTCAATTCGGGCCATTTGCAGCAAGAAGCACGGGCTGTGGCAGATCAGTAAATGTACGGCTCCCCAAAGTTGCTCATCCCTCCAGGTAGCGACCGATGGACGGATGATGGATTCAAAGTTCATCTCCATTGCACTTGAGAAGTATGTACGGGAGGACCTAACCCGAAAGGTAAGGGACTTGCATAGTATGCTGCATGCAAGGCACGGGCATGATGTAACTATGTACAAGGTTTGGGAAGCCAAACAGAAGGCAGTTGCGCGTATTTACGGGGATTTTGACGAGTCCTACGCGGAATTGCCACAGTTTCTAGCGGCATTGTCCGATGCAGATCTGGACACTGTAACCACGTTAAAGTGTGACCCTCGTGTCCCAGGGACTTGTATATTCAACTCCGCGTTTTGGGCTTTCAGTCCGTGTATTAGAGGGTTCAGGCATTGCAGGCCAGTGATAAGCATAGATGCAACGCACCTCTATGGCAAGTACAAAGGAAAGCTATTGATAGCAATGGCAACAGATGGTAACAACGAGGTTTATCCACTTGCGTTTGCCGTTGTCGAAAGTGAGAGCACGGAGACATGGGGATGGTTCTTGGCATGCCTGCTGACCTATGTTACGGACCAGACCAATTTATGTATAATCTCCGACAGGCATCGTGGGATACAATCATGCTTCGATGACACCACTAGGGGCTACTTGCAACCGCCCTTAACCTATCACCGATATTACCTCCGTCATTTAGTAAGCAATGTTAACACAAACTTCAATAGTGTTCCGTTGAAGAACTTGGTATGGAAGGCAGCAACTGCGAATCAAGTTAGGAAGTTTGAAAACACCATGGATTGCATCAAGAATGTCAACCCGGATGCATACAACTATCTTAAGGAGGTAAATCAAGAAAAGTGGACACTTGTACATGACCATGTGCACCGATATGGGGCAATGACAACCAACCTGTCAGAGTGCTTCAATGGGGTACTTAAGGGCGCACGTAGCTTGCCGATAACTGCAATGGTGAAGTTCACATTTTACAAGGTGAACTCGTACTTTGACAAACGTCGAAACAAAGTTCTAGAGCAGTTGGAAGAGGGGCAAGTGTGGTGCAAATATGCCTATGACAAGTTCGAGGCAAATAAAGAGAAGGCGAAGCTCCATATAGTTAGACGGATGAGCATGCAACAACAGTTATATACAGTAGAGACCCAGTCTTCATTGTTGAACACTAGCGGGGGAGACCAAACCCATAGGGTTTCCCTCATGGACATGACATGCACATGCGGCAAATGGGAAGCAAACAAGATCCCCTGTTCACACTTGATAGCAGTTTGTGCCAAGCATAACCACGATGCCACTGAGTATATGGATCGTTTCTACCGCGTGGAAGAACGGTATCATAGCTACGAGCCGATATTCCAACCACTTAAAGATAGGTTAGAATGGCCAGAGCCAGAAGAAAGGAGAACCGTCATGCCAAACCCGCGGTTGATTCGTGAGAAAGGTCGGCCCACGTCCACGAGAATCCGCAATGAGATGGATGACGAGGATAGGGAGTTGCCAACCTCATTGTGGATTGAGAGTGGACCAAAGTTGAAGTGTGGGTTGTGTCGCAAAGAGGGTCATAACCGGCGTACATGTCCGACGCGAAATGTGGCATCAACAAGCCGTGGTTCTACGTAGCAGGTAACAATTACAATTCATAGTAACAAGGGGGTATCATAAGTTATTCTTCTTTACATGTTTATGTATTACATAATGAGTTATAAGTAAGATTGATGGAGTAATTTTTAGTTTGGAACCATGATAGTAATACCATTGTATCAAATTTAGCTACAGTTTGGGCAATCTTGTGATGACTTCGTCAAGTAGTTGCAGTTACCTTTAACTCCTACCTATTACCATTCCAAGTATTCTGTCAGATTTGGTGTTCTTCCAATCTTATTGTTTGTGGTGTACATATTCTTCTATTCATGGGGTCTCTATTTCCCTAACTGTATATGTTTTGATTAAGATTGCTAATTGTGGCCAAGGTGTAACTGTAACATGCTATTAATTAATGTGGATTGTATACTAATTTTTGTGTTTGTTACTACGCAGAAACGAGGCAGCCCTGCAGCAACAGGAGGTTTGTAGTATGCTGTCCAACCATTGTTGGCGTATGCTGTCCAAGCTTCAAGTTAAAATTGTGAATAATGTTTAAAACGTACAATGGACAAAGTTATTTTTGTACATCAACGGATTTAAATGTATAAAGTTCTTACTTACACTTATGCTCGTATGGATGATTTTCTTATTCACGTAATGGAAATGAGGGAATGAATAATTGATGGATGTGGTTGGAAGTATATATGAGTTGTTGTATAGGAGTGTACACTGGAAGTAGATGTCGTTGGAAGTAGATACAGCAGGCCAATGCTGTATGGGAGTGTACACTGAATGAACGATAGGGAATGTATAAACATAACTCTAAGCCCAGATTTAATAACTCGATTTCTGTACAACCGAGTTATACAGAAGACCATTCTCAAATAAGAAATCGAATTGGTCTGTGTTGTACTCCACATAAATCGATTCTACTATAGCCGAGTTATGTGTAGTCACACAGATCACATAACTCGCTTTCTAAGTAATCGAGTTACGCTGGATTCCTTTAAAGATATTCCACACAACATGGATTCCTCTGATTTTTATTGCACATAACTCGATTCCCTAATAATCGGTTTATGTGGAAGCTACATTGCATCTAACTCGATTTCCCTTTAGCCGAGTTATGTGTATTACCCCCTGGAAACTGAGATTCCTCTTGGACTGCATCTGGATCAGTCCAGATAAGGACATTTGGGTGTTGAACAATAGTTCACATAACTCGGTTTAAAAATTATCGAGGTATTTTGTACATAACTCGATACAAAGGGTATCGAGTTACCAGACCTACATGGATTCCTGTAAAGTTACACTGCACACAACATGGATTCCTCTGATTGTCATTGCACATAACTCGATGAATAAATCATCGGGTAACGTGGAAGCAGTACATTGCATATAACTCGATTTCCAGTTAGCCGAGTTACGTGTATTACCCTCTGGAAACTGAGATTCCTCTTGGACTGCATCTGGATCAGTCCAGATAAGGACATTTAAGTGTTGAACAATAGTTCACATAACTCGGTTTACAAAGTATCGCGGTATTTTGTACATAACTCGATATAAAGGGTACCGAGTTACTAGAACTACATGGATTCCTGTAAAGTTACGCACACAACATGGATTCCTCTGATTGTTATTGCACATAACTCGATTCATCAATAGTCGGGTTACGTGGAAGCAGTACATTGCATATAACTCGATTTACGTTTAGCCGAGTTACGTGTATTACCCTCTGGAAACTGAGATTCCTCTTGGACTGCATCTGGATCAGTCCAGATAAGGACATTTGGGTGTTGAACAATAGTTCACATAACTCGGTTTACAAAGTATCGAGGTATTTCGTACATAACTCGATATCGAAGGTATCGAGTTACTAGAACTACATGGATTCCTGTAAAGTTGCACTGCACACAACATGGATTCCTCTGATTGTTATTGCACATAACTCGATGAATAAATCATCGGGTTACGTGGAAGCGGTACATTGCATATAACTTGATTTCCTTGTAGCCGAGTTATGTGTATTACCTTCTGGAAACTGAGATTCCTCCTGGACTGCATCTGGATCAGTCCAGATAAGGACATTTGGGTGTTGAACAATAGTTCACATAACTCGGTTGACCTATTAGCGAGGAATGTTGTACATAACTCGATTTCTGGGGTATCGAGTTACTAGAACTACATGGATTCCTGTAAAGTTACACTGCACACGACATGGATTCCTCTGATTTTTATTGCACATAACTCGATTACTAAATAATCGGGTTATGCGGAAGCAGTACATTGCATATAACTCGAATTTCAGTTAGCCGAGTTATGTGTATTACCCTCTGGAAACTGAGATTCCTCTTGGACTGCATCTGGATCAGTCCAGATAAGATGGGCTGGGTGTGGAACAATAGTTCACATAACTCGGTTTAGGAATTCTCGAGTAATGTTGTACGTAACTCGATTTTGGGAATAGCGAGTTACTAGTAAGCCGTACAACTACATGGATTCCTGTAAAGTTACACTGCACACAACATGGATTCCTCTGATTTTTATTGCACATAACTCGATTATTGTATAATCGGGTTATGTGGAAGCCCAAGCACATTATATATAACTGTATTTAGTTCTCAATCTACAAAGAATCAACCGTTGAACTTCTCAGCGAAAAGCACCGGACTTTGGAGAACCAGAACAATGGCTTCTCAATGGCGGAGAAACAATGAGGATGGTCCTGCTGATCCTACGATGAGGTCCCCACACTTTTTCAAGATTGTTCTGCCTCGAGCTCTTCAAGAAGGAAAGATTGTAAGTATACTTAAATTCAGTTTTCAAGTTTTGTCTCTCTGAAACTAATATGCTAACACGTCGTCCATTTGATTTTCGTTTTTCTGATTTTTGAAAAAATTGTACATTTGTTGCATGTAGACATAAAAACTTTAAGTTTGCAATACGTATGTTACATTTGTTGTTGTGATTTACATTTTTTGTGTTTGATTCCTCTGCAAGTGTGAAGTTTTGTTTGTTGAGTTTAGATAGTAAGTTTTTAATAAAATATAGTTCTCTTACAGTTATTTTATTTGAGACTAAGTGTTTTTTTTGTTTTTTGTTTTGTGTTTTAAATTGTTTGTCAATACTTAAGTAGTTAGTCACAAAGCATCAAATGCTTGCAGACAATTCTTCAAATATGGATTAAAACTATACTGAGGATATGTAATGGTAGAGAGTGACAATTCTTCAAATACAATATTCTCTTGGAGACACACGCACATAATTTTCATATTTTGTTCTTAATTTCGGACTAAGTCTTTTATTGTTATTGTTGTTGTTAAGTTTCCAATTGTTTTTCAATGCTTGACTAGTAGACTAAACATGTTCAATGAAAACAAAGCAGAGGGTAAAAATGTAGCTGTATAAAAGGTATGTATGAATATGTAATTCGTATATGTGCCATTGGTTTGAACCTCATGATATGATACACCATTGTTTATTTAAATATTTAACTCTACAGATACCAAAATCAAAAACAGAAACTTGTAATTTCAAACAATGCTTTTAACTCATTCAACTAATAGAACTTCATTTCACCAACATCATCCTCTACATCTCAGTTGTTAGATTGTGTGTTAGATTTCCTGTAATGGTTGCTGCACAAGGATAATATATGCAAACTCAAATGCATGTGTTTATTTACAAAGCCTGCATTAATGTTATGGAGATTCTTTTTTACAGCGGATTCCACCAAAGTTTATACTTCAATATGGAGTTGATTTGTCCGATACGGCCTTTCTTAGGATTCCAAGTGGTACAAATTGGAAAGTGAAGGTGACAAAACATGATGGGGGGGTTTGGTTTCAAAATGGTTGGTGCGAATTTGCAAGCTGTCATGGTGTAACCGTGGGGCACTTGCTAGTTTTCAAATATATTGGAAATTCACACTTTGATGTACTGATATTTGATGCCACTGCAACAGAAATAGACTATACTTTAGATGACCAAGTCCAACCTTGTAGGATGGAAGATAATGAGAGTGATGATGACTCTGTTCAAATCTTGGACATCTTTACTGTGGGAGAGGGTTCAGGTATGAATCTCACACTGTTGTAACGAATTGGTTGATTGTTATTAGCCTGTTTACTACTAATTTCATGCGCATCACTTCGTATTTTCATGTCATTTCAGGATCAGCTCATGGGGTTGGAGGAAATCGAGTAGGATGCACAGGTAGTTCGTTAGTTAAACTTGAATCTGACCAATGTCCTAAGAAAGATGGCGGTGTAGCTGAAAATCTGGTGAGAGCCAATGCTTTTAAATCGGACAATCCCCTGTTCACTGTTACCATTCATCCATCATACATTGATGGCAAGGACCGTGCGGTAAGCTTTTAGCTTCACAGAAATTGTTGGGTTTTAGTCATGCCTTCTTTTTTACTTTGATTTTTCATAGATCAATTAGAAAGCATGTACAGATACTTGTTGCTAATGATTTGTGTAGTTGTTTTTTTAGGTGAAAAGATGTATATATATCTAACATCTTAGGTTCATCTTAGGTTCAACAATTTTTGAAATATTGCATTCCAACTTTTTTGTACAGAGTTTACCCCGGGCCATTATCAACTACCTACCAAGAGAAGGCTTTACCAAGGACTACAACAAAGGAAGTATACTCACAGTGAAGCTAGAGGTTGTGGACCAATTATGGCCTGTGAAGTTATACGTTTATGAACGAAGTATGGGTTCATCATGTGTCGTATCTTCTGGGTGGTCTGCATTTGCGAGGGGAAATAAGTTGCAAGTAGGAGATGTTTGCGTATTTGAGCTGATCATGAGGGACGATGTTGTGTTGAAGGTCCACATTTTCAGATGCATCGAATAAGTGGTTATGGTGGTTGCATTAAACTTTGGATGTGTGTATTTTGCAAGTACTATGTTAAACGTTGAACTTTGGATGTGTTTATTTTGCAACTACTATGTTCATCCGTTTTTTTCCCTTTTTGTTTTTTGAATGGACTGTGGCCAAGGTTGATGTTTTGTTATATCGACATCCTTGGCATGTATTTGTGTTTAAAAGCAAAGCTGAGTTGCTATGTAATATCATCGATACTAGGACTGCATCTGATCAATATGGAGTTATTTATACCAATATAAACTATGACAAAAGTGTTATGTACCAGCTGCCAGGTAGGATCTGGTTCTACGTAGTTGGGTTTCTTGTTAGTTGGGTTTCTACGTAGACTTTTGCACCAATTTGGTACATAACATGACCTATTTTGAATGATCCTCATGTCAAAAGCCCGAGTTTACCAAGTTGGAATTATAAATAGATGATTTTTATAAAATTTGTTACTTCATCAATTTCAGAGTAAGAAAGGGGGACAACCCTACTCACCTTTGAATAAGTAGGATTGTGTTTGAATACCGATTTGGTTTACTCGCATTTTACTGAAAATTAGGAGTAAATGGTTTAAAGATGTTCTACATAAATTGCTCATATGTATAAATTTCCCAATCTAGTAACACAACTTTGTTAAAAATTGTTGAAGTGACATATTATGATTGGTGTATAACAAAAATAGAATCAAGATTCATGTTATAATTATGTTGATCTAATCACAATTTGTAATTTTAGCCAACAAGCTTGTAAAAAAGAAAAAAAAAAAGAAAACAGAAAAAGTTAAGTCCCTAACATTGTTCAAGAATTTATATTTACCCTTCTTGGGGTTTGGTCATAAAAATGTTTATTTTTCATTGAGTTGAATAAGTTAAGAAATTAATTGACGCGAGACATTTTGGACAGTTCACCTCAAACTCTCCACCAAAATGGTTTAGATAAGGAACGCATCAAAGAGGTAAAGAACAGGCCTCAGAGTAAATGGAAGAGAAACTATCCTCTCTCGAGTTCCTTCAATTAAGCATAATTCCCTATTCAGTTAAGGTCTTGCAAAAGGAAGATTTAAATGTTGGGCTATTTTCAATTAACCATAAGAAAGATTTACACCCTTAGCATTCAATTAAGCTCTTGCAAACAACTCTCTCAATGGCTGCATAAGAGGTAATTTGTTGTATTTTACATGCTAATTTTAAAATAAACTCAATGTCAAATTATCTATTTTACACTACATTTCATTAAAATATAAGTTGTGAAAGTTTGACCAAATTTGCTGGAATCAGTTACAGACACTACCAGAAAATAGCCCAACATCAGGGGCGGCTGCACATACATTTCAGGGGGTTCAAATGAACCCCCTGACTTGAAAAAAAAAAAATATATATATATATATATATATATATATAATATTGCTTTACTAATTTAATACTTTTAACAATATTTTTGCACACTTTGTTTTAAATCTTGCACACTCTAATCACATATTAGCTTATCTCACAATCAAACAACAACTTATTGTATTATTTATGGATGGATGAGTGTGGTTGTGTGAGTTAATAATTATACAGTGCAAGTGGAGTTGAGTTTTTTCATTGAGTTTAAAATATTTTTATAAAAAAATGACAAATATATAACCACAATTGCATGAAAACAAAAATATTATACAAACTTAACAAAATAAAATGGTCATACTTATATTGACAATAGATAATGAAAATTGATAATAAACTATCATGAAATGATTTCAAAATATAAAAACTCCTAGAAGGAAGTTATAAAATTTCATGTATTTGTGTTTTTTTTGTTCTTCGATAACTCAATATATTCAAGTTTTTTTTTTTTAAATTAAATTTTTGTTTAATTTATGTTTCTTAATGACCCCCCTAGAAAAAATTCCTAGAGTCGCCATTGCCCAACATTGAGGCCAGAAACCCCCTGATGTATATATATATTTAGATTTTTTTGTTCTCAGCTTATGTTATTCAACATTCCGGACACTTGGATTCCTCTTGGACTGCATCTGGGGCGGTCACAATATCTGGGCTGGGAGTTAACAAAACTCGAGTTCTATAAACTTGAGTACTAGTGGACATAACTCGATTTCTTATATATCGAGATATGTGGTACACATAAATAGGCTTCCTGTGATTTACAATGAACAGAACTCGGTTTCAGAGAAATCGGGTTCTGTGTAGACCCTCCTGTACAGTTGGATTCCTCTTGGACTGCATCTGGACCAGTCCAAAATGTATGGGCTTGATGGGGAAGTCCAGTGAAAATAACTCGATATATTAGTAATCGAGTTATATATAGCTGGATTCCTGAAATGTACACATCATGTAACTCGATTATATAGTAATCGAGTTATATTTGAGTAACTCGATTTACATATAATCGAGTAATTTTCGGGATTTATCCCCACCAATATAAACCCCATAGTTCTGCAGAACCTGTAGCTGTGCGAAATTACATCTTCGATTGCTGTCGCTGCATCCGGCCGGAATCCACAATTTCCTGCGGAAGTTCTTCGAATATTTTACATAGTAAGAGTCTTTTAACATTTTGTTGTCTTTAAAGTGACACATTTGTGGTGCGTTATTGTCAAAATTTTTATTCATGCTTCAAAGTTCATTGTCTATGTAGATTGTGATGAAGATGGGTGTTTGGGTAGTCAAATGCATTTTTGTTAGTAGGTTGTCTTCGACTAGCATCCTTCTACTAAATTAACTTGCCAGTGGCGCCATATGTGTGTGGTAGTCCTTATGCTGTTTGTATGCCTGAACTGTACATTGTGCAATTTAAAGTTTTTTGTACAAGTTGGTGAAACTTACTACATGTAGCTAGGAATTTTGAAAATGTGTCAGGTCCTACATCCATTTGTATGTTTCCTGTATTATAATGTTGAACATGCTGTTAGAATGCTTGTGATCGGTGCGTGACATTATTGATAATTTTGACAAAAGTCAATATGTTAACAAATTGCATGTTGGCTCTTTGAGTTCAACTAAAGTTCATATACTCTAGGTCTCTATCTTCAAATTACAGGTCCACTCAGACCAAAATGCATTACATTTATTTAACCAACTAAACAACCCGTGAATAAGAATATTGTTTTTTCATTGTGTTGTTGTAAACTGGTCTAGACAGTATATTGTATGGATGATTTTATACACATGGTAGTGCGTTAAATTTGGCAATTTTTTTTCTCTGCTTCAAACTTCATTGTTTATCTCATCGGAATGCGGTATTTGGTTATCTTTTTGTGTGAGCTAATCGTGTTTCCACTACTGACCATCAGTTAGTTATGGCTCCGAAGAGGGCTAAGAGGGGAAAATGCAAAGCTGCATCTGAACCTGAAGTGGTGTTTGATCAATCAAGGTTCCTCACGCCCGAGAATGAGCAAACCTTTGAAACCTTGAATAAGCGTAGGCGTATTTGGGGAGAAAGGCAAATCAATCTACACGAACTGCATCCTTCCATCCGTGAGAATCTACAGTGTAGGCATTGGCTGTCCCTGTGTACAAACATACAATCCCCTCCAGCTGACTTGATTAGAGAATTCTATTCGAATCTATCGGTGCGTGAGGATCTCGTGGGTCACAAGGTGTCATCGTCCATTCGTGGTGTACCGTTTACAATAACTAGAGAGCGCGTATCTAAAGCTCTTGATGTACCTATAATTTGTAGACCTACTTATCCATACACTATGTCTCCTCATGTTGATGATGTTATGGATGTCCTTTGTGGACGATCAGTCACTCAGGGTTCTAACCGAAGTATTAGCTCAAGTGAGTTGACTGAGCTTAATTATATCTTCTTTAGGATAGCTTGTCACAACATTTTCCCTATCTCTCATATCCATACAATCCCTATACATAGGTGTTTCTTTCTGTACGCCCTCGTCACCAATAGTTCCATTTGTTTTCCTTCCCTCTTCATCGAAACCATTGTGGAGGTGCGTAGGAGCAAGTATAAGAGGCATGGTTTGTTTTTTCCAGTTCTCATCCATAGGGTCCTCAAATATTTAGGATTAAATAATTTTCCTTCCCAAGAGTTGGTTCACATCCAAGCCCCCATAGGAGCCAAATTTCTGAAACAGCGAAGTGCCCAAAAGAAGGTTGTCGACCCCAGTGTTGGTCCATCCAAGACACCACAAGTATGGTCTACTACTGGAGATGTTCTAGATGAGGACATGCATGGGGATCCCGCAGCTGCTGTTGCCGAGGATGGTAATGATGAGGTAGATGTTGACACTGCTGATGCAGCGCATACATGCCCTCTTCCTCCCTCTCTTCATGCTATGATGGAGACCATTATGACAACTCAAGCAACCCATGGGCAGATTCTACATGGTCTTCTTGCCGAGGTTGCAGCTCTCCGAGCGGACGTAGCTGACTATAGACGTCCGGTTCCACGGTCTCCACCGTCTGACTCTTCATGATTGCCATTGCCCATTGTACCGAAGGCGGGGAAGAATTTGTTGTAGTTCTTGTAGCAAATTCATTTGATTGTATGACAATTATATGAACTGGCTTTAAGGCAGTTGTATATTTTGTTATTTGAGTGGCAATTTGACACACATGGTATCCGTGGAAAGTAGTTTGATATATTAATATGATGGCTAGTTTCATGCCCATCGTTACTATTATTAGTATTATTGCAATGGTTCTATATAACATCAAGTAGATCCAAGTCAGTGTGTACAAAATATTTATTTCATAATTCTGTACGGCACTCACATGTTATTAGATTATAGTAATTATTAATACAAATTGAAGGTTTGTGAAAGCACAATTAGTTTGCAGGGTTTGTTGTTGACGATGAACCACCTAGGAGATTTTCCTCCGAGTGGAGGGGCTCAAGCTATATATGCACTTAGGGCAACTGTTTGTATTGGAGGTTTTGCTTTTCAGTCATGTATTTTTCACTAATTGGATATTTTTGTCGCTCTTAAATTAGCAATTATATTATTCTGAATTTCGTCCCCACCTGGACTGTACGTCATGCATCATATTTTCATTACAAATTTTATTGATGAAACCTTGCAGTGCAGACTCGTCAAATAAACACCCTAATGTTTAATGTTTTGTGAAGGATGAAGCACAATTAAACAGATATAACAGTGAGCTCAAGCCACCAACATCAAAGGTATAACAGATGTGCTATTTAGTTCCAATTGGGCTTCACTTCAAACGGGCAACTCTTTGACCACGATGTTTGATCGAACAGTTGACTACGTCGGTATTCCAAATCTACGGGGTCACATTAATTGGCTACGATTACAAGAGAAAGTTTAGTGTTTCAGGCTGTGGGGCTGCGTAATTTGTAAGAGTGATGCTTTTTAACCTTTAAAGGTTTAATGACCGAAGGTAATGAACACCGTGATGTTTACACACAATGATGTTTAAAATGGCTTGAAAATGGCCAAAGATAATAACACACTGTGATCTTCAGAATTTGTTTTGTGAAGGATTTAAACAATTAATAAATTAATATAGCGAAATTGTAGCGTGAAAGACAAAACATGGATACCTATACCGAAGTTTCAAGATGACCAAGTTCGAACTCTGAACGCACGTCACCAGCCCGATACTGTAGCACCAACTGTAATCATATCAAACTCCTTCAATCGTAGCACATGCGCCAACAGACGCAGCTGTTGGCGCCAAGTCATGTTCGCAGTTGTGCACTAGAAGTATCAACAGCTCGACATTGTTTCACACCCACACTCACGTGAATACACAATTCTAAATTTGGATGCATAGATGTCACATTTACATCTAATGTTGCAACTACTGCCCACCTTTGATGCGACATTGGGAACATGTAAAATCCTGTTTAGATTGCAGTGGTTTTCCAGCATGTACTGACATGACAAGCCCTAACAACTGAAATTTTAATTAAATAGTAGACCGTGAAATGAGGTTATAAATGCTGATATAATGTTAACTTTCTACCCCGCTAACTTCGTAGATTGATTAAGCTATGAGTCGCAACGCCTCAACATCAAAGCGTACAATGCGAAACAAGTTTGGTTCTACTTCAACAAATGCATCATCACAAGTTCCAACAGATCAACAACTACATACATACACAGACCACTATGGAGGGATATGGGTTGGGAAGAAGAGAGATTTCGTTAATATGCCAATATACACGTACGAGAGTCTTGGAAGCGTCGGACACATCATGGTTGGGAAACCTACAAAACTAAGTACAGATACCACCGCAATAGAGTTCACTGTTGCAGAACAAGCGGAACCACCATGGTCAACCCTATACGAGAAGAGGTGTGAGTTAGAGGTGTATTGTCGATGGCACGGGTTACGAGTTCCTATGGCACGCTCAGCCGAGTTACCTAGAGATGAACCTGCCAACATACTTGCTCGTCTTGAACAAGAGAACAATCAAATGCAAAGACGACTAGACCGTTTTCATGCAATCCAAAAAGCTAGGAAACATCTAAAGGGGAAGGCGCAACAGCGAGCCATCAAGTCTATTAATGAAATTACTACATTAGATGATGAAACAGATATTTCAGACTTCTCAGATTCAAGCAATGATGATTTCCAAAAATTTCTACCTACGAACATTAGACGTTGTTGTTAATGTCTACACATTATGTGCAATACATAATGTTGTTGTTAATGTCTGACAAATGATGATTATGTACATTCAACTTTTGCAACTCTAAGGATTAAATGTTCATTAGTTTTGGCTAAGTTTATGTGAAATCAGTTTCTCATTTCTTCCCTGTTGTTCTTTGTTGCTACATTCAAGTGATGTGCTTTGGTTGGACAATGTCCTTTGCTTTGTAATGTAGGAAAAACCATAGGAAGTGAAATGCCTCCAAATTATATTTATTGCACATTACTTTTAGGGAAATTTAATAGATTCAATACATACAGACTCATCCAAAGCACATAGACCAACCGCACATATGATTCAATAATACGAATAATTCATTTATATGAGTTGTTTGAGTCGCGGTATCATATACACGTATCCGTGTATCTTAGTTCTTATAGTGTCCTACTTTATATAGATACATTACAGAAAGACTCGGCCAAACCAAACTAACCACTCAGTTACTGAAAATCCATATGGCTCACACAACACACTGTTTCATAGTATTTGGTTTGCTTAGAAATAGGGTAAAGGCCTAAAAGCCTGATCAGCCTCTAAAATGTTTCATTCAAGTTATTGGTTTGTTGTAGCGTTGCTCCAAAGCTCCCTGAAATGTTTGTAAGGGAATATGGGGATAAAACCCTCCAGTGTTGCTACACTCGGTGCACGTAATAGCAAGTGAGATTGGAGAAGGCTAACACAGCTCTACACTATTCAGCTAAGTCATGTTCACAGTTCTGCATGTGCTGTTCAACAACTCGGCACTGTTAAACCCTGTTCAGTCATATCATCCATGCTCACGTGAATAAACAGATATGCAACATTTTGCAATGCACTATTTTCAAGGATGCGGAGGATCCCTCAACAGTGTAAGCAAAATTTTGGGGGTGAGCTGTCCACCATTGCTACGCTTGATTGATGCAGTGTTGCATGTGATGCTCAATAGCTCGACACTGTTGAACCCTGACCACAAGTACCCATTCCCACTCACGTTAATACACAGATGTGCAACCCTTTGCAATGCACCATTTTCGAGGAGGCAGAGCATCCCTTAATTGGTTATGCATCAATTTTGGGGGTGAGCTATCCACCGTTGCTACACTGATGTTCGTAGTGCTGCATGTGGTGCTCAACAGCTTCGCATTGTTGAACCCTGTCCAGTCATATCACCTACACACACGCCAATATGCCTTCTTTTGCAATGCACCGTTTTCAAGGATGCAGAGCATGGCTGAAAAGTTTATGATACATTTAACACAGCTCAGCACTGTCTCGTCAAGTCATGTCAGATGACGCACAGGAATGCTAAATAATCTTCATCAAGACATGCCAAACCGGTTAGAGAACAGTCTTAAAACCATATCCATCAGATATAAACCATGCTAGTGATCAATGTCCCTAATTAAATATAAGCATAAACATCACTAGTTTAAAATTTAAACATGTTATCCTAGTCCAAACTCGGTCAACCACGTGAAATATTGAGACACTAAGCACAACATGCTTCCTCTCGATCGCCTCGAAGACACAGACATCTCCTACTTCTAAATTATTGTGCTTTCGAAAATGCAACCCATCCCTTCCCGAATCTCATTGCTGAATATGTTTTGATAGAGGGTAATAGTAGAAGACATTGAAGTGTGACATCATAATCACATTATGTATAAAGGCTCACCATATTATGCGGCCGCGAGATACCCATGATGAGTTTGTATCATCTTCATCTAAGTTTATTATTTCTACCTGATGATCTTCCGATTTACAATTCTGAGTAGGTGGATATTAAATCTCAGTGGCAGTCTTATCAAATATAAGAACATGGAAGTTGGAATTTCCTTCATATCTGGAGACTAAAATATATAACCATATCAGATAGAATGGTATTCAACAAAATCCTACCAACCATTACAAAACCAAATGTTGTTATCAGCTTTCTTCAATCCCACTTGCCAAAAGTGTGGATAGGGAGCAATGAGTGTAGCTACGGTGGAAAGCTCAGCACTGTTGAACCCTGTCCAAAAGTACCTATCCACACTCACGTGAATACACCTTTTGCAATGCACGCTTAACAGCTTTTGCAATGCACCGTTTTCAAGGATGCAGAGCATCCCTGAAAAGTTTATGATACATTTATCACAGCTCAGCAATATCTCGTCAAGTCATGTCAGATGAAGCACATCAGTGTTGAGTAGTATTAACGTGAATAAATACGCAACCTCTTTTGCAGTACACATCACCAGCTTGCTGCTGTAGCACAAGCTATAGCCATATCAAACAGCTACCTCAGCGAATCACATGCACCAACAGACGCCACTGTACAACCAAGTCATGTTTGTAGTTTTGCATGTGCTCATCAACACCTTGCCACTGAACAATACACTGTCGAGTCATATCATCTTTATTCACGTGAACACTTACTCTTACATGTAGTCACATCCACGTGAATACTTGCCCTTGCAAAACCCCTATATAAAGTCTCATTTACATCTACCCTTGCAAAACATCTACACATACCGATCTAAAGTCACATTTTCCAATGTCGATGCGCAATTGGATGCTACCTCATTTTCCAGATAACTATAGAAGGGAAAGAGATTCCGACGAGAGGGAATACTATGCAGGATTGCGGCGGGAGTGGGACTTTCGCATGAATGAGTCCAACGCTCTACACAATGATCTCCTGCGACTTGGAGCGCCTCTTGTCGACCGTAGCTCACTCGCATTGCCACGACGAAACATGCACCAATATGAGCGTGCAGTTACTAAAATAAAAAAGAAAACAATCTTATGATACTTCGTAGGTCCAGGTATCACATGCTACAACTAGCGGAGGAGCTGGCCGCCGCAACGAACAGGCAACTCACTCCGGCAGAACGTAACAATGTCCTCAACTATGAGGACTACTTGTCAGAATGAATGTCTATGTGGTGTGTGTGTTATGTCTAGTGTTAAGTTAATAATGTTAGTGTAAGTTATTTTAAGTTTTCTGTGTTATGTTGTACGTGCTTATTGAAAATCATCATGTGTGGGAATATTTAACTTTTATGCGTTATGTGAAAATAATCTAGATTACGAATAACGTGCATGCTCCTCACAATCAATAATAACGTTTACATAGTACAAATGCAACAACGGTGACACACATACATAGTTAAGCAAAATAGTTCTCCAACAAAATCTAATAACACCACGACACAATTACTCTTCATCTGACATCTCCACGTCTGACTGATAAATGGGATCGGCAAGAAGTGATTGCATGAACTGTGCATGCTCGTACCACCCTTCCTCCACTGACTCTCGAATCTCGACTTGGGTTCGATATCGATTAAGACGTATCTTCATTCGATTATTTTCTTCTCTTATGCGGTTCAATGCTTTACGAAGTTCGTCGATCGTGTCTCTAGGCATCTGCGATGCGAGTTGCCGAGGCGCTGGCAACTTAAAACCAACCAGCTCATCATAAAACATTTGCTGTTCACGAAATAACCAAGCCCACTCCTGTCTCATGGTATTGTGAACATTAGCACTATTTCGCAAATTCGGATTGATTGGATAGCTGAACTCATCTTCTAATACCCAACAACGACCCATAGCAGTGAACACATCATGAGGCCTATAGATTTCTGGGTTGCCAGAACCAGACATTGACACTTTATACAATAACACCAAATGATCAAGTTAGTTAACAGTGTGCATCAACTGTTGGTAAATAATGTACTGCTGCATAAAATTGTACACGACAAAGACATTCATAAATTTCTGTACTATTACATGCTAAAAATTAAATACTAACACTAACACTAACATTTGACCATGTGCAAACAAATTGTTGTTAATGTCTACCCATTGTGTTCAATACATAATGTTGTTATAAATGTTTGACCAATGTGATTATGTGCAATACAAAATGTTGCTATAGTAAAGATTTCATTCTCTTGTGGCCAACGTTTACTACAACAAACAACCAAATGGGAGAAGGTGTTGATCTGAGTTTTCTACCTGCTGTGAGTTTTCTACAACAAACAACCAAAGATTCCAGTACAATATCAAATAAAAATATCAATGCCCTAAAATTCTGTTGTGAGTTTTCTACCTGAGATACAAACTTCAGTTGAGTCCGAAAGCTGTTGATCTGAGCAGAGTGGAGGTTCAGCAGAAATCCAGACACAAAATGGGAGGAGGAGGTGTGGAGAAATTATACGCCAGTAACTCGATTTTTCGACGTACGATTATACTTTATAACTCGATATTATAATACTCGAGTTATGTTAAAACCATATATCCGTACGCCTGACACAAAAAAGTCTTGAAATAGGTTTAATAACAGCGTATCTCGATATCTCAATAATCGGTTATATTACTCGATTAATAAATACCCGAGTTATTCAGGGATTTGAAAAACAAAATGCCACGCTGGGCGTACGGTGGTACGCACAAACCTTAGTATAACTCGAGTAGTATATAATCGAGTAATTCATATAACTCGACTTAGTTATTATCGAGTTATAAAACAGGGGTACTTCCCTATTTAGTTTGGAAAGAAGGGCAAACGCATGTTTAATTTTCTAAAGAAGGGCAGAAGCCCATTTTGTCCTTGTTTCTTATATTGCTCTCTTTTCCCAGAAGATCATGAAATTCGAAGAAAAAGGCTCATTAAGCTATGGATGGCAGAAGGATTTGTAGAACAAGATAAAAGGTACATGCCAGAGGAAGTAGCAGAGAGCTATCTATTAGAACTCATTTTACGAAGCATGCTTCAAGTTGTAGAGAGGAATGAATTTGGAAGGCCAAGGAGATTCAAAATGCATGATCTTCTACGGGAGCTTGCTTTATCAATATCAGAGAGAGAGAAGTTTGGTGTTGTACATGATGGAAGAGAAGAAATGGAAGAATGCAAAGCACGCCGCATTTCAATTCACAAAACCAATAAAGAACTCAAATCATGTACAATTATGTCAAAGCTTCGTTGTTTTCTTGTTTTTGACAAGACACTGAAATCATTGCCTTCAGGAAGTAAATTGTTAAGGGTTCTAGATTTGGAGGATGCCCCCATTGATGAATTGCCTGATGAAGTATTCAAATTATTCAACTTAAGATATCTGAATTTAAGGAAAACTTTACTTAAGAAGCTCCCAAATTCCATAGGGAGGCTCCTTAATCTTCAAACCTTAGACATCTTTGGCACACAAATAGAGACCCTTCCTCATGGAATAGGAAAGTTGCAAAACTTGCGATACCTATTTATGTTTCGATTCACTGGAAATTGGAATGACTTCAATTATTATATAGCAACCCAGACACCATCAAATATTGTACGTTTAAAGAATTTGCAAGCTGTGTGTTCTATTGAAGCAAACGATGACTTGGTATTACAAATTCGGAGCATGACTCAACTGACCACAATTGGTATTTCAAATGTGAAAGCAGCAGATGAGACCGACTTATGCATCTCAATTCAAAACATGAGACTTCTTAGGATCTTGTCTATCAAGGTAACTAATGAGGAGGAAACTCTCCGAATGGATGCACTCTCGTCTCCTCCTCCCAACCTTCAAAAGCTTCTTTTGACTGGAAAACTGGAGAAGGTGCCACAGTGGTTTTGTTCACTTCAAAGCCTCACATATTTGTATTTGCATTGGTCGTGACTAGAAGAAGATCTACTCCCTCACATCGCTGCTTTGCCCCATCTAGGACGTCTTAAACTTACTAATGCCTATGTTGGAAAACAACTACGTTTCGGTACAGGCTTTCTTAAGCTTACAGTGTTGTGGATTTGTAATTTCTCTCAATTGGATGAGATAATAATAGAAAAGGAGGTGATGCCAAATCTGAAATCCCTCTGGATTGACAGTTGCATGGAGTTAAAGACAGTGCCCATGGGCATTGAATACCTTCAAAATCTCCAACAACTGGATTTGACATCTGCCTCAAGGGAACTTAAAAATCGCATTCGCAACGTGGATATTCTAAAGGTGCAGCACATCCCAAAGAGGTACATCTGGAAGTAATTCAGAATGTTTCACAAAGGTAGCTTCTCAATTCTATCTATTTTTTCTTCCACTTTTAACCTTTAAATGAATGGTTGCTTTCATTTTATCATTTAAGCTATTTCTTTGAACGAATGGTTTCTGACATTATAAATAAGTAATATATTCTAAGCTTGCATATAATTTTCGATTCTATGTATAGAGGTTTCTTAGATTTGGTTTGGTTGTGATGTCTTATTTGTGGTTTGGACCACGTATTGTTTGTTTTAGTAAGCCACATGTTAGCTTGTGATTTGTTTATATATCAATATTTGTGTTTCAAACTTCCAAGTGCATACTTTGCTTCTTATATAATTTGAGAACTAGTCATCATGAAATACATTGACCAATAATAGCTTCTTCTTTTTATTATTTTACTTTTATTCTTTTTCCCTTGATAATAGGATGTTTTAACTCTTAAGTGCTCACATTGTTATTTAGTGTTGCGGTGCATCGAAAGACTACATCTGGTAGTAATTTGGGAATGCTTCATGAAGGTAGCTTCTCAATTCTCTCTATTTTTCTTCTTCTTTTTATCTTTTTTCATGAATGGTTATCGCATTTAGTTTTATCTTTCATCTAACACCCCCCCCCCCAAAAAAAAAAAAGCTTTGCTTCGTCTAAGTTATTTCACTAACAAATTTATGTATGCTCAACTTATATAATTTATCCACTTTGTAATAGCTTAAGTTTTTGAAACTAACAGTTTCTGACATGATAAGCATGCTATTGCTTGATTGCTTGGAGTTTGATTTAGTTACCATCTTGACATAAACTGATAAACACGTCAAATTCTTTGAAATAGAATGAATTAGCTTCTGGAAC
Organism: Quercus aquifolioides; assembly: GCA_019022515.1. NCBI lineage: Eukaryota > Viridiplantae > Streptophyta > Magnoliopsida > Fagales > Fagaceae > Quercus > Quercus aquifolioides. The sequence goes on along the minus strand of CM032335.1, from coordinate 5,202,275 downwards.
CTATGTCAAAAATACTATTTTTAATATGTATTTTGGTGTGTATGCATGTGTGAATGTGTGTTTGTAGGCGTGTTCTGCATGTGAGTAATGCCCACCATATGTTCCAAGAAAGCCCTCTATGAATGATTTGTGATTGGAAGATACAAGATTGTGACTTATGTAACACTAACTTTTTCTAGGTTTTTTCATTATGTGTCCTCCATGCATGTCAATAATCCTAATTTTGCTTGTGATTTTCAATTGTATGTACAGAGGTTTTTAGATTTGGTTTGGCTATGATGTCTTATTATTTGTGGTGTGGAACATGAATTTGTCAGTTTTAATAAGCCATATCTCTTTCTTTCTTTTTTTTTCTTTTTTTTTTTTTTTGGTTTTACTCTTGGCAGAATGATGCTGAACATTATGAGTTTGCCTTGTTTGCTTCAAAAGGATTCTATTTTGTTTGGAGCTCTAATTCTAAGTATTGTTTAGGTATTCTTGTTGTTGTTCAATAATTAATACTCAAGACTTTGTTTCCTATTTTTTTGTAATAAATGTAACAGTTTGAACTTCAACATGCCTCTGTGGCAGTTTGTTGGAAAATTGTCACTAGTTCAACTGTGGATTGTAATTTGTAGGTAATTTAGCTTGTGTAAACCATTAACATCCGTGTGAATGTTTTTCTATTGTTTCTGAGTTTTATAGTTCTTTTGTTTATTCTTCTTTAACAACTTGATGAACCTGATCCAAACCAACATCAGGGTTTGTTTTTTGTGGGTTGAAGGGTTTGGTTGGGTCCTTATATTTTTGAAACTTGAATTGGATGGGGTTGAAAAGTTGACAAAAATTTCAATCCAAATAACCCGATCCAACCCCGCTATTAATTAATAATTTAAAAAAATATTTATGTATAAACTCTTTAATTTAATTTATTTTAGATTTTATATACCTATCAAAAAAATTTAATTTATTTTAGACTTTATATGTAAAGTATAAACACAACTCACACCCCCATACAGGAACCCTCCACCCTTATTTTCAAGGGGGAATGAGTCCAAAGACTATTGGCATAAGCCATATATGTTGTACAAACATATGACAGGAAATAAAAAGGAAGGCTATAAAGTTTCTACAAAACTAAAGAGGAGAAAATTTAGAAACCTGGGTAGGTTTAATTTGGTGAGTGAGATGTGGAATAGCCACGCCTTATCTTAATTCCGCTTCCACTAAAACCCATTACACCAGAAAAACCAGAAACATCAACATTGAGCCAAGCCTCCCAAGTATCATCTTCTCCAGTAAAAAGTGCATGCAACCATTACAAGAACATCCCCAAGATGTATTCATGCACCAGATATTAACAATGAGTTAAACGGGACTGTTGCTTTACAAAAACAATACACATACTGGGGTAGAGCCTTGCAAATCAACTCGAGCTGCAAAAAGACCTGATGGTTGAAATGTTCGACGGTGCCAAACCTGGATACAAGATATTCATTTTTATCATCTGTTTATAACTTAATAAACAAGATAAAAAATAAAAAAACAAACAAACAAATGCTCGAATCTCCACTTAACCAAAGGGTGCAAAGATTTTATATTAACTTTCAACATTTTAAAATTTTAAAAATCTTTAAAAAGGAATATGCAGACTGCAACAACTGAAAGCTATACCATGGACCTGACATTATGTACTCTTTAGGCTTAAAGAAGAAAGCACAAATTTGATTTCAATTATGAATTAAAAAGGTCACTCTGTACTCAAAACAGTGTTACAAAAGATGGCCTTGGTCACTTCAGTCAACCACCTTCCTCTAAGCATGAGCCCAAAACAATTTTTTTGTGCTGACTTGTGAGATTTATGAGTCTCTACCTCTGCAGAGATTTATGAGGGTTTGAATTATAGATAAAAGTTCAATTGAGGTCAAAAGTGACAACTATCAACTATCACAAATAAGATACAGGTCAAGTAAACAAAGCCTTTGTCATCTAAAAAGGCACACTGACATATCATAAGGTAAAACAATCTTCTGCATGATTTTCATTCCCTTTCCATTTTTGCCATTTTCCCCAAGAGCAACATGGTTTCTCAAATGTTAACAAAGTATTAGACCTGAATTGGTTTTTTCTGATTTTCTATAGGATCCCTTCTGTAGGTCTTCAATTTTCTTCACTGAGGGCTAAGAAATTAAAGACTCGGACAATCTTTTCCTCTTTTTCAATCATTCTATTAAGTTCTCATCTACGTTGATCAAAGAAAAAATATATGCATCAAATTTAGTAGTTGTCTCAATTCATAATGGAATTTTCAAAGAAGAAATCACCAGAAAAAATAAAACTATTAAGATAGATTGCTTACTGAAACTGTATCTACACACACACACACACACACATATATATATATATATCGAAAGATAGAATATCTTAAAGCAGAAACAATTTTTTTTAAAGATACCTCATAGAGTCCTCCCTTTACAGGGACACCAACTCTCTCTTCTTCAACTTCATATAGTTGGGCTGATCGAGCACCCTCCAAAGAAGATCCACTTTGTTGCTTATCCACCTTACTAGAGCTGGGTCGTCCTCTTGGACCTTCACTACATTCTGCATATTCTTTCCACCAACTAGAGAGCAAGTCTTCTTCTTGCTGTAAATGTATATTCAAGAAGTGATTCAATTAATAGAGAAAATCATTTAGATTAGCTGCCAACTCAACAAATAACAATCATCCGGCTTAAACCAATCACTATCAACAGATACTATCAGCATTTTTTTCCTACGCCTGTAGTTTCTGAAAGATATCCAGCAATCCAAGATGAACATGAAGCAAAAAGCTTATTATTAAACTAGCTAAAAAGTCTAAAAAGGTTACCTGCAAGAAAGATGCTTCTATCGCAAGAGAATCCCTCATCCCAAAACGAAAATAATCGCTCTTGCCCACTATCTCAGTGCGAGGGACCGAGGCAGCTAGCTCTGTAGAAACAAGAGCACCAGAATGTCGTCAAGATGTATACTTGACCTTGATGTGCTAATGCTCATGAAGTACATTAAAGAAGGAATGAAATGAAAATAAATATATAAAGAAGTGTTAAGGCTATTAAGCAAGCAATGCAGTTGTTTGATCATAAATTAGCAAAGTATACTGGGAGAAATATCAATCTTCTCATGAATTTGGAAGCGCCATGATTAATATTCTCTCCTTTTTTTTCCTAAGCATGACTAGTGAATTTGTGTTAAACAACACACACACACATATATGCTTTTTTATTCCAGACATACAGCAGAATGAGTTATGTTAAAGGGACTCCTACCACACTATTCTCCCCCTCATCAAGCAAGCAAACCTGGATTAATATGTATAGGCCATATCAAACAAAAGCAAGGCACTTGCACAGGTAAGCATAGAGAATTTTTCAGGTAATGTACAAGCATACTATGAGGAATTTTTAGCTTATAGCATCTAATGTGGGTTCTAGTTAACTCAATTGATAAAGTCCCTAGTCATCGAAAAGGTAGAGGAACTAATGCACCAGTAAGAAATAGTGAGTTTATCAAAGTTGAGGGAACGAAAAAAGGTAGAGGAAGATTAAAAATCACATTACTAGAATTAATGAAAAAGGATATGTCAATTAAGAGAGTAACATATAATATGACTTTAGATAGAGTAGAATGATGGCAAAGAATATATATGGCTGACCCTAACTAATATGTTGAGAATCCATACCCGACCCCAAAATGAGGATCCATACCATCTTCTTATAGGTAAATACAACAAAATGATATTTCAGTGCTACATTGAGCATCAAAGATTAAACTTGCTAGTAATTGAAGCCAATCAGCTCCTACATCTGCCATGAAACTTGAAACTCCAACGTCATGCAAGGATTAAACCATTAACATCTACAGCATGCCATAAATCTACCTTATACTCTAGATTTTCTGAACATGTCGCCTTCAATTTTTCATTTCTCTTTTCCTTTTTTCTTTTTTAAATAAACAAACCCTTCAACTTTAGATAAACTGCGGAAAAAAAAACTCTTATTAAAAAGTTGCAGAAGCTACAACTTTGTAATTATGCACTTAAGCATATAAAGACTCGCGCAAAGCCATTTCACAAACTTCAAAATTTTCCACAAACATTCTCCTTCAACTTTATCCCTTTTTCCAACCTACATTAATTCCACTCTAAGAACCACCAAATCAGATGGCAAATAGAACCACCTCACGTTACTTTCTAAACTGTGTTAAAAAAAAAAAAAAAAAAAAGGAGAGAAAAATAACACAGTCCAGCTCATATCTCTCAGTTTGTTAATTACACCAAGCAACTGAGGGCCCGTTTGGTAGAGTAGTTTGAGTAATGTTATTTGTAGTTTTTTAAAATATGTATGGGTGAAAAAATGTGTGGAAATGCGTATAATGTTGTTTAAAAACTAAAAATGTGTGTTTAAGATGCTTTACCAAACGGGGCTGAGGAACTAGAATGAATATCAAATTTTAGATGTTATTTTTTGCATTGTTAAACGTTTCCAAGAAATAAACGGTACATTAAATAAGGAAGGTAATGAACTAAAAGTAAGATTCTTAAGCAGACGGACCTACAGTAGGGCAGGGGGGGGGCCATTGCCCCCCCCAAAAAAAAAAAAAAAAAAGCTATTACCCCCTCCCAAAAAAAAAAAAAATTACTAGTATACTAAATTTTCGTCCAAATAGCCCCCCCCCCCCCCCCCCCCCAATTAAAAAAAAAAAAAAAAATTAGTATACAAATCAATCTGAAAAAATAACCGACAAGCTCTCATACAAAAAAAAATAATAATAATAATAATAAATAACCGACAAAAAATAAATAAATATAGACAAAAATCTGAAAACCTAAATTACAATTCTCAAATTTTTACCCTACCCTCACTTTTCCTCCACTCATCCTCATCAAGCATCAACGCCTCCTCCATCACAACTGCTGAGTGCTGCTGCTGTTCTTTTCCTCAGATCAAATCCGGACTGTTGGTCTGGTGCTGCTGCTGCTCCTCTTCATATTTTTGCTATATTGCTCTGCGCCTCTGCCTAGTGCCTTAGCCGGTTAGCCCTCTACCTCTGCGTTTTTGATGAACTGACTCACTGACTGTGTTGATTGTATTTGGTTGTGGCTTACTGGCTTTTATTGGACTGGTGTGTTCACTGTGTAGTGTGTTGTGTCATGTAATGTGTGGACCGTAAACTTTGTTTAATTGTTTGTTTTTGTGGCTGGCTTTGTATTGAGACTTGAGTATTGACTAATGTGTATTGGCTTTTTCCTTTTTGTGGACCGGTTTCAAACTTGTGTTTGTAACTTTTTTTTATACTTTTGGCTTTAACTATAAAGAGATAAGAGCATTCGCAGCCGCTCATCTATAATTTTAGCTATTTAGCACTAATAAAAGTTACTTTATCTATTTTACCTACAAACATACTGCAGCAGTGGTTCTATTTTAGCTTTCAACGCAATAAAATAATATAAATATCACAATAAAATAATACACCCCTACAATAAAATAATATACCACAATACCCAAAAAAACATCAACAAACCAACCTCAACCACCTCTGCCATCACCACAGCCACAGCCACAACCCCAACAACCACCACCACCACCACCACCACCACCACCACCGGCCACAACCACCACTGGCAGCCACAACACAACATAAAAAAAATAAAAATAAAAAAAAAATAAAAAAAACAAAACCGTAACCACAATCACAAATTCCACAAACACCATTTCTACTCTCAATTCATTGAATCAATCACTTCTAAACAACCGGCCACAACCACCACTGGCAGCCACAACACAACATTAAAAAAAAAAAAAAAAAAAAAAAAAAAAAAAAAACAAAACCGTAACCACAATCACAAATTCCACAAACACCATTTCTATTCTCAATTCATTGAATCAATCACTTCTAAACAACGATTCAGGCATCGAGCTCCCGGCCGGAGTTGTGGGACCCAGATTCTCGATCTTAACCGTGGCGGAGGAGCTCAGATTCTCCGTCTTGATCTTCGTGTTTCGAGCGGAGCCGAACCGGAGCCTCCACCTGCGTTGGCGGCGTCGAGGCGAGCTTTGGTGAAGGTGCGAATGGAGGAGTCGTCTTCATCGGAGTTTCAGCGTTTGCGGCTTCGAGGGCTTCGTCGTCGGAATCAATGTGGGCGATGGGGCTTGGGGTGGGTCGGCGAGCTGGGTCGGCGGAACAGATCGGCGGTGAGGGAGTTGGCCGGCGAGTTGAGGGATGAGGGAGATGAGGGAGCTTGGCGGCAAGCGAGAGAGAAAAAAAAAATTGAGGAAGAAGGAAGACAGAAGAGAAGCCGGAGAGAGAGAGAGAGAGAGAGAGAGAATAGGAAATATATATATTTAATGAGAGAGGAGAGAGAATTGTAATAAAAAAGTATTTTTTTTTTTACCTGTGTGCTACAGTGCACATCTAAATATAGATGTGCACTGTAGCTGAGGAGCTAAATCTTTTAGATTTAGCTCCACTGCTGCAAGGTGTTTTTGGTGGATAAGAGCTAAAAAAATAGCATTATAGCTTTATAGCACCACTGCTGCGAATGCTCTAAGGTGGGACCAAGACAGTAGGATGTGAATGTATGATAGTGAATTTGTTTTTTGTGAGAGTGGTCTTTGTTACTATTTTGTTTTTATCAAAAAAAATTTCTTTGTTACTTAATGTGATGCGGTTAATATTATATATATATATATATATATATATATATATATGAACTTGTGAATTTTGTTTTTGTCAGTTGTCACTTTGTGTGATGTGGCTAATATTAGTAATATATATAAACTTGTGCTTGTCTGTTTGTGATTATTTTGGTTTTAGATTTTTTTTTTTTTTTTTTTGGTTGAGAAGTCCCTTTTTTTTAGTTGGTGTATAGAATTACGAAATATGGAAATAATGAAACTTTTTTTTTTTTTTAATTTGTAGATCGTGAGTAAGTCCACTACAATATTAAGTTTTTTCAAAAGAAAAAATCTAAATAATTCTGAAGTCATAGCTGATGATGCAAGATTGCCAACCCCTAGCGTTGATGTCCCAATTTCTGAAAATCTCCAAACAGAAGTTTCAAATGTCACCATTGACAAAAGTACAAGTTTTGTGCGTGATCCTGGAATGCGTAAGCAAATATGGGAATATGATGCTAATGAATGAGATGAAATTTGACGAGCTTACATTAAGCTTGGTCCATACCAACCTAAACTAGATGAGTACAAGAAAACTAAATTTGGAAGACATTCTCGTAAATTTAAAGATTCATGGTTTACAATTGAGGAGTTTAGTCCATGGCTTGAATATTCACCTAGTAAAGATGCTGCTTTTTGTCTACCATGCTTTCTCTTTGACAAGCCAACTGGGAATTCTGGGAGTCATGTATTCACTAAAGATGGATTTCGGAATTGGAAGAAAGTTAATGATGGAAATAATTGTTCCTTTTTGAATCATATGGGGAAAGAACCTAACTCTTTTCATAGAGCTTCCGAGCAAGCCATGACAGATTTGATGAACCAGTCTCAACACATACAAAAGGTACTTGAAAATTTCAATTCTGATCAAATTGCAAGCAATCGATTGCGGTTAAAGGCCTCAATTGATGTTGTCAAAGTGCTTGCATTTCAAGGACGAGATGAAAGTTCTGATTCAATTAATCGTGGGAATTTTCTTGAAATATTGGATTTGGTAGTATCATATAATGAATATGTTGCAGAAGCGATAGAGAAAGCTCCCAAAAATGCCTCTTACAAATCACCAAAAATCCTAAAGGAAATCTTACATGTATTTTCAAACAAGGTGAAGAAGGCAATTCATGAAGAAATTGGTGATGCAAAGTTTTGCCTAATTGTTGATGAAGCTCATGATGAGTCAATGAAGGAGCAAATGGCTATTGTTATAAGATTTGTAGACAAAGATGGTTTTGCTTGAGAACGTTTTTTTGGGGTATTTCATGTCCCTGATACTACGACATTAACCCTAAAAGATGAAATATATTCTATCTTGTCACATCATAGTCTGGATATTCAAGATATTCGAGGGCAAGGATATGATGGTGCAAGCAATATGCGAGGTGAGTGGAATGGATTAAAAGCTTTGGTTTCAAATGATTGTCCATATGCTTACTACATTCATTGTTTTGCACATCGCTTGCAATTAGCATTAGTGGCAGCATCAAAAGAAGTTATTCTTGTTCAAAGTTTTTTTAATAGATTATCATCTATTGTCAATGTTGTTGGTGCTTCATGCAAGCGTACTGAGCAACTAAAAAAAGCTTATGCTGATCAAATTGCATATTTTGTTGAAATTGGTGAGCTTGAAACTAGAAGAGGACTTAATCAGATTAGCACATTACAACGGGCTGGAGATACTCGTTGGGGTTCTCACTTGAGATCGATTTCTAGCTTGGTAAATATATTTAGTCCAACATGTGAAATTTTACTTAAGATCATCAAGGAAGGAAATACTACTTCCCAACGAGAAGCAGCATACTCATGTTATCATGCTATGATTTCTTTTGAATTTGTGTTCATTTTGCATCTCATGAAAGAAATTATGAAGATCACTGATGCACTTTGTCAAGCTTTGCAGTGTCAGTCTCAAGACATTTTAAATGCGATGAATTTTGTTTCATCCACTAAAGCACTTATTCAAAAATTCAGAGATGAAGAGTGTGATAATTTACTTACCACTGTGAAATCATTTTGTGAGGCACGTGACATAGATGTCCCAGATATGAATGCTCGTTATGTTGAGAGAGGAGGTCTAGCTCGTTATCAACAAGATGACTTCACAATTGAGCATCATTATCGGGTAGATATTTTTTATGCTACAATAGATTCTATATTACAAGAATTAAATCATCGGTTTAGTAAGCATGCAGTGGAATTGCTTAATCTTAGTTCAGCTCTTGATCCTAAAGAGGCACGTGAGTCCTTTAGAAGTATAGACATTTTGTTGTTAGTAAGCAAGTTTTATCCGAAAGACTTCACAAATAAAGAAATGACACTTTTAAAGGCAGAAGTTGATCATTATGAGCACAATGTAGTTCGGCATCCAGACTTCAAGAAGCTATCAAGTATTTCTGAGTTGTGCCAATGGTTGGTAAAAACCCGAAAATCGTTATTTTACCCATATATTTATAGATTGATTACACTTGTGCTTACTCTTCCAGTTTCTACTGCAACTATAGAGTGAGCATTTTCAGCCATGAATATGATCAAGAATAGGCTTCGCAACAAGATGAAAGATGATTTTCTAATGGACTCTATGATTTTGTACATTGAGAAGGAGATTGCTGCAAAATTTGGTACAAAATCAATCATAGACGACTTTCGAGACTTAAAAGAGCGTTGAGTTTCATTTTGATAAATGTGTTGAAATGTTTAAAACACTTATTTTGTATGTTATACTTTGTCGACATTTTTATAATATCAAATATTTAAGAAACACTTATTTTATATGTAGTATTTGGTTGAATATGAAATAGGTGTTAGTTTTTATTTTCATTAAAAAAAAAAAAAAAAAATTTGTTTTAAGCTTTGGTCCCCCCCCCCCCTACCCCTAAGGTTCAAATCCTGGTTTCGTCCCTGCTTAAGCCTAAATTTCTTTACATCTTTTTCCATTGGTAATTAAACACATTAAGTGGATCCCCACAACCTCATCCTCCACTTTGTTCATTTCCTTGTTCTTTTCATGATTGGTAAGTTACACAAGCACTCAGTAGGTCTTGAACCCACAACCTCACCTTCCAACCAGTTACTATGGGAGAAGAAAATACTAGTTGCTATAGCTCATTGACCATCCTCCACTAGTGATGACATATGAGCTATAGTTCATATGCCAGGGAAGTTTGTTATCCAGGTAAGTTTGTTATCACTTGTTCTTACAAGGAGAGTAGAGGATGTGCATTTGCCCATTTGAGCTAGAGCTCATTGACTTTAAGTTCTTTTATATTTTCTACTCTTAACAACAAAATCAAGCATTTTGGGCTCAAACCATGCACCAGATAAACCATATGCTCCCAAAATTATTTGAAAATAAGAAAAATCTCACCATTCTCAGCCAAAGGGGCCTTGCAAAAGTACCACCGAACATCACCCCTATCAGAAGGACTCCTAGTCTGTTACATGCTATCTCACATGAATGATGTAGATCCGTTCATATTCCGCTACGTGTTTTTGTATGAGATACAAAATTGTATTTTCTATGTATTTTTTCCAACAACAATTTCTATGGATTGACAGCTGCATGGAGTCAAAGACAGTGCCTAAGGGCATTGAATACCTTAATCTCCAAAAACTATTTTGGACATATGCCTCAATGGAACTTAAAAGTTGCATTGAACGAGAAGATAGCATGGATTTTCCAAAGGTGCGGAACATCCCAAAGATCTACATAAGGTTGTAATTCGGAATGCTTCATGAAGGCAGCTTTTTAATTATCTGTTTTCCTTCTTTTAATCGTCAAATGCATGGTCATTGCACTCATTTTATCTATCATCTTTAAAAAAACAAAAAAAATTGCATCATTTAAGCTATTTCACTAATAAATTTATATATGCCTGTAACAAGCTTGATTTATATTATTAATTCACTTTGAAATGGCTTATGTTTTTGGAACTAATGTTTTCTGACATGATAAATAAGTAATCTTTTTGAACGGTTAATTTTACTTTTCCATATCAATGTTTTTTTTTCTTACCTGTGGTAGAATCAGGCTCACTAATGCTTTCTACTGCTTGATTGCTTGTAGACTTGTACTTTGTTTTAGACCATCTTGGCATAAGCACACCAATTTCCTCAAAATAGATCAAATTAGTTTCTGGGTCTGACTCATAATGTTGTGTTTATATATGTATTTAGGTGTGTATGCATGTATGCTAGTGTGTTTGTAGGTGTGTTCTGTATGTGGGTATGTCAAGCCCACCGTATGTTCGAAGAATGTCCTCTGTGGACATTGTGTGATTGGAAGATACAAGATGGTGACTTATGTAGCCCCACGAATTTTGCTGGATTTTTCATTATGTGTCTTTCATGCGTGTTGATTATCCTAAGCTTGCATATGATTTTCAATTGTATGTACAGAGGTTTCTTAGATTTGGTTTGGATATGATGTCTTATTTGTGGTTTGGAACATGTATTGGTCTGTTTTTATAAGCCACGTGTTAGCCTGCAATTTGTTTATATATAAATATTTGTGTTCCAAACTTTTAAGTGTTTACTTTGCTTCTTGTATAATATGAGAACTAGTCCTTGTGAGAAACTTTGATTAATAATTGCTTTTTTTTTTATGACATTGATACTAGGATGTTTGAATGCACAGTGCTCACATTGTTAGTCTCCCACATTATGGTGGTCGGTTTATTGTCTAATTTAAGATAGGAAGTCTTCTGTACTTGCGATTTAGCTTGATACAAGCTGCCAATGTCTTTTCATTGATGCCCTTTCACATACTATTATGTTATCCATTTGAGAAGCAACATTTAGGTTCAGAAATAATTTTCTTGACTTTATAAATGTTGTCCCCTCATATTTTCCTCACAGTTGTTCCCCTCGCATTTATGCTGTGGCGTTGTTGTTTTGAGGAGATCATGTATGGGAGGGGGGACTAGTGTCTTGTTTCTGGGAAGACGCTCTTAGGTTGTACTTTCTTTTTGCATTGTCTAAGACCTTAGAACCCAAGAGATGCACAAACTACTATCCAGAAGATGCACAATTCCCATCCATTTCTGTACCCATGCCTGAAAAAGTGGTTGTATCAAGTTAAGAAAAACGTTTTCAGTTTTTGTTTTACACCCTATGCTCTTTAAATTGTAATTCCTTTGTAAATGAGGTGTGATTAAGGTTTATTTATACATACAAGCGATGTGATTCAGGTTTATTTATTTTTGGAAAGTATTATCATAGTTTAGTTAGTTGTACTTTATTGAGCACCTTTGGCTATTAACCTATGGTTCTTGAGTCTTAGTTAAAAATCTTTGACTTGCATAAAAATTCTTAAATGAGGTTTCTGAAAGCTCAAAAATGTGTTAAAACACAAGAGCTTGTTTAGACCCCCAATTAACAATTACAGCTAGATTGCTTTTACTCTAACTTATCTAAGTGCGGAAACAAGAGTAAATGAAGCGCAAACAACCGATACTACTCTAGTGCATAAACATGAACAACAAACAATAAAAGTAAAGCACAAGAGTAAGGGAAGAGAGATGCAAACACAAGATAACACGGTGATGTATTATCAAAGAGGAAACCGAAGAACTTGGCGAAAAACCTCTCTGCCGCCCTCCAAGCGGTAAATCGATCCGCTAGACAATAAGTTGGGATACACGAATAGCAAGAGACTCTTCAAGCCTAATCTACCCAATATACCTAAGCCCTCCAAGCTCCTACTCCAACAAGGCTTCTCGGAACCGTGTCTTGTCTAGCTTTTCGAATCTCGCAATACGCCTGATTGCATCTGCCAAGCCTCACCGGCTTCTTTTGGCAAATCCCCAAAGCTTCCCAAGCTCCAAAACTCTCTCTACACTCTGAATTGGTGTGGGTTGTGTTTGGGTACAAATCTCCTCTCAAGGTATGACAATGGGAGAGGGAAGGAGAAGAGGCTAGAATGATTTCTCACTAAGGATAGTAGCTCTCTCTCTAAAGGATGGGTGTGTGTCCTCACCAAACCCAAAAGGGTCCAAAGCATTAGAAAAACACCTCAAAGGTACCTGTAGATTTTGTTCCTTTTGACAATTCAATCCAAATAAAATCATATCAAGTACCAACATCAAGAATTATCATAACAGTTCCATTAAATATACTCTCAAAGTAAGTCAGAGCTCTATGTAATAAATACAATGACCATTGGTTACAAAAGAATGGATGTCAGAATAGATAATTACATATCATCAACTTGTCCCATTAGTGGAACTAAAGGCATAACCACTATCAAAGTGTATTTTTATTGCATTCCTTATTTCTTCGATTGTCTCATGAAGAGAAATTAGTGCTCAAAGTCATAATATCCAAGTACTAAGTGTTGAGGGTTAGCAAAAAAAAAAGTACTAAATGTTGAACATTTTTGTATGTCTTCTTTTTTGTGATTAGAAATGCAACTTGATAATTTGTGTTACCTAAGTTAACAATATCTATTTGAATTTGTGAACATAGTAATCTTATTCATAATTCATAAGTTGCTCTTTTGTCATTTGCTGTTGGACATGTATATAGTAATATAATAGCCTCTTTGTGCAGTTTTTCTCTTCTATCATATGCAACTCTTTTTATCTTGTAATCATTTTACAAAGGAAGAAGTACTGATGTCTTTTCTCTTTGCTTTCAAACATGCTTGCCTTTTTGTTTCCTCAAAATGTAGTTATGGTTAATTTTGTTTAAGTTTTACAAATAAATAGTGTTTTATATTGCTTTGCAATGTGAGTGAAGAAACTGTTAAACATCAAGCTCTGCCTCTCTCTCTTTCTCTTGAAATATCTAGAGTTTATCTCAATTTCTCTCTCTTTCTAGAAATTTCTCTCTAATTCCGGACATTTCTCCCTTGCTCTCTTTCCGGAATTCTCTCCGAGATAGTTCTCTAGAAGCTTCCTTACACTAGTGAATTTCAACCACAAATTTATGAGGTGTCTAGAAGGTTGGAGAATGGCATTAATTTAATGCCAACAAAAAAGGAAGAAGCTAGAAGCTTCAAGTTGGTTTCCTAACCAACATACATCTAGTATAAATAGATGTAATGAGGTGAGTGAGAGACTTGTGAAGTGAGTGTGTGTCATAAAGCACCAAGTGAGAGATGTGTGAAGTTGTATGAAGTTGTGAAGTGTGCGCCATAGGTAGCAAGTGTGTAGAGTGAAATAGAGTCAAGAGCTAGTGTGTGTAGGCATCTAGAAGTGAGGTGTGTGCTAGTGTATTCGGTGGGCAAGTGCCGTGTGTGCAGTGAAAGAAAGGTGCTACATGTGCACTAGTGTTAGTGAGTCATAGCATCAGAGCTTGTAAAGTGTTGTAATTCAAAGAGTCAAGTTTTAAATAAAAACTCCTTGTTCAGTCTTTTGTTCAACAATCTAGTGTTAGAGCTTCCGCTAACTCAACAGAAACTTCATAAATTCCTTTTCTGACTGTTCAGAAAGCATATCTAATTTCAAAATTAACAAGAATGTTAGGTTCTAAAAGTTTAGAACAATTAGCAAATCGTGAACAGAAACTTGTCTAGATATAAATCCTAGAGTCTATAAGTATTATTAGACAATGCTCAAGATGATACAAGTCGAGATTCAAGAACATACAAGCTGCAGAAAGAAGAATTCGAAATCTGCCTGATTCGATCAATCGAAAGATAGGCTTGACCGATTAAAACATGTATCTGCAGAATTTTAAGTTGGCCCAAACAACAATTCAAGCCCAAAAAGGATTAAGGTTTCAAATCTACTTCTTCTAGTATATAAAAGAAACCCTAAGCAGATTTTTAAAAGGCTTTTCAGAGAGAAAAGAGTGTGCCTCTTTTGTAAATCTAGGGTTTTGTACCCAAAAGCTATCTAGAGTCTTTTTGTTGAGTTGTGTGTTGAATCTTTTGTGAGATTTTGAGGTGTTTACCTTCATACACACACATATAGGGTTATCAAGATCAAGATTCATATCAAAAGCTTCATGATCGCTTCAGTTGTTGCTTAAAGAACTTAAAGAAGATCTGAAACCTTTGAGTGGAGTCTCAAAGTCACAAGTACGAGAACTTGTGGTTGCAGCAGATCAAGGAAAGAAGTAGTCCGTAGACTTAGAGCTATCACATGGTCGTGGTAATAAGCTTTCTACTCGAGGTAACAATAGGATATTAATGGTCTAAGTCTTATTGTAAAAACTTCAATTCTTTCATAGTGGATCTGTTTTTACCTTAAAGATAGCTAGGTTAAATCCTCCTTAGGTTTTTTACCGATTAGGTTTTTCTTGGTTATCATATCGTTGTGTTCTTTATATTTCCGCATTATTTACATGATATGATTTATATGTGTTAACCTAGAACTGAATAATTTATCTAAGTAATCACTTGGCTAAATAACTAGGTTAAACATATTGTGTTAAGGGGTCTAAAACTGTACAGAGAAGATGCTATGGGAACCTCTAGCAGTCCAAGGCTTTCTAGAATGCAGAAGCAAGTACTTAAGTCTATATAGAGGGTTCTTATGAGCAGCTCATTCCAAATCTGCAGAAGATCAACATAAGATTGAATCAATTGGGTCAGCTAAGTTCTGTTGTAATTCCAAGACATAAGATTGAATCAATTGGGTCAGCTAAGTTCCGTTGTAATTCCAAGCAAGTAGATCGGAAAATTTCCCTCTACATTGTGTACTTATTTCTCTGAGGTAAGAAACAGTTGGATCAGCTTAAGAGTCCTGATTTAATTGGGTTGTCATCGTTAAATGCCAGTGTCTTTGAAACCATAAATCCTAAGGCTCCGCTTGGGAGTTTATAAGGGAATGGAATGGAATGGAATGAGATGATCATAAGGGAATGGAAAGGAATGGAATGGAATGGAATGTATTTAAGTAAGGGAAAGGAATGGAAAAGAATGGAATGGAATGGAATTAAGTAACCTTGATTGGATGTTTTAAAATAAAGGAATGGAAATGAATGAAAATGAATGGAATGTAAGTAATCTTGTTTGGGAGCAACATGGAGGGAATGGAATGGAATCATTTTACGACAATATTACTATTAGACCCCTATTTTAAAATAAAGGATTGAATATATAGGGGTATTTTGGGAGTTTTAGTAAAAAAATCATTAAATCTAATTCCATTCCCTCCCATTCCTCCCAATTTCGGGGGGAATGAAAATTTGAGATTTTAAGGGAATAGAGAGGAATGAGTGTTCCCTCCTACCCATTCCATTCCCTCCCACTTAAACTCCCAAACAATGGAATGGACTTTCCATTCCCTCCTTTAAAACTCCCAAACAAGAGAAGGGAAGAATATTCTAAAATTATTCTTTTTATTCCTTTCCATTCTATTCCATTCCTTCCTACCTAAGGCTCCGCTTGGGAGTTTATAAGGGAATGAAATGGAATGGAATGAGATGATCATAAGGGAATGGAAAGGAATTGAATGGAATGGAATGTATTTAAGTAAGGGAAATGAATGGAATGGAATGGAATTAAGTAACCTTGATTGGATGTTTTAAAATAAAGGAATGGAAATGAATGAAAATGAATGGAATGTAAGTAATCCTGTTTGGGAGCAACATGGAGGGAATGGAATGGAATCATTTCACAACAATATTACTATTAGATCCCTATTTTAAAATAAAGGATTGAATATATAGGGGTATTTTGGGAGTTTTAGTAAAAAAATTATTAAATCTAATTCTATTTCCTCCCATTCCTCCCCAATTTCGGGGGGAATGAAAATTTGAGGTTTTAAGGGAATAGAGAGGAATGAGTGTTCCCTCTTACCCATTCCATTCCCTCCCACTTAAACTCCCAAACAATGGAATGGACTTTACATTCCCTCCTTTAAAACTCTCAAACAAGAGAAGGGAAGAATATTCTAAAATTATTCTTTTTATTCCTTTCCGTTCCATTCCTTCCTACCAAGCGGAGCCTAAGCCTTGAACAAAGACATTTATTTAATTCTTATTCTGTTTTGAAGCTAAAATTTGTTTTATTCACTTGATAAATGATTATCTGATGAAAAGGATATCATGGTCTCAAAATCTTAGCATTAGTAAATTAAGACATGGTATACTGCTTTAAAAGTTGTAAATCTTCCCAAGTATTGATTATTCCATCCTCTTCAAGGGCAGCATATATAAATGAATCTTATAATGTATCACATGGTTTCCTGTTTTGGCAACGGTAAATCTTGCCAATTTTTGCCATTTCATGCTCTTAAACATATGCTTAGGCTTAGATGTCCAACTCTTATCCTTTGTGTTGTTTATGATATGACGAACATTTTGCCATGTCTTAAAACATGTAGGTATCGAATAACTGAATACGATCAATTCCAGAGAAATAAAGAAGGATTCAGCGTATGATATCCTTATGATAAGGATTCAGCCTTTTCAACCTAAGTTAAGAGTTTATATAATTTTTTATTTATTTATCTTCAATATGTGGAAATTCGAGGCTGGGCTCAATCCGTGAGAATTGAAGCCCCCGGAGAGACTGAGCAAAAACAAAAGCTTGATTAACTTGAACGTATCAACTGAGAACTGCTCTATTTTGAAAAATGAGTTCAATAATGAAGGCTTCATGCATTTTTTTTTTTCTTTACTTTTAACCAATTATCAAAAAAAGAAAGAAAGAAGAGGATTTGAATCCTTAAGGCTTAAAGTTTCAGCTGGAAATATTAGTTTTGCTTTTGGAAATTATTGAGAAAAGTTTAGTTTTTTGCTTTTTGTCTCAGTTTTTTTTTTTTTTTTTTGGGCAAATATTCTAATTTTTAGATTTTTTGAAATTAATTAATTTTAGTTTTTTTGTAACATATTTAACATAAAAATTATAAAATATTTTAGTTTTTATTAAACACTATACAAATAAATTACCGAAAATAAACGATTATGAGGCAAACATCAAAACTTCTGAACTTGATGGACTTGTTGGGATACAAGTTGGAAGCTGTAAAAGTTATTTTTGTTAGAGAAATCAAACATTGCCTCATATTCATTGATTGATAATGTAGATTCAAAATCAATTGTTCAGTCACCACATAAGATGTGGCTTGATAGTAGGAGTCTTTATCCCAATATTCAGAGAGGAGTGGTTCGAGCGATTGCCTAGCAAGGCCCGTATTGTATACATTGTATTACTCATTGTCGTCATGTGATGTGGGGTCGATAGGGGTGTACATGGGTCAAGTTGGGTCGAGTTAAAGGGATTTTTTGACCCAACCCATCACGGTGGGTCAAAAAAAAATCCAACCCAACCCAACCCATCACATAAGTCCAACCCAACCCACATGGGTCGGGTTGGGTTGGGTTGAACCCATGGGTTGGACAAATTTATTATTATTATTATTAAATTGAGAAAAAAATATAAATATAAATATATTAAAAAAACCCAAAGATTAGTATTAATGTAACTCCTTAAAGGAAAACAACACTAATGACTAAATAACAATAGTAATTTACTAGAATTTGTGTGAACTAATTAGCTTTTATATAGGATAAGAAAAACTAGTTATTTTAAAAATTTTATTAATTATATAATATATTTTAAATATATATATATATATTATAAATATATGGGTGGGTCGGGTTGGGTTTGGCGGGTTTGGAATTTTATAATCCAAACCCAACCCAACCTGCTATCAAAAAAAATGTTGTAACCTAACCCAACCCACCAAGCCCTAAAAACTGACCCAATCCAGCGGGTTGGGTTGGGTTGGGTCAGGTCGATTTTGGCGGGTTGGTGGGTTGGCTGCACACCCCTAGGGGTCGATAAGCCCACACCGAAAATCCCATATTTCATTCAGCAAAAAAAAAAAAAAAAAAATCAATTGTTCAGTTCAAGTTATCAATAATTCAATACCAAACTTTCAACGAAAAAACCAAGATCCAATCACAATTATTCCAAAAGTCACAATATAGGGGATAATTATCCACTTAGTGTGAACATGGTAACAAACTTTCTCAACATAATAAATGACTATTGAAGACTATCCCAAATGGTAAAGCAAGTGAAAACGAAAGAAGAAGAAAGTGGTCGACAAAGGGCTACTTCATGTCTGTCAAAGGCTACTCATTCTCTGTTTTGCTGAGAAGAAAAAAAAAGGCTACTCATTCTCATGATCAAGTGAAAAACAGAGTGGAGAAAAACCATCTTGATATTATTTCTCATGTGCAATCCTCCCTATATGTAATTATTTATCACCTTCAATTGTAAACTCCTCTTGTAAGCTCTTGAAGTATACAATTCTTCTGAAGAAAATATTCAAAGTTTAATTTTCAAGTAAGTTTATTCTTTAAATATTTCACATTTTCACCATGTATTTGCATATTATAAATATTCTAGTTTAATTTTCAAGTGAGTTTATTCTATTAGCATTTGTTTCTATATTTGATGATTTGTTCTTTTGGATCTCCTAGGTTCCTACATCTATCTTCAAGTTGAATATCAGACGGTGTAAATCTTGGGTTTCAATTACGATTAGTGGACTCAGGACTGGAGGTTGGAGTTGAAATTTTTATTTATTATTTTATTAATTTGAATATTGTAAATTGGAGTTCAATTCTACTTATGTCTTTATCATCTATTCATTCTTTATTAATTATTGAGACCACACTTCATGAGGTTGAGGTTGGGTCAGTTTGAATTTCTAATTTTTTTTATAATTTTTTTAGGGGAGTTTGAATTTCTAATTGTTCTGCTTTTAATCAATTAGTTTGTACTTCTATTAGTAAATTTCATTTGTAAGTGTGGGGGTATTTCATGAGGAATAAGTAAGGGTATTTTTTCAATTGGTGGAATCACTTCATTTTATGTATTAGTATTTTCTATTTTCTCTCGTTGGTCACCTATTGTCTAACTGTATTAGTTTATATTGAAAATTGGAATGCTTTTATTATCAATGAAACTTATCGTTTGAAAAAAAAAAAAAAAAAGGCCAAATTGTTTGACCAATTAATGATAAAGAGGAATAAAAACCCTCAGTCATGTTTTGGGTGCATGTTCTACTATAAAGTGAAACAATTAAAATAAATCGGTCTCTTATGGAAACATGACTCTATGATTTATTAATATAGAAATAATAGATCAAGGATAATTGAAATGTAAATTGTAAAGCATCTCTTAAACATGGAAAATCAAACAAATGTGTTAAACTTCATCTCTTATTAATGATTTAAATGTCACTTGAACAAGATTAATATGTGAAAATTTATAATTTATCGATGTCTTTTACTGTCTTTACTTGAGAATAAATGCAATTATTATCATGTAATTATTTGTTTGAAAGTTTTAAATTTTGTTAAAAGATAAGAATGATATTTTAGAAAGACTCAATTATTTTGTTTGAAAGAAATTTTTTTTAAAAAAAGTCAAAATTTTGGTCCATAAATTATTTAATTTTTTAATTCTTTTATCAAATCATCGTTATTTCATTTTAGTCCTTAAATCTTTTTTTTTTCTTTTTGAGAATCTTACTCCTTAAATCTTTATAAACATTTATTGGTACCTTGCCTTCCCTTACCATTATTATGCAATAAAAAAAAATCTAATATAAAGACAAATGTACACATCCTCCTTTTTTTTTTTTTTTGAAAGTTCACAAATCACATCCTTTTAGTGTTCTATTTAATGTACAAATCACATATTAGACAACATATGGTGTCATAAATACAAACCATGTGGAAATGATGATATTTTAATTATTGAAATGTTCTGTTTAAAAAAATATATTGCAAGTTTCTTAAAAAAAAAAAAAAATGTTGCCAGCGACAAATAGAAATATTTCTCACTGTTTAATTTAGACAAGTACAACGATCATTGTTTAATTTAAATAAATACAAAAAATCACTGTATCTACACCACTTATCCCTCCAAAAAAAATCATTCTTCAACTTAATTGACGTACTGGTACACTTTTTGAGAATTAGAATACTTTCATGCATTATGTTTCTCACCTCTGTTCTTTTTTTTCTTTTTTCTTTTTTGTGCAGGTCTTCTAGGACCGGCAAGCAACAAGTCAAAGCATGGCATTTTCTTTCTCTTTGGATGTGATATAATTGGAAGAAAGGGAGCATAAAAACTTGGTGAGTAAAGCTAGAAAGGAGTTTGAACTTTGAAGTTAAAAATGGATCAGGCTGTAGTGGAACTCTTGATTGGAAATATCAATTCAATCCTTTCAAATGAAGCATCTTTGTTATGGGGGGCTCGTGATGCAATTGAAGATATCAAAGATGAGTTAATAAGCATGCGATCATTCTTAGTAGATGCTGATAGAAAGGGAGTAGGGAGGGAAGGAGAGAAAACTTGGGTGGCAAATGTGAGGGACCAGGTGTATGATGTTGAAGACATTATTGATGAGTACATGTATCACATGAATCACCAACAAATTGGCGGTCAATCTTCCTGGAACCTTCACCACACCATTTACTTTCCAAAAAATCTCTGGGTGAGACGTCAAACCGCCACCAAGATACAAAAAATTAACGAGAAAATAAAGGGCTCCATACCAGAGAGGAAGCAAAGATATTGTATTGATCATATAGAGGAAACTAGTTCTAAAGATAATCAGAAATGGGTGGTGTGTCATGCTGAATCATCTCTTTTTTTTGAAGAAGACGAACTTGTAGGGATTGAAAAGAAAAGGCAATTGATAATGGGTTGGTTGATGGATGGAGAACCACATCTGACTGTCATTTCGATAGTTGGGATGGGAGGTTCAGGCAAGACCACACTAGCTGCCAACACCTACAACAATGAAGATGTAAAGAAACATTTTGACTGTTGTGCATGGATCACAATTTCCCAAGCATATGAATTAGAAGACATATTGAGGAGCTCGATTAAGGAATTCCACGAGTCAAGGAAGGAAACAAATCCAGCAGACTTGAATTCCATGAACTATAGATTGTTAGTCAAAACACTGGTGAATTATTTAGAGAAGAAAAGGTATCTACTTGTCCTAGATGATGTTTGGGACACAAACCTCTTAGATGAAATAAAGGTATCACTTCGAGATACTTGTTTTGGGAGTAGAATCATCCTTACAACTCGAAAAGAAGATGATGTAGCTTGCCATCAAATGGGAGGTAAACATCACATTCATAAAATTGAATTGTTGCTAACGGAAGAGGCTTGGGAACTCTTTTGCAAGAAAGCATTCTCAAGCAGTCCTAATGGAAGTTGTCCACCGGAGCTTAAATCTTTTGCTCAGGAACTTGTGGGAAAATGTGATGGCCTACCTCTAGCAATTGCGGCTTTGGGCAGTCTTATGTACTCCAAGAATATGTCTGAGTGGAAAGAAATTTACAACAGCTCGAATTGGAGTCTAAGTAAAAATCCTAAGCTAGAAGCAGTGAAGAGCATTTTGTTGCTTAGTTTCAATGATTTACCATATCAATTGAAGCATTGTTTCCTATATTGCTCTCTTTTTCCAGAAGATCATGAGATTCGAAGAAAGAGGATCATAAGGCTATGGGTGGCAGAAGGATTTGTAGAACAAGATAAAAGCTCCATGCCGGAGGAAGTAGCAGAGAGCTATCTATTAGAACTCATTTTTCGAAGCATGCTTCAAGTTGTAAAAAGGAATGAATTTGGAAGGCCAAAGAGATTTAAAATGCATGATATTCTGCGGGAGCTTGCTCTATCAATATCAGAGAGAGAGAAGATTGGTGTTGTACATGTTGGAAGAGAAGAAATGAAAGAATGCGAAGCACGCCGCATTTCAATTCACAAAACTGATGGAGAAGTCAAATCATTTACGAGTATGCCAAAGCTCCGTTCTTTTCTTGTTTTTAACAAGATGTTGAAAACATTGCCTTTTGGAAGTAAAATGTTAAGGGTCCTAGATTTGGAAGATGCCCCCATTGATGACTTGCCTGATGAACTATTCAAATTATTTAACTTAAGATATTTGAATTTAAGGAGAACTTTAGTTAAGGAGCTTCCAAAATCTGTAGGGTGGCTCCGAAACCTTCAAACTTTGGACATCCGAGACACAAAACTAGAGGTCCTTCCTTGTGAAATAGGAGAGTTGCAAAACTTGCGGCATCTAATTCTACACCAATTCACTAGAAATGAGAATGATTTCGAATTTCTTATTGGGCCGCGAACACCATCAAATATCTGTAGATTAAAAAATTTGCAAGTTGTGACATATTTAGAAATAAAAGGTGACTTGTTGAAACAGATTCGGAGCATGACTCAGCTTACCTCGATCGTTCTTTCAAATGTGAAAGCAGCAGATGAGATGGACTTATGTGATTCAATTCATAACATGAAGCTTATGCGCTACTTGAGTATCATGGTTACAAATGCGGAGGAAACCCTCTGTATGGATGCACTTTCATCTCCACCTACCAACCTTCAAAAGCTTTTTTTGGCTGGAAAACTAGAAAAGGTGCCACAGTGGTTTCATTCACTTCAAAGCCTCACAACTTTGTATCTGCATTGGTCGAGACTGGAAGAGGGGGTGAGTATTCGTAATTTGCCTCAATTGAATGAGATAATAATAGAAAAGGGGGTGATGCCAAATTTGAAATACCTAGATATTGACAGCTGCATGGAGTTAAAGACAGTGCCTAAGGGCATTGAATACCTTCAAAATCTCCAACAACTAGATTTGGATTCTGTCTCAAGGGAACTTAAAAATTGCATTCGCAACGTGGATTTTTCAAAGGTGCAGCATATCCCAAAGAGGTACATCTGGTAGTAATTCATAATGTTTCACGAAGGTAGCTTCTCAGTTCTATCTAATTTTTCTTCCACTTTTAATCTTTAAATAAATGGTTGCATTCATTTGATCATTTAAGCTATTTCTTTGAACTAATGGTTTCTGACATCATAAATAAGTAATCTGTTCTAACAATTAATTGTACTTAATCGTATCTCTTTTTTTTTACCCATGGCAGAATCATGCTTGCTATTGCTTGATTGCTTGGAGTTTGTTTTATCTACCATCTTGGCATAGAAAAAAAAAAAAAAATTCCTCGCAATAGATAAAATTAGTTTTTGGGCCTGACTTAAAATACTGTTTATATAAATGTATTTGGGTGTATTATGTTTGTGGGTATGTCAAGCCCACCATATGTTTGAGGAAAGTCCTCTGTGGATGTTGTGTGATTGGAAGATACAAGATTTTGACTTATGTAACCCCACGACTTTTGCTGGATTTTTCATTATGCATCTTTCATGGGTGTTACTATCCTAAGCTTGCATATAATTTTTGATTCTATGTATGGAGGTTTCTTAGATTTGGTTTGGTTGTGATGTCTTATTTGTGGTTTGTACCACATATTGGTCCATTTTAGTGAGCACACGTTAGCCTGTGATTTGTTTATATATAAATCTTTGTGTTGCAAACTCTTAAGTGCATACTTTGCTTCTTATATAATTTGAGAACTAGTCATCATGAAATACATTGATTAATAATAGCTTCTTCTTTTTATTATTTTATTATTATTATTTTGTCATTGATAATAGGATGTTTTAACTCTTAAGTGCTCACATTGTTAGTCTGCCACACTGAGGTCATAGATTTATAGTCTAATTTAAGATAGGATGTCTTTGGTAAAAAAATTTTAGCTTGGCACATGCTCCCTATGTCTTTTCATTGATGCCCCTTGTACTCTTTTGTACATACTGCTATCCATTTGAGAAGCAGCATATAAGTTAAGAAAAAATTTTCTTGACTTTATGTACCCTCGTATTTTCCTCATAGGTGTTCCCCTCCCATTTAGGCTAAGACAATATTATTTTGAGGAGATCATGTAGGGGAGGGGGACTAGTGCCTTGTTTCTGGGAAGATGCTCTTAGGATGCACCAACTCTTAACCATAGTACCGAATAGATGCAAAAACTAATAGCTAGAAGACGCACAGTCTCTCTCCATTTCCATATCTATGCATCATGCATGAAAAAGTGGTTGTATCAAGTTAAGAAAAAAGTTATCAGTTTCTGTTTTAGACCCTATGCTCTTAAGTTCGAAATTCCTATATGGATGATATGTGATTAAGGTTTATTTATTTTCTGACAAGTATAATCACAATTTAACTATTTTCCCTTTATTGATGCATCTTGGCCATTAACCTATGGTTCTTGAGTCCTAGTTAAAAATCCTTGACTTACATATAAATTCTTAATGAGATTTCCAATTTTTCTCTATTTTTCCATTTCTTCTTTAGGGTAGCAAATCTCTTGCTTTAAACTGTATTTTTACTGCATTCCTCATTGTTAGGTTGTCATAAGCTCATGAAGAGAAATGAGTGATCCAAGTCATAATTTCCAACTAATACATGTTGAACAATTTTGTTTATGTCTTCTTTTATGTGATTGGAACTGCAACTTGATACTTTGTGTTACCTAAGTTAGCAATATCTATTTGAATTTGTTATCATACTCTTAGACATAACTCATAAGTTACTCTTTGTTATTTAGTGTTGCAATGCATCCCAAAGATCTACATCTGGTAGTAATTCAGGAATGTTTCATGAAGGTAGCTTCTCAATTCTCTGTGTTTTTCTTCTTCTTCTTTTTCTTTTTTCATGAATGGTTATCACATTCATTTCTATCTTTCATCTAAACCCCCCCCCCCCCCCCCCCCCCCAAAAAAAAAAAAAGCTTTGCTTCATCTAAGTTATTTCACTAACAAATTTATGTATGCTCGACTTATATTATTTATCCACTTTGTAATAACTTAAGTTTTTGAAACTAATGGTTTCTGACATGATAAATAAGTAACCATGTTCATGCCTAACAATGCTTGCTATTGCTTGATTGCTTGGAGTTTGATTTAGTTACCATCTTGGCATAAACTGATAAACACATCAAATTCTTTGAAATAGAATGAATTAGCTTCTGGATCCTACGTCAAAATATTGTTTTTAATATGTATGTTGGTGTGTATGCATGTGTGAATGTGTGTTTGTAGGCGTGTTCTGTATGTGAGTAATGCCCACCATATGTTCCAGGAAAGTCCTCTATGAATGATGTGTGATTGGAAGATACAAGATTGTGAATTATGTACGCTGACTTTTTCTGGGTTTTTTCATTATGTGTCCTCCATGCATGTCAATAATCCTAATCTTGCTTGTGACTTTCAATTGTATGTACAGAGCTTTCTTAGATTTGGTTTGGCTATGATGTCTTATTATTTGTGGTTTGGAACATGAATTTGTCAGTTTTAATAAGCCATATATCTTTTTTTTTCTTTTTTGGTTTTACTCGTGGCAGAATGATGCTAAAGATTATGAGTTTGCCTTGTTTGCTTCAAAAGGATTCTGTTTTGTTGGGAGCTCCAATTCTAAGTATTGTTTGGGTATTCTGGTTATTGTTCAATAAATTAATACTCAAGACTTTGTTTCTTATTTGTCTGTAATAAATGTAAAAGTTTGAACTCCAAGATGCCTTTGTGGCAGTTTGTTGGAAGATTGCTACTGGTTCAAACGTGGATTTGCTCATCTTTTGTGTTGTAATTTGTATGTAATTTAGCTTGTGTAAACCATTAACATCCGTGTGAATTGTTTTCTATTATTTCTGAGTTTTATAGTTATTTTGTTTATTCTTCTTTAACAACTTGATGAATCTGATCCAAACCAACATTAGGGTTTGATTTTTGTGGGTTGAAGGGATTGGTTGGGTCCTTATTTTTTGAAACTTGAGTTAGATTGGGTTGAGAAGTTGACAAAAATTTCAATCCAAATAACCTGATCCAACCCGCTATTAATTAATACTTTAAAAAACAATATATGTATAAACTCTTTAATTCATTTTATTTTAGATTTTATATGCCTATCAATTTTTTTTTTTTTAGAATACTAAGTATTTTAACACACATACACACACACAAGGAGAGGGGAGAAGGTTTTAAAGAAACTGACAGTGGTGTATATCCAAAAGGCCTAATTTTTGGATACATAGCATAAACTTTAAAGTTTAAACATCTTTAGACTTTACTAGCCTCTAAGCATGCGAGTGATGTTGTTCTATATTTTTGTAAAAGTTAATAATTTGAATCTATTATAATTTGGGATTACTATATTTTTCAATCACAAAAAACCTAGGGATGTGATGAGTAAATTATTTCATCCAAAACGCAGAACACTCATCACACCCTTAGGTATTTCATCCAAATCTATTATAATGTAGTAATTTCAAATTATAATTGATGCAAATTATTGACCTTTACAAAAAAAAATAGAAGAGCAATTAGAAAACCATCAGGAGAGTAATCCTATTTTGTAGGCAACATTTTAGTGGGAGTTGAATATGTGTCCACTTATAAAAAATAAATAAATAAAAGTGTATATATCTATTTAGTTTAGTTTTTTTTTATAGGAGTATTTAGTTTTGTTTTTGGATAAACTTGGGATGTTTTTTTTAAGGAAAAAAATAGCAGTAACGTGAGTTGTTTAACTTATTTTTCTATTTAAAAATAATAATAATAAACGTATAGTTACTTTGAATAAGTGAGTTAGTGGAAGAGTATTCCTATTTTGTAGGCAATGTTTTAGTGCAAGTTAGACATATCTTTTTACCAGACTATCCTTTAGTTTTGTTTTTACTTAAACCTAGGGGTGTAGGGGTATTTTGGAACAAAAAAAAAAAAATTTTGGTCCAAACCGGAGAAGCCCCTTAAATAGTAGTATAGATAACTTACTTTAAATTTGTTAATTCGGACTATCTTAGTATTTTGAGATTTATTTTAGATGAAATTGTAATTATTTATTAAAAAAATGGGTTTAAATTGGTGAATGAAAACCAAATTTTTTTATTAGGCCTGACAAAATGGTTATAACAAGCTAACCCAACCCTACATGTTCCCTATGAATTAGGTTGAGTTGAACAGTTCTCAACATGTGAACTTGTTGGCTTTTAAAAAAACACAAAACAAAATCCAACCTATTCCAATGCATTCACACCTCTATTTTCTTTTTTCATAAACAATTATGCTCTTGTAACTCTGTACATCTTATGATTGATGATAATAATAAAATAAAGTTTCCATTTTATCTAAAATTATCTAACACCCTACCGCCCTCTTCATAGCAAAATTGTTAAAACGAATTAAATAATATTTTTGGAGAACCCACAAATTTTTTTCATGGATACAATAGTGAGCACACAATCTGAATAATAGTTTGATGAACCCTTTTTCATCCTATTACTGTATTAGTCTTGTAGACGTACTCCTTTCCTCATATAAACTTAGATACTGAAATTAGATTTTGGGGATTTTAAGGTTGAGCGGATATGTTAATGGCAATGGCTTCCTTCACAAATTCAATGAGGAAGACAAAGCTGCCATGATTCTTCTTCATATAAAGCATGCCGATTACTGGATGAGAAATTTGCCACAGCTTTGCATGAAATCAAAAACCAAAGAATTAGTCATAAGCTACATGTAGCAAATACTAGCAAGCCAGAACCCATTCAATGTTTCCAAAGAAAACCATGGTTACTAACCCTGTCTATGAAAGCCTACCCTAGCAAGCCCCCGGATTTCCCACCATTTCCACGCGCCTCAACAGTCTCATAGGAGCATGCTCTAAGCCTTTTAAGAAGCAATTGGCATTCAGTTATGTAAGGGGTGACCAAAGCAAGCTGTCCCTAAACAAACTAGATGTCGAAAACTCTCTTACCATTGCTAAACAAGAACGAAGTAGTTGATAATGGAATTCCTATCATTATGTATGACATAAAAGGTAAGGAACACTCAATGACGTTCAAACTTTGGGAGTCCAGGGTTTATGTTCTCAAGGAAGGGTGGAACACGTTTTGCCAAAATCATAGTCTACGTGAGCATGAAGATTTCGTAACTGTGTGGATGTTCCGCCATGTTCAAACTATGCATTTACATCTCTTCGAGAAGACTAAGTTACATAGTTGATTTTTTATTTTTTATTTATTTTTTGAGAATCTAGTTACATGGTTAAATTTAATTGTTATCAAAAGATGACATATTTTACAATATCAAAAGAATTGTATTTAAGTCTTAAATACGAACCTTACATATCAATCAATATTAGCTAGATGTTTTTAGTGTTAGGAGGGAGTTTGTATTAAGTGTAGGTATTAACTAATACTGTTAGCTAGAGTAGAGAGGTTTAGCAAAAAGATTTTCAGTTTGTCAGTAGGAAGTACAGGACATAACATAACACCCATGTTGGAGGGTTTGACAACATTATAATAGTACATTTTTGGAATGATAATAAACCTTTTTATTTTATTTTATTTTTTTCGTTTGAACCATGGATGTTATTCCCATGACTTGATATCTTTGCAATGATTTTGTAATGCACAAATCGGCCTTGCTGGGTTCGTAGCCAGGATTTATACCACTACTAGTTGCCAATCATCTTAAGCAACAATTTGCTCAACCTTATTTATCAATCAGTCTGATTGTAGCAAAATATCAATATGATTAAATAGTATTTCAATATAGTGAATTGATTTTTAAAGTTACACACCACAACAGTTTTCCATTTGATAGCTCAAAAAATCACCACAAAAGGAGTAATTTTATACAATAAAGCTACAAATTTACACCATCTTTTGCAATTCTCATCACCCAAAGAGAGAGAGAGAGAGAGATAGTTCCATTAACACCTTTCTATATCATTCTGTTGTGTGTCACTGTCTACATGTGTTTTTGAACAACACTATACACTTTTATATATGTCCATTTGATTTCACCTAAATCCCATAGGGATTAGTTTCAAGTATACTTCCATTTAACCAACTGCTACTCTACTACATAGCACAACTAACCCACTCCCCTCATTCTCAATCAACATTTCAAGGGTGAGCCTTGGTGTGGACAATGGCATATACTTTTCATTGAAACTTTGACTATCATTCCCATCGTAGCATGACACAATCATAAATTTTAGGACTTTCCGCAATGTTAAAAGTATGAGATAATTTGGCCTAAAATGCAGTGATATGATAATAACAAAAATTGCTTCCATGGTCATCAATTGCACTTGCATGATGCATCTAAAGGTGTGCAGCAAGAATTTGAATATTGCTGCTATCATCAGTGCTTCCTCCAAATCTACTTGGCTTTTCTTGAAAAATTTCTAACCATAACTATGTCAGAGAATGTTAATGGAAGTTCTTCATCAACAGTCTCTCTTTGATCAGACCAACCTGTGGAACCACTTTCTTCTTTTGAGTTGCCCCCACTAGATTCCGCAGGTGAGTTGGGGTCTTCAGGTATATCTCGATACAAGTGTTTTAATATGAAAAGTGCGGTATCATGATCCCTCCAATAGTTTCTGTATGCCAAGATTCACAAATTAAAAGAAGATCAATGTACAAAAGCAACACAACATGCAGGCTCAAGTTACTTGTCTGTTATTATATTCCCCACTACAGAGAATGGGGATAAAAGAGAAGAAAACTGTTAATTGAAACTTTTGAAATTATAGGATTTATTTTGGAACCACAATTATTGGGCTTTATTTGAAAGAACCCCCGAAATATATGGTGTAAAATGTAATTTTCCCTAATCTTTTTCTCCAATCTCTTTCTTTCTGACTGAAATTATGGATTTGTGACAATTTTTGTTGCCTACAGATTTTGCTGTTGTACTCATGTTATTAATTCAAGCTGGTGCTGCATCTGTTCTTTGTAGTTATGTTATTAATTCAGTTTCATAGTCATAAACAAGATTACTGTAGAAGTATATGGTTAAATGATTAAATTTACCATATCCTAATAGCTTAAGCTTTTAGGACAACGGTAATTTAACATGGCATCGGAGCGGGAGGTCCTAAGTTTGATCCTTGTCTCCTCCATTCTACCTCCGATTTAAATTCCCACGTGTTGGGCCTCACCTTTTAAAAGATAGTTTCGGCCCACACGTGAGGGGGAGTATTAGAAGTTTATGGTTTAAATGATTAAATTTACCATATACTAATAGTTTAAACTTTTGGGACAATCAGTAATTTAACAATTACAAACAGATGAAAAAGATTAGTGCAATTTATCAAATGATTATGAACAGATGAAAAAAAAGTTCTGAGAACATAAATATCCTAAACTCAATCTGACATTTTGTTAAAAATGTTTTAACCCTTCTGTGGTGTAAGAATAAGAAAGAGAAACGAAAAAAGAAAAACTTTTTAGCAACTGCAAGTATATAGTAATCATTGACATTGTGAAAACCTTATGGTTAGCAGAAACAGATTATTAGATAAGAACCAAATAGGATAGCTTGAAAAAATGCAAAAAAGGCCAATAAATGTAAACACATAAGAAGAATCATAGTGATAGTTGTTGCTTAAACATGGTTTGGTGGGATCAGATACATTAATCATTACATGCTAATTGCACGAACATTTTGTGCCAAATGTTCAAACAAGAAATTAATGATGGAAGGCAGATGATAAAAGTTGCACACAATGTAGATAGTGAGTACTTGCCCAATAACAAGCAATCCTTGACAGAACCAAAATTATGTATAAAATGACTTTTTTTAGAAAGTAGAAAGCGGTACTTACGTATGTGCTCCAAGGGCTTGTAAGTATGGATGCTCAAATGTTTTATCCTGCACGAACAACATCAAACTATTATTGGAAAAACATATTTCAACATGCAAATACAACTCAAGTTCAACTTAATCTTAATCACAACATTGATATCAGTTACATGAGACTTTTTCCACTTCAACACTTCAAAAGTCATGTTCTTTGCTAACTCTTTGGAAATCTTCTTACTACTACCCACGTATTTTTTTAATCCCCTTACCGGCTTACTCTTAACACTCCTTCCACTTGTATCAACTTTTTTAAACTAGTGCATCTGTATATCTTCATTACACAAAATGAACCATCTGAGGTGACTCCCGCATCTTATCCTTGATTGATGCAATGCCAATCTTTGCATCAATATCTCAACTCCTCATATGATTTTCCTTATGTTGTGAGTCATCCATCTGAACCCTCTTAACATTCACATCATGGCATTTATCTTAATGCTGCCATGTCTAAGACCTACATGAGCTGGGTACACAGCACCATGTCCATATCCTTGTTTTAAGATTAGCATGCAACAAGGTGGGGATACATACAAAGAATCTAGCAAGAAAGCTGCGCCAATGATCAGATTTGGTCCTTGTATGTTGAACTGGTACTACCTTATCCATTTTTAATGACTTCTAACAAGTAACAAATACAAGATGCTAATCCCAGTTATCATTAGAAATATATGTGCAGTATCAGTAGGTGCATGTGCATGACCATGCACATGGTTGTAAGATTTAGCATCAAATTGGTAAAACAACGCACTTGAAGCATGTGATCAATCCGTCCTTCTTCACTTCCAGTTAATCTCCGAATCATAAGAGAACCATATGATCTCCCCTCTTTTTCTTGGGAATCCTCTCCCTCTTCTGCAATATAAACATTATAATTTTTACACGTATTAATAATATAGATCAAAGAATATAAGATTGATTAAAATACTTCTCCACACAACCGTAGATATGCTTAAATAGCAAAAAATGGATTTCCATAATAAATACCGATTAGTTTGAGCCACCACTCAGTGGAGCTGGATTATAGTATCAAAATTATTTTTTGGTCATGGGGCAACAGTTTGATTTATTTTTCTCTGTTTTTCTTGTTTCTTATTTGTAAAAAAAGCAGGGGCCAGGGGAAAGGGGGGTGGGGGTTGATGTAGGTGGAAGAGGACCACTCTGTTAAGATATATTCCCCCAATCCTCCTTACCTTTATGAACAGAAGGAGGAGAATATGAAGTAACAATGAAAGGGGGGAAACAGGAAAAGTAATGCAAAACAGAAGGGTGAAAGATTATGTTACCTTCTAGGCTATCCATGCTTCTGGATTGGCAAACTGTGAGTACTTTGACCTGTTTAAACAGCATACAGCTTAGAACTTAACATCTTGCATGAGTAAAAAGCAAACTCCACACACATATAATATGGTAAAATGTAACAGAGCGATTGAGGGGCCTGACTGAAGCTCAACGTCACTTAGTACTTTAAATGAATACGAGAACAGTTAATCATAAACAGAAACGATATGTGATTATTTATGTTTACATGATTACTTATTGAGCTAGCATTCTATCCTCCCAAACTGGAAACCAGCCCAACCAGTGTAGTCAATTTGGATGCACATACACACTACTTCATTCAAAGTTGAGAGAAATGGGAACCTGACAATGGCCATGCTAAATTATGGGTCAAGCCAAAATCGAACCCACCAATCAAGTAGAAGCTTTAGTATATGTGACAATCTTAAGATTAATTTGGAAAATATTTCAACTTCTAGGATTAGAGGACGAATGTTTACTTTTAACTATTTAGCCAAAATAAACTATTTAAAAGTCACATACATAAGTATATAAAAGTGGTATTTCCAGATTAAGGCATTTCTTCCAGATTTAAATTTATAACAAGTGGTGTACAAGTGCCATTGTACTTGAAACCAACAGATTCAAGAGCTCAAACTCCAACTTTATTTTTATAAGTGGCAAGTTATACATGCATCTAGTGGATTTCAAAATCTGTCCACCCCATTCTAAGGGGCAAGGAAGTGCCAATTGAGCCACAGCTCATTGGCAAATCCACCTTTAAATTTCACCAAATAGCATAGCCACAATTTCAAAGAAATGAAACCCCACCCCCAGGCACATGTCCCTTTAAAATTACTAAAGAATACTCTATTTCATTTTCAATCTCATTTATCTTCAAAGAGACATTTGATTCCCCACTAATAAGTTGGGAATTATAATCCCAGTTATTGATATTAAAAAGAAAAAGAAAAATGCAAAGGGAAGGTTAAACCAAAGCAACCTTCCCCCACCCAAAGCTTTCCATATCTAGATTCTTTTTGAAGCCCCACTCAAAATGTTGTCAGCTCCTTTATAAGCCCTTTTCTTACTCCTCTCTGCCAACTTCATGTACAAGAACCATTTAACCTATTTCCTTAATGCACCCTAAACTGGAATTTTAACCTAGTAATATGTCTAAAGAGAAACCATATGATCACCTAAAATCTGCTTGCTCAAAGCAGGCACAAAGGATAG
Source organism: Quercus aquifolioides (assembly GCA_019022515.1). NCBI lineage: Eukaryota > Viridiplantae > Streptophyta > Magnoliopsida > Fagales > Fagaceae > Quercus > Quercus aquifolioides. The sequence continues at coordinate 5,168,567 of CM032335.1, read as the reverse complement.
AAAACTTGATCAAAAGGCAGGTGCTGATCAATCACCAAGAGAAATAAAACCAAAGTTTCAGACGACAATTAAGATGTTAGCAAAAAATTTTGAAGCAGAAGGGAGCATCTCCAAACCATAGCCACATATCTACTACAATATTCTTTATCTTCCACTATTAATTTGTAATCAAGGAAGTTATATTATCTTACAGCTCTTCAGAATGTAATGTTACTACGCATTTGAAATTAAAACTTGTGGCTGACATAAAGCTTAGAAAAGAAGTTAAAGAATGTGTGTAAAGATCCAGTGACCCTGTTAAAAAGAAGTGATGTAGAGAGCACAATCAAATTTATTCAAAGTTTATTGTCAAATTACCAATTCTCCTAAAAGCTTAAACTATTAGGAAATGATGAATTTAATCATAATTCTAATACTCCCCCTCACATGTGGGCTTAAAATCCCCCTTGATAAATGGGACCCAACATACGGGATTTTTAAAATTTTAAATGGGAGGTACAGTGGAGACAACAATCAAACTTAGGACCTCCTTCTCTAATACCATGTTGAATTACTAATTCCCCAAAAGCTTAAGATGTTAGAAAATGGTTAATTTAATCATTTAACCATAATTCTAACATTTATTTATTACAAATATTTTCTTATTTAAGATACAAGAATTCATTTTTGAATTTTGAATTTTAAGTGTGCGTTTGGGAACTGATTAAAAATTAAAATTATTTTACTATTTAGCTTATTTTTGTTACTATTCATGGGTTTCACTACACTTTTTGGTACTATTTATAGGTCTCATTGTACTATTTCAACTAACTTTTACTTTTATCTACAGTACTTTCAGCAATAAGTTTTCAGTATCAGCAAAATAAGCGGTATTCAAACACACCCTAAATTTGGCTTTAATTTTGTTGAGGATTTCATGGGATGTAATTGTAACGTGATGTAAGCCTTGAAGCCTATTAAAAAGAGACTCCAAGAATAGTTTGAGACAGTTCAATTTGAATAAGTAAATAAACAAATTTGAGTTAGAGTTTTGTCTACAAGTTGGTGGAGATTCTAAGCACCCTTAGATGGTGAAGTCTAGGATTTTTTTTTCCCTTTTATTTATTATTCATGAAAATCCATTCTGCGTTGAGAACTCTCAAAGAAGAATGGAATCACATGCCAATTATGACACAGGACTTGCATATTAGACTCATTCTTTAAGTTCTATATCTGAAAAATAAAACTCTTGCATGTAAGAAATTAGAAAGATATATTAACTTTGGAACAGTTAATAGAGCCCACCCTTATGTAGTGTAGATGATCCATGATTGCATGAGAACGAGTTGCCAAATCTTCAGTAAATTCCTACACCACAGACCATGAGCATATTAAAAACAGGGAGAGAACGAGGCTTTAATCCACATTTATGTGTTGTTAAAGAGCCGTACCTGGAATCCAATATGCAACCGCCTTCCACCCTTGTGGTAAGGTATAAGAACAGGCCGTTTATTGGTGTATTCTTTGCAGACAAGTGGTTCTATTCTGTAAGAAATTTCAAAAAATATTCTTTAATGTGTTGTAATGTTGCCATAGATTACCAAATTCAAATAAATAATATAAAAGGGAAAAATGGTAACAACTATAACAAAACTAAATTTCAAAAAATATTCTTTAATGTGTTGTAATGTTGCCATAGATTACCAAATTCAAATAAATAATATAAAAGGGAAAAATGGTAACAACTATAACAAAACTTATAGCTGATTTATACCACCATGGTTTGATGTGTATGTTTGTGCAAAGTAAAAAAGGGGTAGGTGTGCGTGCGTTTGTATCAGTTTGTAGAAAGAGCAAGAGAGTGGAGGAGAAAGGGGGCCCTTCGCCATTTCCAGTAGTCGAGTTAAAATTTATTAAATAGCACACTTATATATATATATATATATGTCTTGCTTACATCATTTTCCCTTAAACGTAAGCAATGCAATGCCTTACATGCACCATTTTCTCTTTTCTTTTGTTAATATTCAACACGAGAAAACTTGTAATTTTACTTCATAAATGATATATAAAAGAGAAGGCAGCCACTCTGGAGTTAAGCTCACACAATATTTTTATATTCTCTCCTCTCTAGCCATCAACACTACATCTTTTACGCAGATCTAATTAAAAGTACTTACCAAATAAGTTCATTGGAAGGTTGCAAGTTGCAACTCAAGTACACATCTAAGTATGCAAGAGGAATCAAATAATGATGAATAAATCAATAAAAATGGAACCAGAAACTAGCACACAGAAATCAATCCACCAACAAAATCAAGAAGAGGAAAGAAAAACTAGCTGGTTGAAACCACATCCGGCCCCTCATACACCTAATTCTAACAAAATACAATGTCTACTAAGCAAATGAAAACAAAACAAAAACGAGAAACATCAATGTAATAGAGAAACTATGACTGACCTGTATGCCACAGGATCAAACGGGTGAAAAATGTTAAACATTTGCCGACAGGCTGGCATCTCTTCACTTATATTTTCTTCTTCCCAATATTCCTTTCCTTTTCCTGGGATGAAGACGAAAAGCAAGTCATTAAATCTGGAACACGTATCTGAAACTACTTAGTTTTATAAAAGAGTAACAGAAATTCAAAACTAAAGAAAAAGACACAGCCTAAAGCTACAAAGCAAATTACAACCCCAAGAGAAAAGACTGACATCTACCAAAATTCACCAAATCCTGAACAAACCTATGCCCATTACTAGGAGAACACAAACCACAAACTCATTTATAGATAACTAACTTTCAGCACAGACCTCTGCATATTTATCAAGTAGATTACATTTAAATAAAGTAAAAAAATAGTCAGAGCCCAACTCAAAATTAAGAAATACGGAAGCTCTTGTCCACAAATAAGTATTTGAATGAACATTGATCAGAAACTTTGAGCATCAAGTTCAGTTACATTTAGTCTCTAAAAAGGCGGAAATTTTACATGGAAGTATAAACACATGATGTTAAACACTTTAGCTCATACTGGAAAAGAAAGTTATAATATCAGTACGAACTAAATATCTAGACTAATTAATCATAAGATAATTATAACCATTTAAGAACTTTGGAAGATTTCAGAGAGATATCAACATTCTTAGTAAAACGGATATTCATGCACCAATACATATACAGGGTCTTAAATCCATATGCATATTAACACTTACCAATGCCAATACGAATATTACGTAGGGCGAGGAATACTCCAAGAGGCGATCCAACTGCAAAGAATGTGTCAACCTGATGTAAAAGATTTTAGTCATATGAGAAAATATACCCATTCCAAAATATGAGCAGATCTGATTTGCAACTAAACATAGAACCAATTTCATTCTTCTTCAGAGATGCAAGCATTTACTTTTGAAAATCCACAAGCACTAGATAAAGTAAAGAACAAGGTACTCCATTATGCAAAATGGAAAAAAGAAATTGCACAATAAAGGATCCAGAAATCTCCCTTCTTTACCTTAAATTCAAGCTTCGTGTACTTAATATATGGGGTGTAATTCATTGGTGCATCATCTTGCCCAGATGGCAGCTTCTCATCTATGTGTTGCTCTTGAATAGTTGTAAGATCCTCCTTAGTTCCTGTATATTTTACACATCAAAACTCAGACATATAAACACAAAAAAAAGGGGGGAAATTTTATGTGAAGATTGGAGGTCACCTTGATGCAACCTTGTATCTCCACCACCACATTGCTTTTCCAATTCCACTATTTTGGTCTTTAACAAATCAATCTGAAGCAGCAAATATTACATGTTATACAAAAGGTTCCATAGAAACCCATGAAGAAAAATGATCATTTTTTATAGTCACACCTCTTTCTTCAGCAATTTGATTGCTTTGTTTTTATTGCCTTCATCTTCACACATGTCCTCAGTCATTTTCTCCAAACCCTCAATCTGGATGCCAGAATCCATGTTCGTAGTTTCACTCAAGGCATCCCTCTTCTGAGAAAGTATGTCACTAGAATCACAAAGTAATTCATCAACATCTTTCTCACCACCTGGTTGCTTGGAGTCCATAGCCTTTGCAGTAAGTTCATCTAAATCTGAAGTGATAGGACCCACGATTATTGAGGAATCTTCAGTATCTCCTTCCTCATTTTCAGCATCTAAATCTGTTTGTGAAGTAATCTTGTCCTCAAAGTGATCCACCCTGTCCTCAGTTTCATTAACAACCGTGAAATCTTTATCCTCCAGCTTTGTCAAAGAGTCACACAGAGAAGGCTGGTTCACATCAGGAGATGATTCTTCATTTCTAGCATGTTCTTTGTACATCCAATCCATTGGAAATGGGGAGGATAAATTCTCCTGATGACAGAGAATATCATAGGAAAGGACACTTCCCAATGAATGCCCATATATTGAAACCTATATAAATGTTAGCATGATTCATATCATTCAATGTACATAACTTATATTTCATTTTAAAAAATTAGAAAAACCAGGGATGCATTCCGCTGCAAACCTTTCCATCATAGCCTGGATTCCTCTTCAGAAACTTCAAGTATAACCGATTCAATTGGATGGATACCTGGAGGAGGAAGTATTTTTATCAATTCAAGCACTAATCATGCTGTTACCTCCAATGTCCTTAATAGCTTGAGTTGGTCACTACTAATTAAAAAAATTTACTTTTTCAAAGCAACAGCTGAAGTTGCTGAGGAAGAAAATAAATAGTTATAAAATATTTAATACAAATATATCTATTAATGTCATTTCAAAAAAGAACACAAATCAATGTAATCTTATATGCTCAAGATATCTCCAACAAAAGGTAATGCATGAAGAATACCCAAAAAAATCCTACAAGGCTGATATGAATCTGTTTATCAGAGAAAAAAAAAACCCTGTTTATTAGTCTTCTAAGCACCTTATGAACACAGTTTTTTTCTTTTTTCATATGATATCTGAAATTTAAGACTTAAAAAATCTCTTGTGCCTCTAGAGCCTGGAGACCCAAACTCTTATACCTCTCCCTACCTTAAGCTTTAACTTTATCCTTCTCCCTACCTTTTGCTATAATCTGTTTCTTTATTGTAAATCTACCTCATCATGACTGGTATTGCATCAGCTTTATGCTGCACCAGCCAGTTCTTTCTAATCTTGTTTACCTACAGTCATATGGTGCAATCGATACCCATTTGACACTTGGATGTTAGAATATCATGAATACTCTTAAATTGATTGGATCTTAGTCTGATCACTGTCCCACTTCTTAAATAGAGAATAATTTCCCAAACAGTTTTTTTGGGACTACAGCTTTGGTGGTGGTGTTATTTTAAGGAAGCCTCAACATTTGTTTATCATGGTATTGTAGAACTTGCTGTATGATAATGTAGACCAACCTTCCTTAATAGTCTAATAAAGGAATATAAAGTTTCAATTTTTTCATTTTTTTTTATAGGTAATGTTTCATTATTTTCATGGAATGAAATTTCCTCCTCTCCCACTACTTAAATAAGAATAACTGCCCAAACAATAGGGTTTTTTTTTTTTTAGGTAAACCCCAACAGTTGTTTATCATGGTATTTTAGTTCTTGATGTATGATCATGTACACTAACCTTCCTTTTAATAAAAGAACTAGTCTATAACCCATGTAATGCAGAGAAAAATAAAACAAAATGTAAGGTTATGTTTGGTAACAATTTTTGTTTTCTATTTTCAAAAACTTATTTTTGGGAATATAAAGAAAAAACAATTTTCTTGTATTTCTGAAATTGAAAACATGTTTGGTTAGTTGAAATTAAAAAGATAGTTTTTTGAAGAAAAAAATAGAAAATACTAAAATATTTTATTACTAGGATTTGAACTCTAATACTAACTCATTAAATAAGACAGATTCATTAAATTAAATGCGTATTTTCATTGACTTTTAAAAATTAGAAAATAAAAACAGTCTTTTGCATGTTTTCAGTTTCCTTTACAAATTGAGTTTTGAGAACAATTTTTGTTTTCTGTCCGTTTTGGGTTGCCAAACAAGTTTTTTAGTCTCAAAAATAGAAAATTGTTTTTGGAAATAGAAAATAAGGGAAAAAAACAGTTACCAAACATACCAAAAATAGAAAATTGTCTCTCTCTCTCTCTCTCTCTCTCTCTCTCTCTCTCTCTCTCTCTCTCTTCACTAACTATGAAATTTTATATTTATGGTAGCTATTAATAGGCATTTATTAGTATGGTGTTTCTATATAGAACTATATTATACTATTTAAAGAAAATATGATGTAGCAAGATTTTAGCGGAGGATGTAAATAAAGAAGGTTTGTAGAATTTAAATTCAATAAAAAATATATATTAGAATAATGACAGTGAAAAATTTGTAGGCTTTCAAAAGCTTATGTAGCAACATTAGAGTTTCATTATTTCCATATAATGAAATCCCCCCAACAATTAAAAGGAAGCAAAGAACTGAGTTAATGTACCTATGTATTAATATACTTATGAATTAACCTTACTTGTACTATTTTAGAATATTAATGTACAAAAGAATTAAGCCTCCAACAACTTAACTCAGTACATGAATTCCTATTTACCCCCCACTGGAAGGAGAAAAATTCCTATAATATAGACAGATTAATAGAAATAAAGTATCCCTGATTGCAAAAAAATTGAAGGCTCTGAAAGAGGACATTGTGCAATGAAATCGAGAGTTTGGTAATGTAGAGCGTCAAAAGAAACAATTATTGGAGGAGTTGAAAAAATTAGACGCTAAGGAAGGGGACTTTGGTCTCACTGATGGGGAGAAAGGTCATAGGGCAGCTTTGAGGTCCCAGGTGGAGCATCTTCTTTCCTTGGAAGAAATTTCCTGGAGACAAAAATCTAGGATGTTATGTATCAAGGAAGGGGATAATAACACCAAGTTCTTTCACAAAATGGCTAACTCCCATAGAAGGTTTAATCATCTAAGGACCTTAGAGGTGGATGGGGTGGTTTTTGAGGAGGAATCCGAGGTAACTAATGAGGGGTGGAGGCCTTTTGTGGAGGGTTTGGAATTTGATCGTATTGGGGATGTGGAGAGGGTTTGGCTTGAAAGAACGTTTGAGAGAGAGGAGATTCTTCAAGTTGTAAGTGACTTGGAAGGGGACAAAGCTCCAGGTCCGGATGGGTTTACTATGGCATTTTATCATCATTGTTGGAGAGTAGTGGAGAAAGACGTCTTAGCGGTCTTTGAAGAGTTTTTTCAACATTGTAAGTTTGAAAAATCCCTTAATGCTACCTTCATTGCATTAATTCCTAAAAAGAATGATGCCTCTAATATTAGAGATTTCCGACCTATTAGCTTGGTGGGGAGTGTGTATAAAATCTTGGCTAAGGTTTTGGCAAATCGATTGAGAGTGGTTTTAGATAAGTTGATCTCTGAGACTCAGAATAGCTTTGTGGGTGGGAGACAAATTCTTGACTCGGTTCTTATTGCGAATGAATGTGTGGATAGCCGAGGGAAGAGTAAGGTTCCTGGAGTCATTTGTAAACTTGATATTGAGAAAGCCTATGATCATGTGAATTGGGAGGCTTTGCTAAATTTGTTGCATAGGATGGGCTTTGGAGTGAAGTGGTGTAAGTGGATCCGTACTTGTATATCCACTGTTCAGTTCTTTGTTTTGATTAATGGGTCTCCAGCTGGTTTTTTTAGTAGTTCGAGAGGTTTAAGACAAGGGGATCCACTATCTCCTATGCTGTTTTTGATAATGATGGAGGTGTTGAGTAGGATGTTGAGAAGAATGAAGGAAGCTAGCTTGATCCATGGTTTTAAAGTTGAGGGTAGGAGGGGTGGTGGGAATGTGTTACACATCTACTGTTTGCAGACGATACTATCCTATTTTGTGATGCGGATGTGGAGTAAATTCTTCATATTCGGTTGTTGTTACTTTGTTTTCAAGTGGTAACAGGTTTGAAGGTTAATGTGCATAAGAGTAAAATGGTTCCAATAGGGGAGGTTGATGATGTGCATGCCCTGGCTGAAATTTTGGGCTGTAGAGTTGGAGAGTTGCCTATGTCTTATCTTGGCATGCCGTTGGGGGCTTCACATAATTCCCCTTCAATTTGGAATCCTATTTTGGAAAAATTTGAGTGGAAATTAGCTGGGTAGAAGAAGCTGTGTTTGTCTAAGGGGGGTCGATTGATGCTACTCAAGAGTACGCTATCTAGTCTTCCTACCTATTTTTTATCGTTATTCACAATTCCTACTTATGTGGCTAATAAAATTGAAAAGTTTCAAAAAGACTTTCTATGGGGTGATAGCAAGATAGGATAAAGTTTGTGCACCTATAGCTAATGGTGGTTTGGGGATAAGGAAACTTACTACTTTCAATAAGGCTCTATTGGGGAAATGGTTGTGGCGGTTTGGGAAGGAAAAGGATAGGTTATGGAGGAGGGTGATAGCTTCAAAATATGGGGAAGAATGGGGGGGATGGACCTCAAAATTAGGTAGGGGAGTTCATGGGTGTGGTTTGTGGAGAGGTATTCGCATGGGATCAGAGGATTTTAGCAAAAATTGTCAGTTTGTTGTTGGGTTGGGGAATAGAGTGAGGTTTTGGCAGGATAGGTGGTATGGGGATCAACCTTTTCAATTGGCTTTCCCAAGGCTGTACAGTATTGCCATCGATAAGGAGGTATCTGTAGAAGCTTCTTTGTCAAGGCAGGGGGCAGAGGATAGAAGAATTTGGGATGTTCACTTTATTTGAGAATTTAATGATTGGGAGATGGATGAAGAGCTGCATTTTCTTTGCATATTGGGAGCTAATATTCCTCCAATGGATGTGGGAGACCGGATGAGATGGAAGTTGAAGCCTAATGGGAATTTTGATATCCGGTCATATTATAACAAATTAAGGGGTTCTCCCTCAATTGTCTTTCCATGGAAAGCTATATGGAAAGCAAAGGCCCCTAGGCGAGTTTCCTTTTTTGTTTGGTGTGTAGCTTGGAATAAGATCCTAACGGGTGATAATCTGAGATTGAGGAGATTGGTTTTTGTGGACTGGTGTATTATGTGCTGACATTGTGGAGAGACGGTAGACCACTTACTTCTTCATTGTGAGATGGCTTATCGGTTATGGAGCTTTTTCTTTATAACTTTTGGCTTGTCTTGGGTTGTACCTAGATCGATACCAAATTTGCTTTTTGGCTGGTGGAATTGGTTGGGGAAGTGCTCGTCTCAGATTTGGAATTTAGTTCCGTTATGCATCCTTTGGTGTATTTGGAAAAAACGGAATCGGCGGACTTTTGAGAATTTGGATAGTTCCGGTGATCAAATGCTTGCTTCTTTTTAGTGGGACTCTTTTTGATTGGTCTCGGGCATGGGGACTCACGACTAGTGATTCTCTCCCTTCTTTCCTTAGCTCTCTTTCTCTTTGTAATTAATCTGTTGATTGGTTTTCTTTTTATGCTTTTTCTCTGTTTTCTCCTCCTTGTATTTTCTGGGTTTGCTCTATGTTCTTCATGCATAGAGTAGTCATTCGTATATATAACATTCTTACTTATCAAAAAAAAAAAAATTAAATAAAGTATCCCTGATAAAATATGTATTATGAAGATGCTTAAGAATTGCCAACAGTGAACATGATATCTCCAACAGTATATTATAAAATGGATGGATAGTTAGAAGTGTGGAGTTGAAAAACTCCTTTTCCAATAAGTGATAATTTTACAGAAATTAAATAGATTCAACCTAATTATAAATAAAGAACTAAAAAATAGAAACAGAAATGACTACAAGAGTACACAAGAGCCATACCGAGTCAATAATATCCTGACAATAAATGGGGCTCATGTAGTATAAGACATCATGAACAGTTGCACTCAACGTGACACGCAAACCTCGAACTCCATCTAAAGTAATTTTGTCAACTGCAGCTTCACCACTAAGTTTCAAACCCTTTCTCCACTAGAATACAAATACCATCAAGTTAGTTAGAGTAAATACAAACACCAAATACTCCAATTAACAAGATATACACCCCAACCCAAGCACTCAAATCTTTCAAAAAAGGAGACAGAAGAACCATTATCCTTTTTGAAAACAATTTGAATTCCTTACAACTTGCACCACTTAACATAGGGTACTATCCTGCTAACAACTTTATTTAAAGAATTTTTTTGCTTTAAAACATTGCAAATTCTGTCCTCCAAAGATTTGTTAGAAAGCAAACCCAAAAATACTTTCAGCTTCAATCTACTTCTCATGTTGCTTCTATATTTCAGAAAATGGTATAAACATGCTTACACCAATAGATTGCTAGGACCATTGTTATCAATGTTTGCTACAATCAATGAATCAATTTGTTTTCCTTTCAGGAATAGCTTAAATATTTAGGGACCATGTTTTCTGCTAATTGCATAGCCATCTCTATGAAAATAGACAACTAATGGTGAATCTGTTAATGGCATAAATCTCTACAATGGAAACACAATGCCCAAGACAGATTGTAGAATACTACAGAGCAGTAACAAGTGACCTATAATAGAATTTGCAGCTTAAGAAACCCCTATAATTTGATGATAAATGTGCTATAATGCTCAAAGTTGAAGGAGAGTGCTTCCACCTTTTGAATGGCATATCAGTTTGAGAAGATATAAGCACATTCACTCCCCATTCATCTCAAATTACGTGACTGATTCAATATAGTCTAAACATTATGATAATCTCACATTTACCCACCAAAGAAAGAGAGAGAGAGAGAGAGAGAGAAATTGAACAGCTTTGGCTCAAATTGCACATCCTCCTCCACAAGAATGGGTGGAGGGTGAGTTTGTGAATTCAAAACCCATAGGGTTTTAAATTACCAATAAAAAAAAAATTGAAAAAAAAAAAAAAAAAAAAGGAAAGGAGGAAGATAGTTATCACTATAACAAATAGCTTGTCCAACCTCATCCACACATTCATATTTTCTATATCCTATTTTCCTCAAATAAACAAAGCTTGATCTTGTCAATATCACAGGAAACTAAATGCCTAGGAATTCTTTATTCATGTAACCAAAAAAATATCCACAAAATAAATTGGCAGCATTTACCTGGCATGGGATGAAAAGGACTCTCTGAGTGCCACGTTGGTGTGAAGTAAGGTGTCGTTCAGCAAGACTTGATGTGACATGGCGAAAATTAGTAACATCATCAACCAAATTAGACTTCTCCAACCTTTGACCAATACCATGAATCATAAAAACTAAGTGTTGAACAGGTACCTAGAACAATTTCAGTCAGACAAAGATCATTTAAATGATATGGTAGTTTATTGTGTTGAATACTAAAGAGGAAGATGAGTTTCTGGGTCCAATACATGAAATCTAGTTATGCATATGGACTTGTCCCTTAACACAACTGTCTCAACAAAACAAGCCGGTAACACTTGCATGGAACATGTCTTTGGACATGGTTGCCATACCATGGATCCAAAAGAAGAAAGGAAAAGTTGAAACAGAGAAAATAAATATAAATAAATAATGTTATCTTTTCCCTTTTTGTCTATCACAGAAGAGTTATTGAAGGCTAAAACTGAGTCAAGCCATTTGCAAACAACTGATGCTCAGCTGGTCTCATTTCATATAAAAAAACATGCAAATCCCAAGCTCAATAAAAGCAGGTCAAACTCGAACATAGTACAACTTCGCTTATGAACCCGCTCTTTTAGAAGGACATATATAGTCACAAGCAAGCCCCAGATTAGAAAGTGACACTGAAAGCCCAAGGAAACCCAATAGCTCAAGCGATCACAAGGTCCACTTAAACCTGCTAAGGAATGGCTAATTCAATCTTACTCTTTCCTGATCAGGTTAGAATCATGCAAAGATGTAAAATTGTGGGAGCTCTCAAACTACCTTCCCATATACCCCCCAAAAAAATATGAAGTACCTGAGTGAGGTTCTATCCTCTGATTCTTTTAACTTCTGTGCTTAACCTAATCCCCGCCCTACTTATGTGACCCACATTGACCAAGAGCAGATAATAGGGGGGTGACACTTTCTATAAAAACAGATAAATACTGGAAGAAAAAATGCTTAACCAAATTCCCTTGGGTGACATGGGCCCCTAAATGGTGACTGAACCTAGCTGGAGCTTAAGTTGAAGTGTTCAAGTGGAGCTCGAGCCTAGCTTAAACAAGAAGTTCAATCAGCTCCATTACAGCCTACAAAGTAAGATCAGGCCATCTACAAATAAAAAACATCAAGCATGGTGTACTGCCATAATCAAATATTTGGCTTTCTAATTTGAAGTTGCTTTTAATAATTGAAACAGACCTTACCTTCAAATTAAAGAGACAATACAAACAGCCCTCCAAATATGCTGTAGAACAAATTAAGCCCAAGATAATATTCTTTACAAAATATCTCTTAAAATTATAATTTTATGCAACAATTGTGGAAAAACACAGATGAAACTATCTAATAGCCAAAATGTAAGTTGATTATAAGGTTCTGGCCACATAACTTTATGTTACATTGGATGGCCCAAATTATTAGATATGCAGCCCACAGGTTTAAAAATTGTGTTCAACATCTAATCACATTAACTATAAACATGCACAGTTTCTTTAGTTAGAAACAAAACACTAGTTGCTTAGCTACCATGGTAACACCACACCCAATTCGTTGTCCATTCGCATAAAAAATAAAAAATCTGTTGTCCATTGAACTGAGGAAATGCTTAAGACTACTTAAAAGATATCACTCATATATTTATCCTCCCACACCTCATATTTGTAATATCAAAACCGTTACAAGATTCTTAAAGTTTTAATGAAGACAACATGTCTAAATTAGAAGAGGGGGGAAATATTGGGACAAACATACAAATATTACAAACAAAGTGCATTAAAAAAATGAACAAACTCATAACAAGAAGAATGCTATGGTGCATACCTGTGAACAGTAATCATCCATTTCCTCCTCCTTTTGCTGACGTAATTCATCCTAAAGAGAAATAAAGGGGGAAGATCAAATGATTGTTAAAAGAGATAAAGGAGGGGGAGGCAGCCCTTATATAAATGGAAACAACTGTTCCGATATACATGCATACAAGCATAACATATGTGGGAGTTTTTCCTTTTGTTTGTGGGGGGGGGGGCGGCGTTTGTCGATGTCTGTGTTTGTATGTAAAGTATGAACACAACTCACACCCCCATACAGGAACCCTCCACCCTTATTTTCAAGGGGGAATGAGTCCAAAGACCATTGGCATAAGCCATATATGTTGTACAAACATATAACAGGAAATAAAAAGGAAGGCTATAAAGTTTCTACAAAACTAAAGAGGAGAAAATTTAGAACCTGGGTAGGTTTTGGTGAGTGAGATGTGGAATAGCCACGCCTTATCTTAATTCCACTTCCACTAAAACCCATTACACCAGAAAAACCAGAAGCGTCAACATTGAGCCAAGCCTCCCAAGTATCATCTTCTCCAGTAAAAAGTGCATGCAACCACTACAAGAACATCCCCAAGATGTATTCATGCACCAGATATTCACAATGAGTTAAATGGGACTCTTGCTTTACAAAAACAATACACATACTGGGGTAGAGCCTTGCAAATCAACTCGAGCTGCAAAAAGACCCGATGGTTGAAATGTTCGATGGTGCCAAACCTGGATACAAGAAATTCATTTTTATCATCTGTTTATAACTTAATAAACAAGATAAAAAAACAAAAACAAAAAAAACAAACAAACAAACAAATGCTCGAATCTCCACTTAACCAAAGGGTGCAAAGATCTTATATTAACTTTCAACGTTTTAAAAGTTTAAAAATCTTTAAAAAGGAATGTGCAGACTGCAACAACTGAAAGCTATACCATGGACCTGAAATTATGTACTCTTTAGGCTTAAAAAAGAAAACACAATCTTCAACATCCACGTAAACTTCAAATTTTCTTACTCTAGTGTTGTACATATACATGCTTGAATATAACAGACAACTAGAAGTAACGAATAGAATACATATAAAATCCTCATAGTCAAAAGACATAATAATCCAAAATGTCAAAACCCAGTATTGTAGCAAACCTGGCTACGATATGCAATCTCCAGTTGTTCAGCTATGTCTTCACGAAGTGGAAGCCAATCAAGGCCCCCCTTACGGGCAAACCAATGACCTCTTAAAACGCGCCGATTTTCTCCATTCCAATAAACAGGGAAACAATGTCTTTTCACTAAATCTACCTGCATAAATATTGTAATTTCACTTTTACAAACAATGATTTAAGTTAAACAAAAACAACAAAGTTCTTCAAAATGCCTATAAAACCATAGAATATCATTTCTAAGAAATTTTTCAGACACTAAAATAAATACATCAAAATTGTAAAATTAACAAAAGGAACAAAGAAGATATATGATTTAAGGTAATTGTCTATAATTACCAACAAATAATATACGAAACAAAATCAGATTCAGAGTTCGGGGGAGGCCGGTGGATGCTACAAATTATATAAGAAACAAATTCAGACTCAGAGTTGAGGGACAGCCAATAGTTCTTGAGAGGATCCTGTTGTGAACCTTGCCATAGACAGTTGGCATTAAGGAAGCCTATCACACCAATTTTAAAGTTTGAACTGGACAGACCAAAATAGAAAATACAACTAATATAACCAGTGGAATCCACCACAATTCCCCATCACTAAGAATGGGTCCAGACGAAGCTCATTTAAAAATATGTAACTGCGTACACCTCTGAAGAATATGGTGACCTGACGAACCCTATTGCCCCCATCCTAACCCCACCCAAACCCACCAAAAAACAAAAACCGCAGTTTGGAGCAGGTACTTAATTTAGTAAAATGTATAAAGGTGGCCCAAGGCAACCAATCAACAGGTTCAAGGGTTTCTTGCTCACCTATTCCAAACAAAATGCTCGTATAATATCATCATGGCCTCAAAGTGGTGAATGTGAGAGCTGCGTAAATTTACAACTATACCTAAAAAGCTTTACCTAGCCAAATAAACGAATAAGCTAAAAATAAGTTTAGCAAAACAAAACCTCAGATCCTTGGTCCTGATTCAAGGAAGGTACAGCGGTTCCGCCATATATCAGTCCTCTCTTCTCATTGGCATCTAATAGATCTCCACTATATACCTCTTTGATGATTGCTAATGACATTATTACGCAAACCCAAATTTGATTTCAATTATGAATTAAAAAGGTCACTCTGTACTCAAAACAGTGTTACAAAAGATGGCCTTGGTCACTTCAGTCAACCACCTTCCTCTAAGCATGAGCCCAAAACAATCTTCTGCATGATTTTCATTCCCTTTCCCCCTCCATTTTTGCCATTTTCCCCAAGAGCAACATGGTTTTCTCAAATGTTAACAAAGCATTAGACCTGAATTGGTTTTTTCTGATTTTCTATAGGATCCCTTCTGTAGGTCTTAAATTTTCTTCACTGAGAGAGGTGCTAAGAAATTAAAGACTCGGACAATCTTTTCCTCTTTTTCAATCATTCTATTAAGTTCTCATCTATATTGATCAAAGAACAAATATATGCATCAAATTTAGTAGTTGTCTCAATTCAAAATGGAATTTTCAAAGAAGTCACCAGAAAAAGAAAACTATTAAGATAGATTGCTTACTGAAACTATATATATATATATATATATATCGAAAGATAGAATATCTTAAAGCAGAAACAATTCTTTTTTAAAGATACCTCATAGAGTCCTCCCTTTACAGGGACACCAACTCTCTCTTCTTCAACTTCATATAGTTGGGCTGATCGAGCACCCTCCAAAGAAGATCCACTTTGTTGCTTATCCACCTTACTAGAGCTGGGTCGTCCTCTTGGACCTTCACTACATTCTGCATATTCTTTCCACCAACTAGAGAGCAAGTCTTCTTCTTGCTGTAAATGTATATTCAAGAAGTGATTCATTTAATAGAGAAAATCATTTTGATTAGCTGCCAACTCAACAAATAACAATCATCCGGCTTAAACCAATCACTATCAACAGATACTATCAAGCATCTTTTTTTCCTACATCTGTAGTTTCTGAAAGATATCCAGCAATCCAAGATGAACATGAAGGGAAAAGCTTATTATTAAACTAACTAAAAAGTCTAAGAAGATTACCTGCAAGAAAGATGCTTCTATTGCAAGAGAATCCCTCATCCCAAAACGTAAATAATCGCTCTTGCCCACTATCTCAGTGCGAGGGACCGAGGCAGCTAGCTCTGTAGAAACAAGAGCACCAGAATGTCGTCAAGATGTATACTTGACCTTGATGTGCTAATGCTCATGAAGTACATTAAAGAAGGAACGAAATGAAAATAAATATATAAAGAAGTGTTAAGGCTATTAAGCAAGCAATGCAGTTGTTTGATCATAAATTAGCAGAGAATAACAGGGAGAAATATCAATCTTCTCATGAATTTAGAAGCACCATGATTATTTCTCTCCTTTTTTTTCCTAAGCATGACTAGTGAATTTGTGTTAAACAACACACACACACACACACATATATATGCTTTTTTATTCCAGACATACAGCAGAATGAGTTATGTTAAAGGGACTCCTACCACACTATTCTCCCACTCATCAAGCAAGCAAACCTGGATTAATATGTATAGGCCATATCAAACAAAAGCAAGGCACTTGCACAGGTAAGCGTAGAGAATTTTTCAGGTAATGTACAAGCATACTATGAGGAATTTTTAGTTTATAGCATCTAATGTGGGTTCTAGTTAGCTCAATTGGTAAAGTCCTTAGTCATCGAATAAGGGACTTGAGTTTGAATCCCACCTACTGACCTACTCCAAAAGTGAATTGGTGCCTTGGCCTAATAATAAAAAGCAATCATCATGGAGCAATCATGTGTAAAGAAGAGCAACTAATGCACCAGTAAGAAATAGTGAGTTTATCAAAGTTGAGGGAACGAAAAAAGGTAGAGGAAGATTAAAAATCACATTACTAGAAGTAATAAAAAAGGATATGTCAATTAAAAGAGTAACATATAATATGACTTCAAATAAAATAAAATGGAGGCAAAGAATCCATATGGCTGACCCTAACTAATATGTTGAGAATTCATACCCGTCCCCAAAATGAGGATCCATACCATCTTCTTATAGGTAAATACAACAAAATGATATTTCAGAGCTACGTTGAGCATCAAATATTAAACTTGCTAGTAATTGAAGCCAATCAGCTCCTACATCTGCCATGAAACTCGAAACTCCAACGTCATGCAAGGATTAAACCATTAACATCTACAGCATGCCATGAATCTACCTTATACTCAAGATATTCTGAACATGTCACCTTTAATTTTTCATTTCTCTTTTCCTTTTTTTCTTTTTTAAATAAACAAACCCTTCAACTTAGATAAACTGCGGAAAGAATTTTGCTTATTAAAAAGTTGCAGAAGCTACAACTTTGTAATTATGCACTTAAGCATATAAAGACTCGCGCAAAGCCATTTCACAAACTTCAAAATTTTCCACAAACATTCTCCTTCAACTTTATCCCTTTTTTCAACCAACATTAATTCCACTCTAAGAACCACCAAATCAGATGGCAAATAGAACCACCTCACATTACTTTCTAAACTATGTTAAAAAAAAGGAGAGAAAAATAACACAGTCTAGCTCATATCTCTCAGTTTGCTCATTACACCAAGCAACAGAGGAACTAGAATGAATATCAAATTTTAGATGTTATTTTTTGCATTGTTAAACGTTTCCAAGAAATAAACGGTATATGAAATAAGGAAGGTAATGAACTATTAGTAAGATTCTTAAGCCTAAACTTCTTTACATCTTTTTGGTAATTAAACACATTAAGTGGATCCCCACGACCTCATCCTCCACTTTGTTCATTTCCTTTTTCTTTTCATGATTGGTAAGTTACACAAGCACTCAGTAGGTCTTGAACCCACAACCTCACCCTCTAACCAGTTATGGGAGAAGAAAATACCAGTTGCTATAGCTCATTGACCATCCTCCACTAATGATGACATATGAGCTATAGTTCATATGCCAGGTAAGTTTGTTATCACTATGTTCTTACAAGGAGAGGAGAGGATGTGCATTTGCCCATTTGAGCTAGAGCTCATTGACTTCTAAGTTCTTTACATTTTCTACTCTTAACAACAAAATCAAGCATTTTGGGCTCAAACCATGCACCAGATAAACCATATGCTTCCAAAATTATTTGAAAATAAGAAAAATCTCACCATTCTCAGCCAAAGGGACCTTGCAAAAGTACCACCGAACATCACCTCCATCGGAAGGACTCCTAGTCTGCGCAAGATACTTCTGCCTGCCCTTACTGTGTTCAATCTCAACCTCCAACCTCTTAATATTTGATGGGGTATTCCTCAACAAATCAGGGTGTGCCTCAGAACTCGCCATGATTACAAAGCAACTTCTCTAGGTGTTGAAACGCAAAATTTGTCAAAAATATCCAAAAGGGTCTTCTCCTATGAACTCCCAACTGAGTTTGCCACAAAAACAACCATCAAATCCATTCTAAACCAAGAACATGCATTCTCTTAGGCAATTTATCAAATGGGTGGTGTTCAAAATGGCCAAAATCCAATCTTGGACTAAATTTTGTGAGAATTAGAGGAACCCCACAAAGAAAAAAGAGGGTTTGGAAGAGAATTGTAAATGGAAGAAAGTAAAACTCGAAAAAAGCAATGATTTTGGGTAAGGAATATAAGGGAATTTGGAGAACCAAGATTGAAATAAAGGTTTTTTATTTAGAAAAACCCAGAACCCAGACGAAAGGAAGAATTGCTTTGAGATTGAAGAATGAATGACAGCTCGGTGTTGAATGTCAGGTAGGAAATAAACAACAACCACTTCGAAATGGCGGTTGCTGTGTTTTCTTTTTAGTTTTTACTCTTTTTTATATTTTTTATTATTTTTATTATTTTTTATTTGACTATTTAATATTGAAAACCTCTAAGCTTACTCAATGTGTGGGATGAAAATGAAAACAAGCCGTCGTGGCAAGGGATCTCTTAAATAATATTATTTCTTATTAAACAAATCTCTTCAAAAAAAAAAAAACAAATCTCTTAGTCAAGAGTCACGTCGAATGAAATACAAGATGCATAATTTTTTTAAAGGATTAAAAAAAAAAGTCATGGTGTTGTCATGGTAAAGAATAACTTGATCATGTAACTTATAACAATTTCAAACTTATTCTATAAAAAAAAAATGTAATGAAGAATATAAAACTTCTATAATTGCATCTTCTAATAAAAATTAAATTCGCTAGAAAATATTGGGGTTTCCTAAGGCCGTCCTTCAACCTCATCTTCTAAATGAAAATTCTTAGTTTAAACTTGTGACACCTCTAAACTCCAACAAGATATATCCTTTGAAACTCTCTTAAATTCTTGAGGACATTTTCATAATTTGTGAAAATTTTAGGTTCATTTATTTTGTTAGTGAGCCTTTAATGTAATAGAGTTGATTTGGGTTATCTGGCTTTTGTTAGTGTTAATAAAGAAAATAAAGAGATCATTGTTTGGCTTGAAGAATTTTCCACATTTTTCTTTCCCATTGTAAACCGAAACATTGAATGAATAAATATATCTATCATTTAAAATAAAATAAAAACCCAAAATAAGTTTGGTAATTAAAAAAAAATTTAAAAATCTGTAAAAATAATTTCTTAGTATATAACTAGCAGCAATCCCATTTATCCATTATAGGCCCAATATTATGACTAATAAATGGACATTTTCAGAACCCAAAACAACCAATCTAATAGGCCCCAACAAAAGGCCCACTATACCATATCCATGCCCACAACCCGCAAACCACAAACCCATCCCCACTAACCCTAACCCTAAAAAAACAAGACAGACAAAAATTGGGGTCTCTTTCATACACACAGAAAAATATCTCATTCTTATATATAAAGCCTTAAACCTCTCTCAAATCTCTCGTCTCATTCTCGCTCTCCCAAAAAAAAAAAAATTCACTCACTCACTCAATCACTGACACGCAAGCACCAAAAAAAAAAAATCGTCAAAGAGATCGAGCTCAGGTAGCACAGAGTTTCCGTGCACCCTATAATGGCGGAGGAAGGGTTTGTTGTTGTCGGTGGTTCGGAGGCGGAGGAGGTGGCCGACCCGAACCCGAATTCGCAGCCGGATCACCACAAGAGGAAGCTTGAGGATCTGGAGCTTGGAGCTCCGGAGCACGGCCACATCGCCGATTTGAATGCCGACCCCGAAGACGTTCCGGCAGACGACGTCGACGACGACGACGACGACGAGGATGATGAGGACGACGATGGCGCTGACGTGGCGGAGCCCGTGAAGCGGCAACGGCTTGATGAGAAATCTGACGGCTCAGGTGTGTTGTTGTTGTTGTAGTAATTAGGGTTTTATTAGGTTTTGGTTTTTGTGTGCTTTTTTTTTTTTTTTGGAGTTGAATTTGTTCTCTTTTTTGTAATTAGGGTTTTTTCGAATCAATGTCTGTGATTATTATTATTTTTTCAAGATTTGATTTTTAAATTTAGTTTGTGTTTTTTCTTAAAAAAAAAAGATTACATTTTGGTATTTTAAGCTGGAAAATCAATCTCTCCCAATTAGATTAAAGGAAAATGAGATGGGAAAATTGTTGGGTAAAGTATATTCCAGTTTAGGAAAATGAAAAGAAATGTAAGCACACTTGTCAAGAACTTAAGAAAGAAGCAATAGATTTTTTCAAACGTAAGTGACAGATTTTTTTTTTTAAGTGTTTTTTACACAACATATTTACTGTGGGTGAATTTGGTTTCATGTTTTCGATTAAGTAATGCCCAAATTTTTGTGTTATAGCTAATGAAAATGGGTACCAACAAAAGGAAGATAATGGGGATGAGCCTGTTGGTGAGAACAATGAGGAACCTAATGTGGAGGGTTTGCAGTCAGAGGATGCCCAACCTCTTGCTGAGGAAGTTCCAGAAACAGTGGCCGACGGTGAGGAAGCACCCTCTGTGGAAAATCCCGAGACGGGTGACGCCCAACAACCATCTGTTGAGGATTCTGTGACGGAAAACGCTCAAGAGCCATCTAAAGAGCAGAATCAGGAACCATTTACAGAGGGTGCTGATACTACATCACGCAAAATGGAGGTGCCTAATAATAAGGTGTGTTGACTAATCATGCATCTTCTGAAATATAGGCCTCCAAAGAGTTGAATAAGTTTCTGACTGATATATTGTACTATGCATGCTGGTGCAGGTTGGAGTTCTTATTGGAAAGGCCGGGGATACTATTCGTTACTTGCAGTACAATTCAGGGGCAAAAATTCAAATCACAAGGGATGCTGATGCTGATCCACAATCTGCAACAAGGCCTGTGGAAGTAATAGGAACTTTGGATAGTATAACTAAGGCTGAGAAGCTTATAAATGCTGTCATTGCAGAGGTTTCCTACTGTCTGAATTTTAGTTTTATTTTCCCATTGTTACTCCTTTTTCATCTCACATTGTGCAATATTTTGGTATTTTGGTTGTTTCTTTTGGAGATTGCTTGATTTTGATGTGTTTTTCTGCAGGCTGATGCAGGGGGTTCTCCTTCCCTTATAGCCAGGGGCCTCACTACTGCACAGGCTGCTGCAGCATCTGAACAAGTACAGATACAAGTTCCAAACGAGAAGGTTGACAGTTAGTCTTTTGATGACTAATGTGTATTAATTAATTTGAACCATTATTTATGTAAGCCACAAGCTTTCTTGGTACAGGTTGGCTTAATAATAGGCAGGGGTGGAGAGACTATTAAAGGTCTGCAGACCAGAACAGGAGCACGCATCCAGGTAGTTGTAGACTAAATGGGGGTGTAACCTATTTCTTTATTTTTTTTAAGTTTTGTGATGCGACATGTGTGCTGATGGTATTTTTTCTGTTTTCTCCCTTTAGTTGATACCTCAACATCTTCCAGAAGGAGACGAATCTAAAGAAAGAACTGTACGAGTGACTGGTGACAAGAAGCAAATTGAAATGGCTAGAGAGTTGATAAAGGAAGTTATGAGTCAGGTTTGTTTTTTACCTTATGCTTTTTCTCTAGGGAAAGAAATGCAGTTAAATTGTGTTATGATTCTATAATTGTTTTCACTGATATTGGTTGTTCTGCTCAACAATTACCTGTGTAAATTATCCTTCACATCTCCTTTTACTGAAATCTCCGGGCAAGCCGATGTAAGAAAAAAAAAGTATAAACATTTTGGAAAATATAGTAATAGTATTCGCATGTATTGAGGGAGATTATGCTGGTCATTTTCTAACAATCAGTATTGCTATGTATATAAATTGTAATACTACTTGAAGGGCTGACAAGTGGAGTAGCTGGGATAGTTACTTGACTTTTATGCAGAAAGCTGCTACATATTAAGCCTGCATAGTTGTACGAGAAGAATTTTGCACATTAAGTTCTATTGATGTTTTGGTTAATCTTATATTATTACTTCTAAGTAGTTGAAGATGGGAAGAATTAAATGATTATGGTGGTGCTGTTGTTATTGTCATCAACCTCTGTTGTCCTGTTTTTCTTTTGAATAGGATCTAGTAACTATCAATAGTGCCTGTTCATGCCTTGTTTAGGTTAGTGCGGATGTGTTCTTCTCACTGGACTGCTTGAGTAGCATTTCTGTATCTTCAAATCTGGCAAAGCAACATATACTGTGGTCTTGACATGATTATCTGTCCAAACAACTGAATTTGCATGTCTGTGTCACCTTTTCATTTATTTAGGCTAGAATTGTTTGATAATCTTGCCATGGGAGTGAGAGATTGATCACTTGAATAGTTCATAAGAGTTTGCGATATTGATGAATGATCCATGCCAAGGTCACTTGAATGCTGTTAGGAAGATCATATATTCAATCCAAGATGTCGGTTGCCATGATTTATTTATCTTGAAGGTGCCGATTTCGAATTGGTTGGCTTTAAAAATGCAGATTTGGCTATTGCCTTTTCCATGGGGTCGGCATTGCTTTCGTGGTGTAGCAATAGACAACCACTCTTCACTCTCAACCATGAAAGAAAGGTATCAGGCATTAAATCTCAAGATTCCAGGATGTTAATAGTTGGTAAGACTGCTTTGAGACTTGAAAGTTAAAAAAAAATCATAATGCAGTAAAACTATATTATATTAACCTTAGTGCTCATTAGTGAGACCAATGTTCTATGCATGAGATGTGTTGGAAGAAAGCAGCATGTTTGGTGAAGTCATAATGATTAAAATGCGTGTGGGAGAGTACCTCAGAACTTATGTCTAATTCTATGTTTGAAGAATATGGTACATGTCATTTGATATTACATTAAGCTGCAGTGTAAATGCTAAAAGCATGGTCATTATGTTACGTATAAGACCTGAGCTGAATTAATGTTGAACATCTAGGATATATGTGTGAATGTTATTTAATTATAATTGTCTGGGAGACCTTGCATCTAACCAGTGATGTATCTGTGTTGATAAACTTGGAATTTTGAAGGTGCATTAATTGCTAATGTCTTGTCTTTTTGAACATTTGATTAAGTTATGAATGTTATGATCATGATTGCTGCTTATTATTATCAAATTTGAGATGTCATCTGAATGACTTGGTGTTTTGTACTAGTTGCATAGCAATAGAAGTTTCTTGTTTTTTCATTTGTGCCCTTTTATTTCATGTAATCATTCTAGTATTCACTTTGATGATGTGATGGAGAGCGAAATGGTGTGATGTTTTTAGTTTTTGGAGTATTATTATACCATTTAGGAAACTAGAATTAGGTTATGGAATATGATTATACCATTTAGGACGCTAGAATTATGCAAGATGGGAAAGGATACTTGGATTGTTTTACAAATTTGTTGGTCCTTAAGAGAAAGAAACACAGAATATTCAAAACTTGTGGAGTTCACTTTGATATCGTTGTTGACAATACACTTTAATGTGTTCAGGTATAGTTGATAATAGTTATTGTTTCATAAAAACTACTCTTTCCCCCCTCCCCCCTGTAAACTTCTATGGACGTTCTCTTTCCATTAAACCATGGCCATGATGTCATCCTCAGTCACTCTCCAGATGAAGGTAAATATATTTACCCTCTCGTATTAGCATATATATGTTAGACTAATAGCAATTTAAATCACTCTTTAACCAGGAATGATCCTTGAATGGATGGACAAGGAGGTGAAATGAAGAATAAGATTAAACATATAAAGAATTGGTAGTGTTGTTGGTAGTTGTTGCTTGATTTTTATTTAGAAGCATGATGATTCTTTCAGGACCAAGTTAGCATTGGCTATTGATGTAGAATTTTTGCATATTTTGAAAAAACGGATTTTGCTTTTGCTTTTGCTTTTTAGATGTGTGACCAAACCAGCTATTATGTCCTCAAAACATAGGAGTCTCATATTCATGGAGAGGTCCTGGCCTTGTACAATGAATAGAGGATTGCCATTGATGAGTGGGAGTGTTGATGGACTGATTACTCTGGTTGATGAATGTCTATGGTCAGGTTTAAATCTAATGGATGCAAGCTTAAAATTGATTGAAGCAGAGCCCCTCAACCCCCCTTCCCCCCAACTTTTTTTTTTCGTGTTCTCTTCATGGTTGAAAAGGAATAATTGTGATAGTTTTACTATTGGTTTTTAGAAAATTTTGAAATGGTATGTTCTTTGTAGCATTGCTAAGTTTAAATTGTCTGGAAAATGTAAAATGTGATTTGTTTTGTTATATGTTTGTATCTTGTTCTTGGCCTACTGTATCTCTTATATTTGATTTCTTTTTATAGTAATATTCATATATTCTCCAATGAACATGTGTCTTGCTTGTTATAGTACCTGCTCTTTCAAAGTTGCAGTTGTAATTATAGTATTAGGAGTACAACTCATAGCACAGTTTTTTTTTTTTGTGTTGTTGTCTTTGCTCTCCTTTTTCTCTCATTTGATTTTGCCTTAATGACATGTGATGCATATATATATTTATTCTCATTCAAACAAAATGATTCCAACATCTTGAACAGGAGATGTGGTTACCAAGCTCAAGCAGCAGTTTTTCATTACCTTCTACCTTGTTAATGTTCTTAATTTAACTGTGAATGGATTACTAATTTTTTATTTCTTTATGTGATTGCTTGGAATAGCCTGTGAGGCCATCATCTTTCTCGGGTGGTTTCAATCAGCAGGCCTATCGGCCTCGTGGATCCACTGGACCACCTCAATGGGGTCCACGGGGTCCTCATCCTGCAGCATATGATTACCAGCATCGAGGACCATATCCAAGTCATAACCCACAGTATCCATCTCCAGGATATGGGAGTTATCATCAACAAGCCCCTCCAAGGGGCAACTACAGTGGTGGTTGGGAACAAAGGCCTAGCATGCAGGGTCCACCCTCACATACTGGTGGTTATGATTACTATGGCGGACAAGGAGGCCACATGTCTGATGCCCCAGCATCTGCCCAACATTCTGCTCCAATTCCTTCACATGGTCATGGCCCTTCCCATGCTGCTGCTATGGGTCCACCATCATCCCAGGCAAATTACAATTATGGACAACCACAGGGGCCAGATTATGGACATACAGCTCCTTATTCTCAGGCAGCACCTCACCAGCAGAGCTATGGCCATGGATATGATGAACCAAAATATGAAAATCATGCTCCAACACAGCATCCCTATGGAGGACATGGAAGTTCTCAGCCAGTGTACTCACAGACTCAACCGGGTTATGCTGCACAGCAGTATGGTAAGCCACAGCCATACGGACAGGGACCACATCCCCAATCCTATGCCCCTCCTAGAGCCACTCAACCAGGGGAAATGCCTTACCAAGGTTCTGCTCCTGCTCAAGCATATGGCCCAAATGCAACTCCTCAACAACCTTACCCATATCAATCCAGTGGGCAGATGCAGCAATCATATCCTCCATATGGTTCTGTACCTGCTGCTGATGCTTATAATCAGCCACCACCTGCATCTGGTCCTGTTTATCCACAGCAAGGAGGGCAGCCAGGTTATGGTCAGCCTGGTGCACAGCAGGCACAAGGGTATGCGCAAGTGGGTCCTACTGGGGGTTATGGCCCATACGCAGCTTCACAACAAGGTTACCCAGAGCAGGCAGCTCCTAACAATGCAGCTTATGGTTACCAAGGACCACAAGATCCTGCTTACAGTGGTGCCCCTGCTTCAGCCTATAGTGCACCACCAAGCGGTCAGCCAGGTTATGCTCAACCAGCTCCAACTCAACAAGGTTACGACCAGTCTGTCCCACAATCAGGAGGTTATGGAAGCGCACCGGCAACTGCTCCGGTTGCTTATGGCAAAACTGTGTCGCCTCAGCCTGGTTATGCTCAGTATGACTCGACTCAAATGTATGGCGCGCCTCGTTGAAAATTTTTAGTCAGTGTTCTGTTGAGTTCAGCATTTATTGTATTAGGTATTTTACGAAGTATTTGCTCGGTGTAATGTTGAGTTTAAGGCGGTTATTGTATTAGGTATTTTACCAAGTATTATAGCTTGGTCATTTAGGTCCGACTGTCTATGCAACTTCTGTCATTGCTTTTTCTGATGTAGTGCTAATATTTGTGATTGAATATTATGAACATTTTAACAAAAGAATTATGAAGATGACGTCTGGTAATGGCTTTTGCCATGGGATCCAAGACGTTGAATCTTGTTGGATCTTTTTTTTTCTTTTTTTTCTTTTTTTACAAGATAGAATTTTTAATCTAGTCTAATCTAAGTATATATGTGTGTGAAACTCTCTCATGAAGGCTTGAACTTCGGTCCTTACTTCCAATACTCCACAAGCATTTGTACTTGTGGAGTGACTACCACATCAAAGGTATGCGGTAGTGAATTTTGTTAGATTTTGAATGTAGTGCAAGGTGTGGAAAATTTTAGGTTTTATTTTAATTTATTTTGAAGAAGGGTATTTCAGTGTTTTAATTTTATTTCACTTAAGCAAGAAGTATGTACTTGTCACATGTAGCAAGATTCTGTTAAATATAATAGCAAAAATAACATTGGGGTGTAAAATATTATAAGTGTGATAGTTTAGAGTGTAAAGTATGTAATCGAATAATTTATGGTGCAAAGTGTAATCTAGTACATAGTTTAGGATAGTAAAGTGTAATTTTTCTTGTAAGTATGACATATAACTCTATGCCACTTACTATCTTCTTTTGTTTAGGTTTTTATATTTTTTTTTTTATATACTTTATTTCTTGATTGCTTTTTAGTTTAAGCATCTTTGGTTTTTTTTTGTCGTGTACAGTGTGAGTGTGTTTTAGCTGACTTTAACTTTACTGACAAATATAAATTAATTTGTTTGTTTTTTCAAATGCTGTTGCTTATGAAATATTGATTTTCAATTATAATGGTGAGTTTAATTTAGGCATATCCTTTTTTTTTTTTTTTTTTAATTTACATATTTAGGTTATGATTTCTCAAACTTAATTCTGTATATATTTAATTTTTTAAATTATTTTATTTAACACTGCGGTTCGACCGATGGTTAACGCCCAGTCCAGGTTTAATAAAAAGGCGACACAGCTGGCTGCACTATAAAGCTGAAACGACCAGCAGAACCACAGAGTTGAGAAGAAAAAGACTAAAAAAGCCTCCACTTTTTCTCTAGGTAACAAATAAAGTTACAAGCAACAAAGTAATTTCCACCAAATGTGCCAGCATAAAATTATAGAGGAAAAGACCAAAAAGTGGGGAATAAGCATCAGCTAACTCTGTGCCGGCAAAGATCAAAAAGTGTTCCAAGCTCCAACGTTTTTTTTCTCAGCTCACATATATCTGTATGAGCAACAATGTAATTTTACCAATTTGTTAAGTCTCTACTGTTTTAAGTTTTTTAGTATCATTTTGCCAAACACAAGCATCTTAAATGTCCTTTTTTATATAGAGTATAGACTCTTTTAGCCTACCCATGTACTTAAAAGTGAAGATGGTAATTTAACTAAAAAGGCAACACAGTTGGCTGCACTATAAAGTTGAAACGGCTGGCAGTACACCACAGAGTTGAGAATAAAAAAAAAAAATGTTACGTCTACAATAATTTTATAATATTTTTACAACAAATCACAGGTGGTTAGTTGTTATTGGTTCAAATTTGAAACTAACACTAAGATTACTTTTTTGCCCTAACAATAACAACCAGTAACAACCTGTCACTTAAGATTTGTTGTAAAAATATTGTAAAAATATTGTAAACATATCATTTCTCGTAAAGAAACTAAAAAGCCCCCACTTTTTCTCTAGCTAATAAATAAAGTTACAAGCAACAAAGTAATTTCTACCAAATGTGTCAACAGAAAATTATAGAGGAAAAGACCAAAAAGTGAAGAATAAGCATCGGCTAACTCATAGCCAGCAAAGAACAAAAAGTGCTCCAAGTTCCAATATTTTTTTTCTCAGCTCACATATATCTATAAGAGTAATAATGTAATTTTACCAATCTATTGAGTCTCTACCGTTTTAAGTTTTTTAGTGTCGTTTTGCCAAATACAAGCAGCTCAACTATCCTTTTTTATATAGAGTATAGATAAAGGAGAGTATAATCATAATCATCTTCCAACCTGCAGTTTTGTTTTTGCTCATTCTAGTAGTAGCCATGATCAATTCTGTTCCCGTTGTGCTCTGGGATTGTTGTTGGGCGCATGATCTAAACTACGCCAAGTGGAATGGTCTAATAGTTTTTCAGGCTGGCATATATGGCTTGCTAGAAATGCCAATATTTTTTGTCGATAAATTGTGTCCCTGAGGGATTGTATTAATTGGGCCCTAACCTTCAGATCAGCCGATATATATGCTGGGTTCCTCCTGATATTTTCATTAAACTTAAAATTTGATGGAACGTAAAGTGTTTTAGGAAATCTGGGATGGGCTGGAGCAGGAAGGATAGTTAGAGATAGGACGGATGGTAAATTGATAATAGGATTTTCTATGGAAATTGGTATTACCATAAATATGCAATTGAACTATGTGCTGTTTGCCAAGGGACATCTTCTTGTTACAAATTGAAAACAATAATTTATACTGGATCCTCAGATTCTTAGTTCAAAATGGTGGATGTATCCATATTTAAAGAGAAACTAATTGGTTGGTTGACCATGTTGATCTCCATCATAAGCAAGTTTTTGAGTAAGCTGCTTCATGCTTGTAAATTCAACCTGCATCTAATCATCGATATGCAGACTTTCTGCACAATTCTGACAATACAATAGAACACCATGATACCAGCTTTCACAGAGACATGTTCTGTCTGGTTATGCAGACTTTCTGCACAGAACACCTATCAAAGTATAAACAAAATTTTTAGAGCAAACAATAGTATGCATTACATGCATCAACAAGTGGAGAAATTGCAGAAAATCACAGAAAGTAATATTCTCTCTACAAGTATATTAATTGTGCGACATTACTTCTTTGTTAACTCTCTTCATCAATAAGAATGGTTGACCCATTCCCAATTCCAAGGTCCATCAAAGATTCCATTTCATCGTCAAGCAATATCGGTAAAGGAGAACCCTGAAAATTCAGGAACACAACTTATTAGCAAGAGACATTAGTTGCTGATGTACAAAATTCTCTTGGCTCTTATGCTTTTGAAGCACAGGAGGCAGTGACCAAGGCATTTGTATTGATATTTCCAAAATGTCATCTTTTGGACATATATTTGAATAAGAATCCAAATCCAAAAGTGTAACTTCTCAATATATGGTGTAGTGTTATTATCAATGATATTCAAAAAGCAAGAGACGGAAGGGACAAACCTCTTCTTGAAGAAACAATTTAGGCTTGATAGACTTCAACTTGAAAAAGCTTTCAGATAGACTCTTTAGCTTACCAACCTAAAGTAAATGAAATCATTTTAAATGTAAAATCCTAAAATTCATCCAACTAGACACAATTCAGATAAAGGTTGGAATTTAACCGTGGTGGTTGCTGGCAATTTCTTAGTCAATGGAGGCTTCTCGCCCATAGTTGCTCCCACACATTTCAAAGTGATTGCTACATGAATATGTATAGACCAAATGATTATAGATATTGTAAGAGCAAAAGAGAAACTGATATCAGAATGTTGGATTCATACACAATAGTCCTGAAGCCATTTTTTGTAGGCTTGCTACTCCAACGGATGGCCTTTCATCCTCAATTCCATGAAAATTTTTAAGCTCAGCAAACCTGTAATTTTAGAGCAAGAAGTCCATATCATGAAAGTTTACAATGTCGAAACAAAATCAATTTTTTGTAAGCCCATGTGAAATCATATTAGGAAGTAATAGTCCATAAGGTGACACTTCCCTGGAATTTACATCAAGATTGGTGTTCTATTCTATTAAATCTACCCATAGTTGCTATCCCTGGAATAAGACATGGCAACAAAGTCTGAACTTTTCCTAAACCAACTGAATTACTTTGTTTAATTATTTGTGTTTCAAGGAGGAACACTAAACAGTTAGTTAGACTTGTAGCAGAATGGTTTTTTCATTGTAGATAAACCTAACGCTAATACCTTTACATCAAAATGTTCAGAAAAGTTCAGGAAAAAACATACATATCTTAGGACACAAAATATTTAGGTATTCCATACTTATTTACAACCCTGCTCAATATCAAAACCCTGTAAAGGTTAATTGGGCAAACACTTGACTGGAGTAAATTTACCTGGGATGCACTTGTTTGATTTCTTGAGGATCATGCAACTTGGACATAATTAAACGAACATACCTGCAAAAGAGATCATGAGTAAATTATCTTGTGAAAATAATCTGCAATACACCTTACCATACCATCAAAGCCTAGTTTCTCTCCACCACTCCCATCAGAAACCACAAATGTACGAAATTTCGGGAACCATGAATCATGTGTATTTTCTTTGTTAAACATCATATAGAGCACATAATGCCATATAAATAGATAACCCTGTTAAACTGAAAAGAAATTATGGTATTCAAAAGATTTCTCAAAATCAATACATAGCAAGGGTTTTTTTTTTTTTTTTTTTAAGACCATAAAATTTAAACGTTAAACGTACATCGGTCAAGTAATACAGGCAAAGCAGTAAAAGAAAACATCCCTGCCGTATTTATCCACTCAAACAGGCTCTCTTTATATTATAATTAGAAGAATGCTTAATATTTATTAAAATAAAAACAGTAAACCTTCAAAAGATCAAAAAACTATAACACATAAAAGAAGATCACTTGTTATAAATATGAAAGAGAGCAAAGGTGAGGATAATTGCCTATATAAATGCATGCCTTTAGTGCAGAAAAGGTAAACTGAAGGATTGGCTAGGAAAAACATACCGAATCTCAGAGTCTTTCCTTTCACGAGGGCTTACCTGAAAAGTAGATTAGACAAGAGTACATTAGATAAATTTCGTAAAGAAAGCAATGTTGACTGCATAGAACTTCAACAGTTTACCTCACTCCCATTTAGTATTTCAACTTTAGCTAAACGTGCAATCAAACCAAATCTTGGAATACCCCCTCTTCCAGGATCAGCTACTGGATTCTCGGAAAGCCTGATATCCTTTGAATGTAACCCAAAAGAAAAAAATATATATATATATATATATTTATATATATCAGAACAGTAGTGATCAGAAAGGAGTTTGCTCAAGCACAGAGGGGAAAAAGAGAATCATTTTAAATTTTGTAGTAAACCATTGAGACTTTAAAGTATTTTGAAGTTCATTAGAATCAATATCATATAGTTCAACTTTAACAAATTATTTAGTCCTCCAAATTGGCAGAAGAGGCCTAGTTTTCAGTTACAAACAAGAGATGGAATATGCCATCAAGTTCATGTATGCCCACCAACATAACTTATATAATATATATATATATATATATATATTGATAATTACAATGGGAAGGGGGGATTTGAACCTTGGATGTCTCCGTTAGTAACACCAAGAAGTGCCAACCAATTAGGCTACAAGGCTCTTGGCTTACTTGTATAAAACAAAATAAAATTGAAGCATGAACTATACTCCATGCATGAGGGTCTAGAAAGCTTATACATTAATGTCTAGGTTCTGAATTCTATCTAGTAGCTTCTTCAAGAAAATGCTATCTGAGAGATTCTTCTTGAATTGGCTCGAGGTTATTATGTAACCAGAGTGATGCAGTAAGCACAACTAATCCAGCTGGAACAATTTATAGGGAAAAAAAAAAAGGCCTCAGCCTTGCAAGTCAAGAGTCAGTCAAGAGAAAGAATTAACAAGATCATTGTATGCTACCTAATTGACAAATGAGCCAGTCCTTAAGATTTCCTATTTGTCCTTTCCTTTTCTTTTTTTATAGGTAAAAATAAATTTATTGATAGGAGACTACCTTGTGAAAATAATCATGAAGTGGCCTAAAGAATTACAAAAGGAAAACTATCTACATATGGATCGATTCTATTTGTCCTTGATAAAGGAGTGTAATATACATGTAAGCTATTTTCTGGGTACCTAGAAAAAAGGAGTCTGAACAGCATGTCTAATGTACCTAATCGGATATTGAACATGTTTAATGGCATAACAGATGATTATCATAACAAAATCTTACCACCAATTTAGGAAATGAATTTAACGCGTCAATAGAGGCGAGATCCTCAATATTGTTACCTCCTGAAGCATGCAATGTGTAAGCCAACAGATCAAGAACGCTTATAAGAGAGTCAAATAAAGTCAGGTGTTTACTAGTTACATATATTTACCCAGAAGAAGACAACGCAAATTTGTGAATAGCTTTCTTTCTTTCTGTGATTCATTACCACCAAGAAATTCATGTATTCTAGTGTTATGAGGATAGTAGATGCGGTTCAAATTGTTCTTGTTCAAATGAAGCTGCTCCAAGCTGAAACAACATTGCAACAGTCCTCAAGAAAACTTGGTAGCTCAACAGAAGATTAGATGTTGAATCAAGAGAAATTTAGATGGTAAAAAGTACCAACAGAAGAATACAAACTTCACTTTACCCTCTTATCTGAGAAAGCTTTAAGATTTCATCCCACTCAGCTATACAATTATCTTCCAAATTCAGAAGCCGCAGAGAATCAAATCCCTGAACTACAGAGGATGATGTAGGCTGCAAAGCAAAACGGAAATAAAAACAGGGCTGTAGTGTCTAAAAAAATTAATTTCTTTATATAGGTAAAAAAACATAAAGATACAAAGATTAGAGGACCATTCTACAGTATATGAGTATATCCATAACACAACACCATAACCCACAACAAAAAAGTTTATAAAAAACAATGATAAGTACATTTTATTTAATAATATCCAAAATATGACCTAGTCACTTCATTTAAGATTACAATTTGAACAAATTCAACAGCATCATAAAAGGGAATATAATGTACCTCTATTGTGCTGATATTATTCCCCATTAGATGTAGTTCTTCAATTGCTGGGAGTGAATGTTTAAGTTTTTCAATCTGCCATAGACAATAAAACAACATAAATCACATTGAGGGAAGAAAGGAGTACTTCTCCTTATATAGGTTTTTGAAAACAACATTTTAAAAAGAATTGTATGTCTCATGGCCAGTCCCCAGAGGTAATGGCAGCAAAGCTAGACCACAAGGCTAACATGAGACCCCAACATTGACAGAGGAGCTCCCCAAAAAAGGGAGGACCATCAACATCAACAAGCATTTTTATGTGACAAGAAAAGGAGAAAAAATCAAGGCACCTGTGTCCACTTTATGCCAGTATTGTTTAAGACTAAAATATGGATGCTTTTTAGCTGTGCCAGCCCACAAATATCTGAAGACATTAAATTGTTAGATAAGTTGAGGGCTGCAAGAGCTGGTAACTGCTCACAGATGGTGCTAACATCCTGCAAGAAAATAAGAACCCACATGAGGTCCAGAACTGAAATCAAGTAGCACTTAATAATAGTAAATTACAAGGAAGAATTAGAAACAATCAGAATGTAGTAATAAGTATACAAATAACTTGGTAACATAAATGCAATGTGCAATGACAAATTGTTTAATCTAGAAAGCTCTACTGCACTTAAATTTAGCCTTTGGTGGACAAAAAGGGGCAATTGATCAGTGTTTTAAAAAATGTACCTTCCATTCTGATAGCAAATTTCCAGTCAAGTCAAGCTCCTTTAAATCTGAGATAAGAGCATTATAAATTAATAACAGTACAGGAATTACCTGGATGTAAAAATTTTATAGTAACAGAAACAAAAAGGTCAAATCCACAATGTAGATTTATTGTAGACTGATTGGTTTTAAGGCCTATTAGTAGAGGAGAAACAATAAAAAATATAAATAAATAAAATTGTTTATTGTGAATTTAGCCTTTCTTTTTAATGTCCTAAAGATGTGCAAATCACAAGGACTATTCCTGTGCAAACATGGATGCTCAAGCACATGCTCACACGCATTTTTAATAAACAGAATAGTAACTTGATCTAGCTTATAAAATCCTCACCAAAAATAAAAATAAAACGAAGTGCTAAGTTCATATAGCAAGCATGGGAAGGGGATTCAAGGATCAACAAGAGGCACCTAGTGGAAAACCTCCGAAACAAAGACTCAAAGAGTATAACTATGATCATGGATATTGGTTTCAGTATGTGACCTGAACTTAGGGAATCTGAACCTCAAAAGTCAGATAGACCAATTTAGTATAAATATGCTCAAGCATAGGAAGTTACCTCAATCTAGTTATCTAATAATTTGATTCTGACCAAAGCCATTTTCATTTAAATATTTTTATTTTTATTTTTGGCCTCAATAAGGAAAGAAAAATCAAATATATCAAGGAAAAACAATCTTGACCAATTTCTCTATTAAAGACAAGAAGCTCTGATTGCTTTCTGGTCAAGCTAAATTTTGGTAATGTGGTAAACTGCTAATCGGCTATATAAGCTGCCCAGATTTAAAAAAAATTGCATAAAGGTAAACCCAGGTATCCAGGGAACATAAATCTCAGTGAAAGGAAAATAAAACCAACTTACTTGGCACAGCGGTACCAATTTGACCAGGGTCTCCAGGAGTACTAACACCCAAATAAGATAGTGATGCACCAGTTAACTCCTCAAATCGACTTAGCTTGTCTTGAATTTTATCTTTACCAACCAGTTGAACTGATACACGCTTATTGCTAGCTGAAAATACATACATTTCATCTGCAACACAACATTCAACACATATTCAAAACAGAATTTCCAAAGTTTTCTAAATGTTACTTATATCCAACAAATCAAAGCTTATCATGTCTTTAAACTTTCACCAAATACTTCACATCACAATTTTTCTAAATGTCGCATGATTATAAATCTGAATCAGGTTGGAAATGTAAATCTGAAATGAGAAAAAGAATTGATAAAATACATTGCCAAAAAAAAAAAGAAAAAAAAAGCATAGTGTATAGATCCAAAACTAGAAATAACTTAAACTCACTTAATCTCAAAATTTTAGCAATGCCAAACAATTTAACAACTTCATACACTGTAGCATAACTTGCATTCGAAACCAAAACTGAAATCAACTAATTTCTCTTCCTTCCTTTCTTTCCCACTAGTTTCATAGCAACCAAACAGAAGCCAATACAATAAGAATAGATTTAGAGCTAAGAATTCACTTCACACACTGTAAAGATTGTAACTTGCATTTTTATACCAAAAATGAAATCAATTTCCTCTGATTTTCCTCTCATGCCCACTATTTTCTCAGCAACCAAACAGAAACCAAGAATATAATCCATTAGATACATCTAACTTAAACTAAGAATCCACTTCATTCAATGTAAAAAAAAATAGCTTAA
Source organism: Quercus aquifolioides (assembly GCA_019022515.1). Classification (NCBI taxonomy): domain Eukaryota; kingdom Viridiplantae; phylum Streptophyta; class Magnoliopsida; order Fagales; family Fagaceae; genus Quercus; species Quercus aquifolioides. Next base: position 5,132,816 of record CM032335.1, on the reverse strand, counting down.
CCTTACTAAACAAACACAAAAATCTCTTCCTTTTCTTTTTCACTATTTTTTCTCAGCAAGACAGCAACCAAATAGAAACCAAGACAATAATAATGTGTTTGCAGATCAAAACAACTTTAAACCAAGAATTCACTTCAAACACTATAAAAACTGTAACTTGCATTTTTGAAACCAAAAAATGAAATCAATTTCCTTTCTTTTCCACAAATTTCTCAGCAACCAAACACAAACCAATAAAACAATAATGCATTTAGATTTTTTTCATACAATTATAATGCATTTAGATATATCGACCAGCTTAAACTAACATCCACTTTATACACTGTAAAAACAATAACTTAGCATTCCAAAACACACACCCAAAATCAATTTCAAGCTCTCCATTTTCCTTTTTCTTTTCCCACTATTTTCTTAAAACACAAACCGAACCAATAATACTACATTTAAAGATATTGAACACCTTAAAAATTCACTTCATACACTGAAAAGACTGTAGCTTCCATTTTTTGAAACCAAAAAAAAAAAAAAAAATCAATTTCCCTCTCATTTTCCTCTCTTTTCCACTACTTTCCCAGCAACCAAACACAAACCGATAAAACAATAGTGCATTTAGAGATATTGAACCACTTAAACCAAGTATCCACCTCATACACTGTAAAAACAATAACTTAACATTCCAAAACAAACACACAAATGCATCAATTTTAAGCTCTCCAATTTCCTTTTCTTTTTCCACTATTTTCTTAGTAACCAACACAAACCAAGACAATAATACTGCATTTAAAGATATATCAAACAACTTAATAATTCACTTCATACACTGTAAAGATCATAACTTCTATTTTTTCAAACCAAAAATGAAATCAATTTCCCTCTCATTTTCCTTTCCCTCTCCACTACTTTCTCAACAACTGCACACAAGCCGATAAAATAATAATGCATTTAAAGATATCAACTAACTTAAACCAAACTTCCAATGAACTCAACATTCCAAAACACAAGCACTCCATTTTTCCTTTTCTTTTTCCACTATTCTCTCAGCACCCAAACACAAACCGAACCAATAATAAAGCATTTAATGATATTGAACAACTTGATAATTCACTTCATACACTGTAAAGACCATAACTTTCATTTTTCGAAACCAAAAATTAAATCAATTTCCCTCTCATTTTCCTCTCTTTTTCACTACTTCCTCAGCAACCAAACACAAACCTAGAAAATAATAATGCATTTAGCTATATTGACTAACTTAAACCAGAAATCCACTTCATACACTCTTAAAACAAGAACTTATCATTCCAAAACACACACAAAATCACATTCAAGCTCTCCATTTTCCTTTTCTTTCCACTATTTTCTTAGCAATGAAACGCAAACCAAGACAATAATACAGAATTTAAAGATACCGAACCCCTTAAAATTCACATCATACACTGTAAAGACCACAGCTTTCATTTTCTGAAACCAAAAATGAAATCCATTTCCTTTTCCTTATCCACAACTTTCTCAAACACAAGCTGAGACAACAATAATGCATTTAGAGATTTCAAACAACTTAAACCAAGCATCCACTTCATACACTCTAAAAACGATAAATTAACATTCCAAAACAACAAACGGGCGCGCGCGCACACACACACACACACAAATCAATTTCAAGTTCTCCATTTTCCTTTTCTTTTTCCACTATTTTCTTAGCAACCAAACACAAACCGAGACAATAATACAGCCTTTAGACATATCAAAAAACTTAAAAATTCACTTCAGACACTGTAAAGACCGTAACTTGCATTTCTGGAAACCAAAAAAGAAATCTAATTTCCCTCTAATTTTCCTTTCCTTTTGACCATTTTCTCAGCAACCAAACACAAACCAAGACCAAAAAAAAAAATCAATTTCAAGCTCTCCATTTTCCTTTCTTTTCCACTACATTGTCAACAACCAAACACAAACCGAGACAATAATAATGCATTTGGACACATCTAACAACTCAAACCAAGAATCCACTTCATACACTGTGAAATCAATAACTCAACATTCCAAAATCAGAATTTCAAGCTCTACATTACTATTTTCTCAGCAACCAAACACAAACTAAGACCAAAAAACAACAATGCGTTTAAACACATAACAACACACACACACACACTATTTACCTTCCTCTTCTTTCGTGGAATCGGTTCGGTACCTGAGCTCAAGAGCTCTTACCACCGAAATTCCCGGGCTAATCACTTTGGCCCGAACAAACGACCCGGACCGATCCGAACCGGCCTGAAAGTATCGGATCCCGTTAACGGATCCATCGTGCTTGGCTTCTCCGGTGTCCCAGTCCACGCCGACCCACTCGCCAGCGTGGCCCTCGATGGGCCCCACGTACTTCACCGTTCCTATTCTTCTTGGATCGTTCGCTGAGTGGACTCGCTGGCCCACTCGGAACTCGGGGCTCGACTCGGCCGAGTCGTCCTGCATTTTCTTCTTCTTCTTCTTCTTTCTTCTCCGGTGAAAGCTCTGAACTGAACATTTATTTCATATTCGTTTTATCAGTTTATTTTCAACTGAAGCGTCGTCGTTTTGGGGATTTTTTATAAGGTAATTGAGTCAAAAGTTTTAAATTGTTATGACGACTTTGTTGTTACAATATTTTTTTTATTTCTTTTTTTAAGTTTATCAATTTACTATTTTTGAAACTAAATTGATTAATTTGTTACATTCCTAAATTATAGGGACAGAATGTAATTTTATAAAAGAAAAAAAAATTATTTGACTTTTTGGAGATGTAAAAGTTGGAAGACAAAATATTATAATCCCATAAGACAAAATATTATATTCCCATATTAAATAGTAAGAATTTGAAAAGAATTTATTTGATCTTTGGCTCTTTATTTGTTTATTTGAAGTCTTCTTTTTATTTTATTTGGAGGGTATTCTACTTAATACCATTCTCCTTCATATTGAGGCTATATTTATCGGTCATTGTTTCTATTTAATATATTTAATCGCTAATGAATGGCAACCCTACTTATGTTTGTGCTTAATGTCATATATTTAGTCCATGGCCAGCTCCAAGCTCGAATAAAGGAGGAGGGTTGCGGTAGGTTGACAGTCAACGTAAAATTTAATCACTGTCTTATGATCACTAACTAACTCCGTTTATATTTGTGGCTAGTGTCCTTTTTTTTCTTTTTTTCTGCTAGTCCCAAAGACCCAAACCCAGACAAAGGATGAAGGTTCCAATAAGTTTGCAGCCAATATAAAATTTAATAACTTTTCATGAATGGATCTTATTAAAATAGAAAAGTTGTTATATGTTTGGTCACTAACAGGTAAATAATTTGTTATGTAAAATTGCATTTGAATATGAAAGTCCAAAAATGCAGTAACATATTAGATGATTACATCTCAATCAGGCTTGTACTTCTACACCCTTTAATTAAATTACAATCTCATGATGAAAAATATTTGCCAATAGAATCACAATCTCTTGCAGGTGTACTCATGAATAACTTGTAGCAAACTTTTAGCAGATTCCTCCTTTGGCAACTTTAGAAGGCGTGCAACTTTCTCAAACCCTGCATGGTGACTATGGTCCTGGCTTGCTTCATGTCTGAACTCCGTTTTACTGAGCTTCGGCTTTGACAAGGCCCACTGCATTGACCATATGGCCAATGGCCGCATGTAAGAAAGAGCTCTGTACTGGTCGTTGTTGTTCCAGCCTTCTGGTGTTTGAAAAGAATAACTGTAACAATAACTAGAATGTAAGTGAACTAGAAAGTGGGGATCCAAATAAGATGTATATGACTATGCAGACGCAGCATCAAGATAGATTGAGGGTAAGCATAGAAAAGAAGATTTAGCTTTCTGCAGTGGTAAATGGTAGCGTGACGCCTTGAGTTAAGATTATAGTATGTCAATGTGGGAATCACCATGGACAAATAGAAAAATAAGTATAAAATATTTGGAAAATAGAGTAATAATAAGTCAAATGTAGTGAGGTAGAGTAATGTAGTAAATTTCCAAAAATCATTATTGCTATGTATAAATTGTAATACTACTTGAAAGACTGTCTAGTGGAGTAGCGGACTAGCAAGGATAAATACTTGACTTTTATGCAGAAAGCTGCTCAATAGGAAAACTTTACTTACCCAAGACCTTCTTGGGACCAGGCTGTTTCATAGACACCAACAGCAGTCTGAAATGCCATTTCCATCATTTCCTCTTGAATCATTGTAGCAGCAAGAGAATATGTAACTCCAGACCAAATTTCTCTTGATTGCATTGCAGACAAATCGACCTTTCCATTTGGCAGCATCCCATTAATTGCTCCACGCATTCCTCCCTTCACCTTTAAGACATTGAAATTATAAATCTTTTCAAGTGCAGTCCTTCTCTTGCCTTCATCAACAATTGGAGAAAGACCACATGCTGCAGTGAACCTATAATGTTACGTATAATGAGTCCATACCCAATTTTCAAGAAGTTGAAATCACAATAAATTTACACACCAAAATATGTTTGCTTTCTGATGAAGAAATTATAAAGTTAAAGTGATCATTGAATTTGATCATATATATGCAATAATTTTATAAGAAAGTCAATACTCAATAACATCTTAGGGATACTGCTATGTTTCTGCCCTGTTGGTTTTGATGATGAAATACAAGAGCCCATGCTATTTTAAAAATAGATCTTTTACAAGAAGATTGGCTGGAGATTTCTTGTGAAAACACTAGCCCCTTCGGTTCATGCATAAGATGAAACAGGGTAACAAGTTTGTTATGATAAGTAGGAAGGTATGTCACTGAAAAGTTCACATAACAAGAAATGGAAAAAGTTATTCCTGAACATACTTTCTTATGACACCAAAGAATGACTCCCGCCAAACTCAATTTTTAATTAAAACAAGCTATGAACTCTTTGGCCAATCTTTTAAAAATGATCTGTACACCGTGTGGTCTTTCTTGAAGCCAACAGTCTAGGGTTCAAACCCCAGAATATCTTCACAAAGTAGATAACATCAGAACAAGAGGCCAGTGGTAGATCAGCCATGATTTATTTAACAGAATATGAGCAAACATAAAAATTCAGAACCACCATAGCAAGGTGAGCATATCAGTTGATTAAGAAAAAAATGATAGGAAATTAGGATAGAAATATGAAGGCAATATAGAAATAAGTCACTAGGAAGATTTAGATGGACCACTAGTGATACATTAGGAATAACGAGTTACAGTGTGTAAGATGCAGTAAAGAGGAGCAGCAAGAAGGACGGTCTATGCAACATGTGAAGGACACATTATATTTTAAGGACAGTAAACTAAAGTCCCATGGTTTAATTTAGGACATGACTTAACTAAAATATGGGAAACTATTTTCTTGTTACCAATCCCATGTGTTTTTTAAAAGGCACTGGATAGTGGATACACTGCCTTCCCAGTGCTACATGGTGATACTTGGATGGATTATGGATGAAACCACTGATATAGCCAATTCAACAGCTCACACATCTCATATAATCACCAATATGACATTTGTTCTCTGTGCGTTTGAATGTCTACTTTAAATATAACATCAAGAATGAGTACTTTGTACTCACCATTGTCCAGCTAATTGATCGGCCTGAATAGATGCACTTGAACTACCACCACTATTGTCATAATTGAAGTAAGAACCGTTCCATAATGTGTCATATACAGCTTTTGCCTTTTGATACTTAACCCAAAAGTGATTCGCAGATGCCTTGTCACCTACTTCATATGCCATGGCTGAAGCAGCCTGGAGAGCTGCCACCCAAAGCCCACCACTATATGCACTCACACCCTTAACAGACCACGCATCATAAGTCTGATCAGGGAATCCCTCATTCTCAATCATCCCATCTCTATCTTTATCAAACTGATCCATATAAGCCATTGCTACAAAGACCGAGGGCCAGACAGCTTGTGCAAAATTTTTATCACCCGTAGCTACCATATCCCTGTAAACTTGGAGAACAAACTTAGAATTCAAGTCTTTCCACCTAGATGAATTAAACAAGTTATAAGCATTTATTTCAAACCAAGGGTCATTGAGCCCAATATCATGGGGTACAGAACCAAGAACCTTTCTTGGAACCCACATTCCATCACTCATAATTTTCATCCTTTCAGGATCATGCATCATTACTGCTGCTGCAAAGTCTCTCTGGATGCTAAGTTCAAGTTTTGGGAATAGCATGAGTAGTGCAAAAGATGAGTAGAAGTGGACATCATAAGTGTTATACATGAGGTATTCTGTTCCCTCAAGATAAAGAAACTGGCCAACATTTTCCTCTCCATCTAGGAGCAAATAGGTTCCAAAGGCTGAATTTGATGCTACTGGAGTATGACATTGCTCGAGTTTGGATGCCATCCTTTCGAGGATATCAACAGCAGTGTCATTTTGATGGGACATATCAACTATATTTGTACAATTTGATTTGGGCCTATCAAGGCAAAACTTCCTCTCACCAATGGTTCCTAAATTCTGTGTTGGGGGTAATCCATCTGCAGAAAGGAAAATATGGCCTTCAATAAAAAGAATAAAAAGATTGAAGCACATTTTGATTAGATTTTAAGTTCCATAAGTACCTGTCCATATTGTCCCCCCTGTATTGAGATAATAGAGCTCATTGAAGAGAGTGATTGGGTACCTGGGGATGAACCTCTAACCATTCAGAATTGTTCAAAAAAGCACAGATTTTGTATTCTTTCTCCAGCACAAGTTTCATTTAATCTCACCATTCAGGAAGCCTTTTGTCTGCAAGAATTGGTCTTTGCCATGCTTCAATTTGGGATTCCCAATGGGCATGCTCTAATTACAAAGAAGAACAAACGTATTCAATCAAATGTGTTCCTTTCACTGTCAAAGTACACTACCATTGTCATTTTTTTCTTGAATGAAACTGCAAATGGTAATTCTAAATCAATAACAAAGATTTGAAGAACTTAACATGTTCTCTTTGTGTAGAAAATTGATAAGAAACAAGGTAATATAAAAAAAAAAAAAATGGCCAGATGATTACAAAATAATATCAGGCATTTCCAGAGAAGAGGTATTGTGTTGGTTAGTGAATATTCCTACAAAAGGAAAATTAATTTGTCTTGAATTTTAAGTGTTGTTTTCATAATTAAAGGTCAGTCTTGATAATATCTGCAAATAATTTACTAGTTCATGAGCTCTAGTTACATCAACAAAAAGGTAAATTTTTTCCTAGAGAATACATATGTATGTTAAAATACTATATACTCAGGAAAATTAATGAAGCTGTATAGACATACCAAGAATAGCATCATGTGCAATACTTGCTGCAGCATCCCCATGAGTGCCATAAAATCGGGTGTAGCGCCTGGTATTAAAATATTTTGTTAAAAAGATTAGTATACTTTAAGGACTAGGTTTCCACACAAATGTTTTAAGGGCTGGGATAACCTACCTGTGGTAAGTCTTTTGACTAAACCTCAACTCTGGGCAGTCCCATGACAATGAAAACGTGACAGTACGGATGGAATCAGAAGGTATTGTTACAGAGGCTGCTATGGCTGCTCCAATAGATGATCCTGGTTTTGAAGGCATTGGAGTTTCAACGTGGTCAAGGTGATCAAATGACCCATGCTATAAGAATAAAAGTAAAGGCATCAAGATTTTGGAGGATAAAAATATTATGATTGTGCTGAATTGGATTTTAACCCTACAATAGATTTGTATTAATGGAAATTCTTGCTCCTCTATGGTATGTGTATCTCTATAGCATGTGCATTATTTGGTTTTCAAGGTTGCAATTCACAAAAATCACATCAAGGTGAAGCATTCCTTTCTCATTTCAAATTGAAGGAAAAATGATGTTATTACAAAGTCCCCTCCTGGTCTCTATTGGAATGACAAATAACCCCCATCCTTGATCTGCTTATGTGCCCAGTAGAAGCCCTTACAGGAACAAATGTATCTCTCATCTAATACTATTCTTAACAAAAACTCTGATGAGGTAAAGAAATGAAAAAGTTGCAAAAACATTTAATAGGACTGCAGGTAGCCACTATTACATAAACATTCAACCTTGTTTAGAGAAACAGTGGTGGAGCAACATTATTGGAACAAAACTTAGCAAGTAATTAATTCTCAATATCCATATCAAATTCAACCTAGACTAACCTTCTCAAATGCCTAAATTGTGTACGCTAATGTATTAAGATAATAGTGTCAAACTTTAAAAGTTTGTATCTGACCGAAATACTTGGAATTGATACTGGTAAACATTATGAAAACAATGAGTGATAATGAGCAGAGCACAAAAGATAATTTTTTTTTTTTTTTTTTTTTTGTCTGGATACATCAAGCTAACAAGAAACAGAGGATACTAAAACAAATAGTTCCTCTCTATTGATTGTTAATGCAAAAAAGGGAAGGTTATCTAACCTTTTTAATTTCATGCCACATGTCTTTAGCTGTGATGCCATGGGAATCACCAGAAATCAAAAAGCAAGGACACTCAGAGACATGAACACCATCTGTTTCTTGTGCAGCAATTGCAAAAGTAACTGGAGGTTGATCATTTACAGCCCTGAAAATTTATATACTTCGTTTTAGAGATAATCAGACATCCAGCCACAATATCAGTCGTATAGAATATATGTTTGAACTGACGTACGCAGAATCAAAACTATCTTCTAGAGTTAATGGAGAGAATTACTTGTGGTGTAAAAGTACTCCACGCACTCCATCTTTTGCCCTGGTAGGAGTTAAGTAACGGTAAATTGCTAAATTATTAAAATAAATTAAAATTTAAGTAGAATAGCACATAAATAATATATGGTGTATTAGAGTAGGAAGTTTCTTCTGCCAGAAAAACAAATTCCATTTTCTGTGAAAGCTACTTATACTTAAAGATCAGACATCTATAAATGTCCACTATTTTGTTCTTACGCCATCTTTGAGTTGAAGTGATGACCAGAAAATCCAGAGTTCCCACCTACAGAATTCTGAAAATTCAGGCACAGAAAGTTCAGATATCAGAAATTTTTATAAATCATGCCAATCTGATAACCGGATGAGGAATCCACTCATCACAGTTAGACTATGGAATGTTGTAAGATAACTCTATAGGGATTAATTTTGCATATTTGCCCAGATTTTAACCATGTTTCACATAAAAAATGGCACAAAATTGCTATTACAGTCTGAGAATCCCAAGATTAGGTTGGAAACCATGCAGTGAGGAATTATAAACGCATATTCAGTGGAAGGAAAATTACATAGTTTTGGAGTTTCTTGAATTCAGACTGGAATATCAAATGTAGTACTCAGATCATTATGATAGTTTGTGATTATCCCAAAAAAATCTCATACATTATGTTATTTTGATAAGAATTATTTTTAACTTGAGGAATGCATTCAACTCTGAGTGAAACCTAATGTAGTATAAAAAAATGTCATTGTGTCAGCTTAATAACTAAGCCTTCTTTTATTTAAAATATTGAAGAACTTTTCCCCATTCAACTTCTATGAAAAACAGCTCCTAGATTATCATTACTAAAAGAAAGCACTTAAAAAACGGTCAATGGAATATGCAGCTGGAAATTATTAACTTACAGCCCATGTAAAGACCAAGGTGACATCTGCAGAAGTCCTTCCTTTATTAGACAACTGAAGAAGGCATAAAGCACTACCTTAGAACTGTGGAGATGTGATCAATTCTAATATAAATGAAATTTCTTGCATTCTCTTTCGTACCGTATAGGTAAATACTGATACTGGGAAACTGCTCTCCTTATAGTTGTGGGGAATAAAAGGTGAAATTTGGCGAGAAACAATTGTAAGTTCTGGGTCAGGTTCACCTGCTTCGACAAATCAATACAAAATATAGAATGTTGGAAGTGATATCACAAGTTTTAACTGTTTCCAGTGGGAGCGAAAAAATTACCCTCATAGGTTGTCCAAGCCCTTGGAAACAAAGCATGGTATGTACACTTCTCGCCATTCAAATTCCAATCCCAAGTTTCAATACCAGAAGCAGTGTCATCTCTACATAGTGATTGACAAAGCAATAATGTGATGTCTCACTCACAGTTTTGGATGGCATATACTAATTTCAAAAAAATTAGAGAAACGCAAGTCCTGGATAATACGTTACTTACTTGGGTACCTTTGGGCTTTCGGTGCATAATACACTTGAGAATTTTCCACCATTTGGGCGTGAAACAAAAACCTAAATGAGTAAAGGAAACCTAGAGATTCACTACTGCTTGATAAGAAGTACAAAAGATAAATCTATAGCATTTTTATTCATTCAACCAAAAAGTATAATTTTGAAAGAGAAAAGGACAAAGTTTGTTCATGGTAAAATTCAACAGCATGGTGTTAACATACATATAAAACCTAAGTGCAAATGGATAGATGCATAGTTGCTGGTTGATTGATTCCTTCTTTTCCAGTGATTGGTGGATTAGTTTATGCAATTCTCATTTGCCATTTCACAATTTTTACTAATATCCACTTGTGCTTATCTTGTCTGGAGTAATAGTGATAACATAAGGGATAAATCGTCCTGATAATCTATTCAAATCTGTAAATGATCTTCTAATCACCATATCTGGGCTTGTCCAACAAACTTCACTGTTCCAAATAAAAATTATTCTTCTATGTCATACCAATTAATATATCTCACAGAAATATTTTCAGCAACTAGTGGCACTTCTATAAATGAAAACCTTTTGTTTATGATGTTCAATTTCACCCCAAAACATGTGAACGCATTCTGGTGCCCTGAAATAGTTTCCATTGTTTAGGGGATAAGTAATAGATATGGCTTCAGTAGATGCAAACTCACAGAGAATTGATTTGCTAAAATGGGGCTTTCTTCGCATATTCTAGGGAACAGTTGAAAGCGTTGAAACTGGCCTCTGTAGCTTCTTCCAATGCTTCCTGCACTAAAATCATGCTTTCAAACATAAAAATGATATTGAAAGAACAAAAAAAAATAGCTGTATTCATACATGATTGAACTACTAGATTTTTTGATTATAAATACTTGAACTACTAGATAATTGCAATTCATTTCAAATAATAATAGCTGATAAAATTTCTGATTCACTATATATATAAAAATTTACAATGTCCAACATCACTTATCAGCATAAGTCTGTTTTCAGTTGTAAAAATTTGACCACTTACCCAATACCACCTAAAGAAACGCCATGATGACCTGCAATGGTGCGCCTATTGAAAAAATCAAATATTGCCATCTGATTGAAGGACAAGTGGCTGTAAGAGAAAAGGGGGAAAAATCACCAAATTCATAAAGAAGAAATCATTTGAGGTAAGATATATTACTCTTCCTTTTGCTGCTTCTTCCTTGGCATGACGGAATAATCGAATGCCTATAGGAGCCTTCAAAACCACATAACAATAATGAAAAAGATTATAATTTGATGTCTACTCTTCTCATCCAGTGACTTAACTTCCCTATGTTATTAATTGGATTTTAATTTAATGATATAAGGTGTGACTTTATCTAATGTTGTTTTGACCATAAGAACTTATTTTATGATAACTTCTCCAAAGAAAACATGTATGTTTCTAAGTTCTCAATCTGTTCTGTGACAATTGTCATAAGCACAACTTAGCTTATAATTGACACTATCTCATCCACAAATTTTGGAAGGTGCAAATATGGTTACAGTTACAGACATACCAAATGCAATTTCTCTTGTATAGTCAATCCAAACTGCGAAGGAACATTTCCTAGATAATTTAACTTCCGTTGCCAAGTCAGTGGAGCTGGTTTTCCTGGGTCAACCTAATAATAGAAAGAACAACAGATTTAAAAAAAGAAAGAATTCAAAGGTTGGTTGATTTAATCATGATTCCCAGAAAAATAAAGAATTTTTTTAGATAACAGTTTATAGACATTAGTACATTACAATATATCATAGTTTTATTGACTGAATAGTGTTTAAGCAAAGAAAGAACAAGTTAAAACAAGTCAACAAGATGGATTGTATTTAGATTTGAGAAACCCCAAGACATCAAGTTGAGTAAGGACAGAGATGCACATTTGATTCAATGCATAAATTGACTGAACATTGTTGATTTGCTCTTGTATGTTTGTGCTATGCAATACTAGCATACCTTGCATTGGGAAAAACTGGAAGGAGGCTCCGTTTCACGTTCATCTTTGAAACCATTCTCCATCTTGGCTAAGAAATATGGAAAAAAAAAAAAAAAAAAAAAAAAGAAGCAGAATATGAGTTGCCATAGCAATCTAACGATTCATATATAGGAGGACATCAACAAATCATTATAGGCATGACCCTTGATCTGACCTTCCAAATGGAACATGGCTAGATATCTGTCATATGACATCATGCCTAAAACAGCAATAACAAAGATATACCCAATACCAACATTGAATATGACATCATCTTCCAACCATCAAAGACGATTCCTCTCCATTTTAAATGGTTTAATATTTTAAATGACATGATACTCCGTACACAATTAGATCAAAATAAAAGAATCCTAACCGTGAGATGGACTCTCTCCAATTCCAGTGGAATGGAGAGAATACTGTTCCTATACAGGAAACTGGGTTTAAGTACAAAATAAGAATGGATCACATACTTTGAAACCTCCTTGAATTGCTCTTGTAATTCAAAGTGTTTCCTGGAATAAAACACAGTCCTTAATTCTAATCCTTTTTCTTCTCACAAAAGCTGCGTATGAGTATATATCTCAACCTGTAAAAATCATCATAAACCATTGTTCACTGAAACAGAGGAAAGTTTTGCCAAACAGTCAATCCAAGAATTATTTTCTGTATAAACAAACATTATCATTAATGTGACTCAATGTCTCTCATCAAGCTTCAATTTTTCATGTTGTGCGAAGGCAATACAAACCCAGATTCTATAATAGCCTTAATGCATTGATGTGAGTCAGTATCTCCTTTCAAAAAAAGATTTTTCTTCATCAGGTTTACAAATAGAGACATTTGAAAGGCTTAAACTTTACTGGGTATCCTAATTTTAAGGATTTTCATTGAAACAACAACAACAACAACGACGACAATAAAAGCAACAACAAAAGAATTATTAATTAAGACAAGATTATTAAACCAAGTTCTGAAAATGAGAAAAGTCTAACCTGGAAGAGTGAAACAACTACTTTGGCAAAGACAGAGAGAGGCTCTAATTTATAGATATCTCTGTGGTTTGAAAGCTAAGAATAAAATGGTGAAGGTTGCTGAATGTTGAAAGTTCTGTTAGAATAAAAAGATAGTCACGTAGAATTGGCTCATTTTGCATATAAAAAAGTTTTACTTAAAAATAAATAAATAAAGATAGTTTCCTTATTTTTAAAGCATTCGGTTTGAAAGGTATCAATAGAAGAAAAGATTTGAATCCAATTAGATTTGATTTAATTTAATCCAAATGTAGTTGTTAAGAATGAAAGGAACTAGAACTATTTCGATTTCATCGAAGTTGGAGAATCAAATAATTTATCTTACCGATTAGGCTAATTATAGAAGGTTTGATTGACATGAGCCAAAGGGTTAAAAAAACTGGAATAATCATTCTACGATGAAAATAGAATAACTGTCTGTGTTTGTGTTGTGTGCATAACATAGTGGGTATAAATTATAGAATCAAATAGAAAAATTCTTGGAGCAAAAATTTCAGTCTATTTTAATATAAGAATTTACTTTTTTATTTTATTTTTTATACTTAATTTTTAAGATATAATTATCTATTTTACACTCTATTTTATTAAATATTATTTTTTTAATTTTTTTTAATTGTTTATCTTTTTTCACGCATAATAATAACAATTTACTCTCTTCTTTCAATCTCTATTATAAGGAAATAAAAAAAAATTAATTGTTTATTTTTCTTCAAACACTGCAGCCATCATTTATTCGCTTTTTTTATCTTACATGTGTAAAGAAATAATAAAATACTAAAAGTCCATTTGGAAACAGCTTATTTAGTTAAAATTGAAAACTTTTTACTGAAAGTATCATAGATAAAGCTAAAATGTAGCTAAAATAGTATAGCGAGATTCATAAATAGTACCATAAGACCTATGAATAGTAATAAAAAAAATTAAATAATAAAAAAAGTCGACTTTTTAAATCAATATTAAATACAACCTAAATGCAAAATTAATTGTATCTAACACCTATATATTTTTACACAATATAACCTCATCATGATGGGTTTTAAGTTTTAATCGGCTAAAGTGTGGTGGTTTAAAGCGGTGAAAATGATTGATTTTATAATAATCTTATCAAGTTGTCTTGAAAGTAACGTAAAAATAAAAAAGAGTGGGAGAAAAAAATCGTGTTAGTTAAGATTCTCTCATGGTCCCATTGGATTCTTAAAAAAAAATTAAAAAATAAAGATAATAAAATTTTATTTGATACAAATTATTTTAATACATACAAGATATGATGAAAACATATTGTGCAACTCTTAAACTAAGTTGGTATTTTAATCTAATGATAAAAATAATCATGATGAAGTAGACAATATATATATATATATATATTAAAATTACATTATATCTATTAAAAACTCTGGTATTGAGTTGAGCCATATTCAAAGCACGCCTGGTATGTAAGACTCATATTTAATTATTCAAACAAAAAAATATGAAAAATTATAATAATAATTTAAAATGAATGATGAGACTTCTTTTGAAATGTGATAACAATTTTGATAATTGATTTTAATTAGAACTATAATTATTCTGAATTACTAAATATTTAAGTTTTGGTTAGAGTAATAATTTGACACAGCTACAATTTATATGAGCCATATTATTATTATTATTATTTTTTTTTTTTTGTGTGGAGAAAATCAATGTTATTAATTCCGTTCCGGATGGAATTTCTCGTACCGGCATGAAAACCGGAACAAGAATACACTCTATTCTGCCTCGGCTCAAATTCCGGCCCATTTCAGCCAATTTTGGGTAATTGCGGCCAGAATAAATGAATTTTGTTCTCTTTTATCGTTACATGCAGCAATGTTTTGACTCTTCTGAGTTTCACTGTTTCTATTCTACCTCACGGCATCAAATATAATAAAAAAATTCTACAACAATGAGCAGAGAGAGAGAGGGGTAAAGAACAAAAAGTGACCTTTGATGATTCTTCTGAGGTGGATTACTCATGAAACTTCAACCTTCACACATTTGCATCTTGCACTTTGCAGCACAGAGCCACAAAGAGAGAGACAGGTAGAGTAAGTTAAAATTTTAAAGCACAGAGATTTGAGAAGAATTTGAAAGGATTTATACTTGTATTCCGCTAGAGGAGATGGAGATCAGTGGGGGAGGTGAAATGAATAAATGTGCATGCAATGTAGAGTGCCATGTTTTTGGCCATTGCTGCAAATAGTGCCACGTGACCATCATCCTATTAACATAAACTAACAGTTGAACTTAAAAGGAAAAGTTAACTACAAAATTTTTCACAACTTCTTACTGCAATTGTGAATTAGAAAAGTGTAATTGGTAAAAAAAAATTAATAAGGTTTATGGGTAAGTACAATTTTCCAAAAGAATTATATAATAATTTGCAGTCTTAAAACTACTCACTTAAAAATAGTACTACACCTTGATAAAAAAAAAATAATAATAATAATAATTAACAGTAGTGCAGATATATATAATATTAAAAAAAAAAAAAGGAGTAACAACTGTATTATTTATTTATTTGTATCTACTTTGGTAATTAGTTATTATCTTTTGGAAAATTTGTTAAATTATAAATTTATTTATTTATGGTAAAACAGTAACCCCTGAAACGATATCAGAAAACAGGCTGGTATCGAAATATTTTATTCCAATAAACAAACCGAAACAGGATCCAAAACGGTATTCATAACATTGAAGAAAATTAATCCATTTGTTTTGTTGCTAGGTTTTAGACAAATATAAATTCTTTAAAATATGGTTACTCTTGACGCAAAGTGATGCAACTATAATTTTTAATACCCAATTTTTGTTATATCATATATGGTTTGATACAATTTATATTTTAGCTATTTGAAAATGAGGTTATTTAAATATATAACTTTAAAATAAATAAATAAAAACAATAAAAAAAACAAAAATAAAATTTGAGTTCATTTAGTATCTATATTTAAACATATATTTTTAATTTTTAAATAATATTACACATATTTTTATATTTTTTTTCACCTATACATATTTCTATAAAAACTGAAATATCAAACCGGTAATTTGAAAAGTACGGTTTCAAACGGTTGCGACAAACAAGCACAATAGTTGGTAGAGTACGGCTGCTCAGCATGATATGTGGACCACGTGTAATCTCTGTCTTCATGAAAAACTACTCCTTTGGCACAGAAACAGAGGCTCTGTACTGTGGCCTGTGGGGTTGAAAGCAGGGAATAAAATGAAGAAGGTGGTTTCCCTTCAATAATATTTCCCTTTTAAGCCAATAAAAAAAAATGGAGAAGGTGGTTAAATGTTGAAAGTTCTGCTCTTATTTAAAAAAATCACATAGAATTGGCACATTTTGCATATAAAAAAGCTTTACTTAAAAAAATGATTAAAGATATTTTTTTTTGGACAAAGTTTAATTACAAAATTAGTTGTAGTTTAAGGTTACAATCATACTCAATAAAATAAATATTATTACATATTTTAAAAATCTAACCGTTGAATTGTATGTTCTATACGCTCATAATACATATGTCAAATTTTGTGTTAATCGGATATTATTTAATATATGATCTATAAGCTTATATTTTATGAATAATTTTAAATTACAATAACTTGCAACTTAAACAATTTATTGATAACATAGTTATTAATCTTTAATTTTCTATAAATTTTGCAAGCATGGAGGATATAAATAAAATGTGTAATCCAACGGTGGATTTGTTAAAATTCACCTTCAAGGAAAATATATTGAGTAAGATTGTAACTTAAGGGTATAAACCAATTTTGTAACTAAATTTTATCTTTTTTTTTTAGAGTATTTCATTGACTTTTGCAAAAATTCCATTCTATTTTAGTATAATAACTTACTTTTTATATTCAATTTTCAAAACATTATTATTTATTTTATTCAATATTTTATTAAAATATCAAGCTTTTTTTTTTCTTCTATTTTAGTATAATAACTTACTTTTATATTCAATTTTCAAAACATTATTATCTATTTTATACTACATTTCATTAAAATATTAAACTTTCTTGATTTTTTTTTAATTGTTTCTCTTTTTTCATACACAATAATCATCATTCACTCTTTTCTTTTATCATCAGTATGTATAAAGAAATAATAAAAAAACTAAATACAAAATTAATGGTATCAGTGTACTGTTATTGTAGGGGCGGCGTTTTGGTTCCTAAGCCCAAGAGGTAGAAGGATTTAGGCCCAAAGAGCCTAACACAATGAATTTGTAGAGAGTGTGCTTAAAAGCTAGACTTCAATAGATCAAGTAACACGCACAATATATTAAAGATAATAAGAAGGTAAAAAAAGATAAGCTCTGGTGCAAAGAAATCCTTCCTCGACGAAGTCCGAGGAGAATGGTTCTTGAATATAATTCTTTTAGATTTGGATACAATTTAAGTTCTTGTTGCTACAATGCTTTTTTTTTTTTTTTCTTTTCTCCAGATTTCCCGATCTCCCTTCCCTGGAGGATCTTTTACATTATATAGTTTCTTTTAGATGATCTTGGTCTTCCATTTGTTGATCATGTAAGCCACTACTCGAGTGCTTGTCCCATCATATACCTTCCCAAACCTTTTGTAAGATGTGGCAACCAAGACAATACTATTTAGGGGTTTTCTTCACATAAATGCGACTAGGAGGTTTGGTGGGATGCATTAAATGTGGTGGAAGTTACCATCCCTTCAGTCACGTTAGAGCTAACCCCCTCTGTGAAGCTCTTTCTTTACAGTGTGGTCCCCTCTTGCAGTGTGTCATTGACGTGGCCTGGCCATAGCCTGCCTCTCCAGCCTCTTACCATTTGAGTGTATGGACTCCTCAAAATTGTATTGGTCTTTTAGGCCTTGAGTATGACACGTGACATGATTTCCTTTTTGAATTTCTGTACCCCACAGTTACAATTAACAATCACATATTTTTTTACAACTTTGTATAAACAGATGTGGGTGAATTTTAAGTTTAGCATGCTAAAATGCAGTGCTCTAATAAAGTGATGAAAATGATTGGTTTTATAATTCTTTAGTCAAATTGTCTTGTAAGTAACGTCAAAATAAAAGGAATGGGAGAAAAAAAAAACGCGTTTGTTAAGATTCTCTCATGGTCCCGGTCCCATTGGATTCATAAAAAAAAATAAAGGTAATAGAATTTTATTTGAAACAAATTATATTAATTATTTTAAAATGTTAGAAATATGGTGAAAACACATTGTATAACTCTTATAATCAGTCGGTGATTTGGCCTAATGACAAAGAACAATTATCATAAAATGGACAATATAAGTTATATTTATATCATATTTATTAAAAACTCTTATATTGAGCTGTATAGAGCACGCATGGTATGCAAGACTCATATTTAATTAATAAAACAAAAAAAGTATAAAAGTTGATTAAAATAATTTAAAAATAGTGATGAGACTTCTTTGGAAATGTCATAACAATTTTGATAATTGATTTTATTAGAACTACAATTATTCTAAAATTTTAAATATTTAAGTATTGGTTAGAGTAATTATTTGAATTTCTTAAAATTTAGTGAAAAGGGAGTTTTCACTTGACACAACTACAACTTTTAGGAGCCATATTAATCAATTTGGGGTTTCTTTTTTTTAATTTTTTGGGGGGGGGGGGGGGGGGGGGAATTAATTCTTTAAAATATAGATACACAAAGAGAGGGTAACTACTTGATGCAACTATAATTTCTAATACCCCAATTTTGTTATATCATATATGGTTTTATACAACTTATATTTTAGCTATTTGAAAATGAGGTTATGTGAATCTATAACTTAAAAAAATAAGTGAGTTCTAATTAGCTCAACTTATAAAATATCTGATGGTTGTATAAGAGATCTGGGGTTCAATTCCACCTATACCAAAAACTGATTGGTATCTTAGTTTGATGATAAAGAGCTATTATCAAGAACGGACGTCATAAATTGAAACTCTCTCTAAAATTGCAACAGCAAAAATGGAGTTTTAAAATTTGTAATTTGAAAAGTACTGTTTCAAACTATTGTGCCAAACAAGCAACACTTTTAGGTAGAGTAAGGCACCTCAGCATGATATTTGGACCATGTGTCATCTATGTTTCACAAAAGTCTCACACCATTCATTTATATATTGTAAAAGAGACATAATAAATTACTGATAAAATAATAAATTTAATTATTTAGTTTGTCGTATTTGTATTAGTAATACAAAATTACATGGAAATTGTTTACAAAATAATTGAAGATTTTATCAAATCGCAATAAGTCACTTTATATATATATATATATATATATAAAGTAAGATTTATTGAGAAAGGGGAGGCTCAAGCCCCAAAGAGGGCAAAGACAACAATGGGATAATCGACCTATCAATATCCTTAAAAAAAACCTACTAAGGTATGGAAGAGATAGGAAGGGTTCTAAAAGATGAGGAAAAAGAAGCCCACTCGGCTAAAAGATGAGCAATCTCTTTAGATAATCTGTAATAAAATTTGTAATTTGCAACTAAGAAACAAGGAAGGAGGTTGCAAATGTCAAATAAGATGGGAGAGATTTCTCGTGGAGGATCAAAATTAGAGCAAATAATAGAATCCATGACCACTTTAGCATCACCCTCCAAAAAACAAACATCACCTCTAGCTCTAGTTTGTTTTCATAATGCATATGATTATTATGCGATCTGTTTTATATACTGCTTGCAATTTAAATACTAAATATGCTCTTTGAATGTTACAAGATGGTATAACATATCTTTGATCAACTATTACAAGCATTTATGATTTGAATAGTATGGTTGAGTGTAATGAGATGATACCTTACGGTCTCATAAGACCATTCTCTCACACAAGGGGCCACAAATCTTAGTCCATCTCTTAAGTCGTAAGAGAAATTCCAAAGATGTGGCCTACATAAATGCCTGATTGCATGAGGCATGACTAGTCCGGGCCGTAAATCTAGACTAAACAAAAGATTGTTTTATTTTATTGTGTGGTCGAAAACAAAACTGTTACAATTAGTACTTCTCCTATATGTTATTGTGCGAAGGAAGCAACCTCAAGTAATTTTATTGAAATAGACTACACATCCATCATGGCTTTTCAATGCTACTTTTGCTTTCAAATGTTGAAAGAGACTCTAATACATCCATCATTGCTTTTAAGGTAAGGTCAGCTTGTATAGTTGTATACAAGGAACCTTTTCCTGTTGTCATAAACAATCTTATCTTAAATTGAACTGACTTAGCCAGAAATTTGTCCTTAGTGCGCTTAATATGATTTTTTATTTATTTATGAAAGCTTAATATGATTATTAGATGAGATGAGTAGGTATTCTTTTTAGTATATACTATTCGGAATATGTATATATAGATATATAAAAGAAGTATTATAAAAATAATTCAAGATAGAACTATATATATATATATATATATATATATGATGACCATATCCATCTACTATATTCTTTGAAAAAAAAAATAGTGCACCATCGACAAATGAGTTGCTCTTTTAAATTAAGCTTGATGTACTCGTTGACAATGAGAGAACTTAGAAGAATACGAAGAATGGGAAAAGGCTAAGGGAAGAGTTGGAAAAGAGAGAGGAAGGCTTGTGTTCCTTGATGTCTTGGCATCAAATATCCCGGTCCATAGTTTTTGTCAACCCTATTAATCGTAAGCAAGTGACTTGTTTTTTTTTTTTTTTTTTTAAATAATATTATATGCTCATTATAATATATGAATGTATAATTAATTTAAATAATTAATAAATATAGTTGTTGTGGTAGGCTATCAACCAGTATAAAATTTAATCACCTCATTATAAATGAAAACTACACAAAATTTTGAGACTATAGTTTTGTTGTTATGGTAGTGTTATTTTTATTTTTATTTTTTTGAGAAAGAGTAGTGTTATTTATAAGTCTATCACTTTTATTTATAAATAGGATAATAATATAATACTTCAACTTATGATGTCCACTTTCTAATAATTATTCATTATTATTAAGTCAAGACCAAGGACGGAACCAGGATTTGAACCTAGGGGGGCCAAAGCATGAACCAAAAAAATTTCAAGTGACATGGTTTATTAAAAAAAAAAAAAAATCATGGTAGACAAAACAACTGCACTTTATTACCATAAATATTTAAATCAAGAAGAAAATAATATGAACCAAAAAATTTGAAAGTTACAATATGATATTCTAACATTTTCGAAAAAGAAGAATAAAAAAAGAAGAGGACTTTGGATCTCCAGATTTTGGGTAATTGGAATTAATATGTTGATTTTATCACGTTGACCAACTCACCAATATGATAAACTCATACTTTTGGATGTAACTGAAAATCATACTAATGAAATTTTCAAAACTTTGTTTGAGGATTTTAAAAAATTGGGATATTAATATTAAGAGTTGGCAATGCTACATCATCAATATTGGTTTCTAAAAGAATTTTGCATTTTATCTTTTGAAAAAAATTTAAATATTATAATTGACTTTCCCATAATTTATAAATCAATTAAAAAGTCATATAAATTATTGTCACTCCCGTAAGAATTTTTTTTTTCTATGAGATTTTTTTGGTTATGAATTATTGAATTATGATATTGGTGATTTATGGATTTTTTATTGTGTTGTATTTGGACTATGGGGGCCATGTGCCCAAAGAAATGGTTAGGTGTTTCTTTTGGGCTATTTGGACCAATCCAAAAATTTGAGGGAGGCTAACTATAAACTCTAAAATATAAGTTATCCAATATACTACTTAAATTTTTCAAAGAAATGGTTTTTTTGGGGGAGGGTGGGGGGGGGAGCATGGCCTCCCCCGGCCCCTTAGTAGGTCTGTCTCTGATCAAGACATTAATTAGTGTTTGATGTACGTAAAATTTCAACCCAAAATCTCTTATTAGAATTATAACTCTATTTTAATAAATATAAGCAAATATCCTTATAATTAAAAAGTGTATATTTTAGAAATATATATCAACTTTAATTGGGATTTGAAGGGTTATAATTTTACTTTGATGTACTTTATGTATGTATATACATATATTAATATAATTTTAAAATTTTGGTGGCCATGCCGCCAGAGGACTAATGCCTTTTTTCTTTTCTTTTTTCGTAAATGGCAGCTCTTTGTGTGGTGGGTGATATCGGTGGGTGTCCTCAGCTTGGCCTACTATAAGATAACCACAAAAACTAGATAGATAGATCAGTGTATGTACATTGACTATTATATAACTCACGTCACGACAACCCAGAAATCCTCGGTATTTTGTTGCTTGTCTTCAAAGCTAAAATATAAGTGGTGCCCTCTGTCATAATCAATGTTCCCAATCATGCATCTAAAATTCTAAACTTGAGAATTAAAGGGATCAAATTTCTCTGTACTTGCCCTTATGAGGTGTGACTACCGACTAGAGCCCATTCTATTTAAGGTGGCTGAGGCTGAGCATTCAAGGAATTTATAGTGGTATCAGAAATTTTCAATTATATATGGGAGGGGAACATTGTAGAGACATGAGTTTTAAGTCTAGCTAGCTATGTGTTAGACTATGAATGGAAATTTTTTTTGGAAGTTTTAAACCAGCCAGAAGCTAATGGGTTGAGTTTAATAAGACATTAAATTATAAAATGCAAATAATGGAGAGAAAGTCTATAAATATATAAAAAAAAATGGCAATTATTGATGTGATAAATTGTTAAAAGTAAGTAAAAGTGATGTCAGTATATAGTGAGTTAGATAAAACTAATTCTTCTAAAAGAAATAAAAAACTAGTAAAACTTTGCCAACAACTATTGTGATTTTTTTTTTTTGTTTTGTTTTGGTTTACTTAACCTATAGCATTGCTCCATTATGAAAGGCTGTCCTCCAAATATATATGTACTCTTTTGTTTGTTAATGTATTTCATGACTTATGACAAGACCCATTACCTAAAATTGACATTGTCTTGTAGGTCTTATCTTTATCTGTGCCAAATTAATGAATTTTTATTTATCTTTTTAAACAAATTTTAATGAATTGTAATATAGTACTGTATTTCAGACACACAAAAATTATGAATTTGGTACTGTAACGCATACCAAATCAGCTAATCTCGTGCCTAAATAATGGATTTATGGTATCAAGTAACGACAAACCTATACTGTAGTTTGATGGAAAATGACAAAGTGATCGGAGGTTTTTATGAATGGAAGGATTGAGAATTCGATATTCGATGAGGCAGTAACGACATTGTAAGGAGCATTCGCACCTTATCCCCTCCTATGCAGTAGAGTCATTGATTTGGCAAAAGTTGGTATGACAAAGTTAAGCATTATCGCTTTTTATATGCTAAAAGTTGGATTCTTCTAAAGAAAAATGTTACAATTTGGATGGAGCGAAAGGCAACAAAATTTTGATTGATTGGAACATGGAATAGGAAAAGCATTTGTGTTTGTGAAATGATAAATTAATAGGAATTGGATAATAAAAAAATGGGGGTAGGGGTGGGGGGAGAGGAAGAAATGTCACATCTGACATCTATGGTCTAACTAATAAATAGTGAGATATATAATATAAAACAATTATATGGTTGACAAATGTTTTTTCATTTTAAGAAATGTATTATAGGAATAAACAAAAGAGGATGAGGTATATTAAGCGACGGATGCATGATATGTTTTTCCACAAAAGAGAGGGGAGATGTAAAATCCATATGGAAGGTTTTTTTTTATAATTTTTTTTTTCATGGCATTAACTTTTAATAAATACTTAAGGAAATTTTTAATTAATATTTTTTCAATGATAATTTGATGGTAAAAAATGGGAGAATTTAAATTTTAGACATTTTCATTAGAAACACCAAATTGTATTTGTTAAATGACAAGGCTCTTAGCTTTTAATATATAACAAAATTTGCAATTTTTTTTTTGATAATTAACAAATATTACACTTTACATTCTAAAAATTATGAAAATTTACTACAACCAACCACGTAACATATAACAAAACTTGTCAATTGCACTCCATAGGATATGAATAAAAATCTTTTATTCCACTTTGAGTGTTCCTCACGTTCTATTGACCAGAGTTTGTCTTCTTGCTTTGTAAAATAACTCACGTTAACAAATGCATATATAATTAAATACATGATATTATGTGATTGACGAAATATAGAGTAGAATTTTAAAGATCAGACAGATAATTCTTATTTGGATGGATAGATGCAAGTCGCATGGTTTGCATGTAATCAATAGTTTTTAGCTGTAAATCTATCTACATTGTGAAATTCATAAATTTTTGTTATAATTGAAATGGTTAATACCAGTTTTGGGACGAAGTGCAAACACCCTATAGAGGGAGTTTGCTTGCTTTTTAAATTTTTTTTTAATCATTCTTAGCATACTTAATTATAATCAGTGCTACCTTTTTTTTTTTGCTAGGTACCTTTAACTTTTTTGATGAATAAAGGTACTATTAATCATTACTTAATAAATAACATTTATTTATTTTGCTTTTGTTACTAAGAGGAATCGAGATATTGAGTGGTGAAAAAAGCAAAGCAATTTTCCTGAGAATATTTGGAGGGATTTGTCAATTGCCTTTTCTCAAAATAGGGCAAAAGTAGATTCTTTTACAATCTGTAACTAAAAATAATCAAACAATAATAATAATAATAATAAAAACTCAAGAAAATGATTGAACGTTCTATGAAGTGCACATTGGTCTTTGAGAGATTAGACTGTTAGTAAAGACCCTGTCAATTCTAATTAAGGATCCTCACGAGTCATGAGCAGATAGGCAAAGATAAATGTTGAGATAGGTGGAAGTGGAACAATCGAATTGATTGATTAATCGTGAGATGGATAAGAGGGGTTTGATAATGCTACATGGGTCATAATTTTGGTTCCACAATAACAAAATTCCATGGCCCAAGGTCTGGGCCCAAATGAAACAACCAAGTACTAACCCAACACAGAACTATGTAAACGACCTGACCCAATTACTTATTATCATAAGATCAATTAAAAGATAAGTAAAATAAAAGGCATTAAAAAATAATAATAATATTTTTGCCAAAAGGCTAAACTTTTAGGCTTGAAGGATTTTATCATTTCAATGATACCATAATAACCAGAAGGTCCAGAAAAAGTTAACAAAAAAGAAGAATGGTTGTTGACAACAACAACAGTTGTTGTAGCCAAAGCTCAATCCTCTACTACTGAGGATGCAATCTCTAGTAAATCTGTTCTTAATGTTAAGAGTGAGCCCAAACATTAAACTCTAGCAAATTCACATTCAATAAATAAATGATCAACAATTTTCCTCTATTGCAAAAAAGTGCAGCACTTGTACAATTGTCCCTTGGAGTTTCCACCAAATTCTCTAGATTTAGGGTTTAAGAACTTGGCCTCCTTCAAGCTAAGGATAGGCTTGATTCAGCAGCATCCAGTAAACTTTAGTCACTAAGAATGCACCAGTTTATTCACAAGGCCACACCAGTCTGTACTCATTAAATTTTGAAATTGGGAGGTTCACTATTGAAGATGCATAATGTGGATAGTACACTTTCTTTACCAAAGTAACATTCCATTGTGAGCTGATTCATGATCCAAATCCATTTCAATTGATGTTTCTGGTGGCTTTCTTCTCCTAATACACAGTTTTGGCCAAAAGTCATTATTAGTAATATGTATTAAAGATAAATTTCTTAGGACAGAATGCAAAAAGATCCCTAGGGTTTGGGTCTGTACTATCAATTCTGTGTTATTAAATCTAAGGTTTTAAGAATTGTCTAAGTTGATTCATCCATCTCAATTTTATTAACTATAATTTATAAGAATTGATATGTTTGTACTATTTAAAAATATGATTTTTATAGTAAAATAGTTATATACACACTATGTGACCATTTGAGAAGGGTGAGGTTTGGGTTGCATCACAGAGACAATCAACACAGGAAAAATATATACCTAAATTCAATTCCATGCAAATTTTAAAGCAAGAAACTAATCTACCAAGGAAAGCACAAGTGTATAGAAATAACAATTTATATCTATTCATTTAGTCCCGTTTATAATACATGAAACTGTGTACTAGGAAATAACTTAATTAATATACAGCCTACAAGAGTATAGAAATAATAAGTGATCTCTATTCATTCAATCCCTGCTTGTTTAGAATACATGAAAATTGTGTACTAGGAAATAACTAAATCACATATTTCTAAAGTAGCAATATATAAACTAGTACCATAGTTTTCATCATCATCATCATCAAGTCCATCAAAGAACGAATCTTGGAGGAGGTCAGTGGCAGATGGTCTCTCAGACATTGGGGCCAGGCACTTCTCAATGAACCCCTTGATCTCCATATCTTTCACCTTGTTCATTGCCTGTGGTTTCACACCTGAGGTCACCTTCTTATATATCTTAGCCACACAATCACACTCACTATATGGTATCTCCCTTGTCACCAACTCAAGCACACACATCCCAAAAGCATATACATCCACCTTCTCTGTATAATTCTCATCATATAGTTCAGGCGCCATAAACTCCGGCGTCCCAAGAATTGAATGTGCTACATGCTCCTTTTCCATCGCTGCTGCTAACCCGAAATCTCCAATCTTAACCTCACCAGTGTTATTATTGATAAACACATTGCTGCAATTAAGATCCCTATGAATTATGCATGGCTCATGCAAATGTAAATACTCCAAACCCCTCAGTATTTGTCTAGACCACTTCTTCAAGGCCTTGGTTGAAATACGCCTGTGTTTCTTCCTATAATCCCTCAAATTCCCAGACGTGCACACCTCAGTTATAAAATTCAAAGCCATGCGGTCAACATCTATCCAAGCACTAAACAATTTGATGATATTATCATTCTCTAAAGTTTTCAGCAACTGCACCTCTGAGTTTAACCTCTGTAACATGGCCTTGTCATCGGTGAATCGGTTCAAGAAAACCTGATTCCAAGCCACCTCTATACCTTCTTGTTGATCAAAAGCCCTATAAACCTTTTTCACCGCTCCTACACCAAGCTTGTCACTGTATCTCCCATACCGACCTGTTGGATCAACCTCTTCAAAGAGCTCAAAGTCCATGTTTGATTATATATCAAACAAAAAAAAAGAAGTCACACGCTGAAACCCTTTTGAAAGAAAGTAATCAAAAACTAGGAAAACAAAAGCACCCAGATGGGAAAAACACACGGATTCTTGAAAGAAAGGACTAAGAACGGTGATTAAATAAAAACCGAGGCAGAACAAATCACTAAGAAGTAAGCCGTACGAGCTTCTTTTAGGTATAAAGTGTGACAAAACATGTTTACCATACTCTATGAGAGAGCAAAGAGAACAAAGTGATCAAAGCAAAAAGAAGGCTAAACAGAATGATGAAGAGAATTTTTTGATGTGAAGCTTTTGGGTCTGGGAAGCGATCAAATTAGGCAGCGTTTATATATGTAAAACAATTAGAATTAAGATCTTGTAGGGTTTTTAGTGTAACTCTATCCTAGAGTTACTATAATCCCATCCATCCATTTTAAATGTGCGGATTAGATTTTACCACATAATCAATAATTTAGATAGATACTAAAATTGTAATAGTGGAAGTTTATAACTTTAGAGGATTAGTAGGGTATTTTTTTTTGCTTTAGGATTACTAGGTTGAGTTATCCTAGGATTTATTGTATTTACACCGTCAAATCCGGTGCTAATTTTTTTAAAATCATATTTAGGGTTGATTTTGATTTGGATGTAAAATCGATTTGCATAAGGATTCTAAATTTATTTATAATACATTATTCTAGTAATATGATACTAAATTGAATTTTCATTATATTATCTTGTAAGATGATTCCCTTAATTCCCTGGTGATTTTGGTACTCCCTTGCGCTACAGAATCGGTCTAAGATTCTAAAATTTTAATTTTAATTAAATTTTTTTTGATGGAATAATTTTTATTAAATTGAATTGGCATAATTAATTTTTATATGTTGCCCTAATTTTTTTTTTAAACAGTTTTATATATATTTATTTATTTATGGAGAGAAATCTGAAAGTTGACTTTACTTTAATTACTTGGGGAAAAAGATTAAAAGGATAAAGATCAAAATATACCTAAGGAGCTACGTGTAAATCAAACTTCCACATCATAGTAAAAGAATTAAAACTATTTATTTTTTAAAACCGACATTGTATATAGCTTTTAAATGCTATTAAAATTATGGCAATTCTTGTTTTTTTTTTTTTTTTTTCCCCCCTAGATTTGATTGCCAACTAACTACAAATACAAATACTAGTAGGAGTAGGATAAGCTTTTCTTTAACCGACTATCTCAAAAAAAAAAAAAAAATTCTTTAACCGACATTATACATAAGAATTAGTATAAATATTCTTGTCCTCAAACCTTCAAACCCACCATCATATTTTTTCTTTTTGCTCCAAGTCTCTCTTTTTGCGTTCATATTTTATTTTGCTTTTAGAGTTCTTCCTTGTGTTCAGTCATGAACTACTGTCAAATTCTTATATTCTCTTATTGTATTCTATATCTGTATTTTTATTATATTTTTTTCTACATCTGCTCTTGAACTTTCTTAATTCTTTCAAATTTGGGAGAAAATTCATGTCGTCAACACAAGAAGTAAGTTTGGGGTCTGAAGTTGATGAATTCATGGATGAGAAAAAGGAGGAGAGAGCGCTAGCAAATAGAGAAGCGGTAAAGCGTTCACGTACAAAGAAAGAAAAGGAGTGGGAGGACATAGTCAATGAAAGGAGCATGGTATTAGAGGATATAAAGAACAAAAGAATTGACATTGAAAACTATGAGAACGACCGATCTACGACGGAGAAAGATAATAACTCTTTGAATGCTGATAATTTGATTTGGAATCAGTATCTGAATTGCATGAGCTTGTACAAGGAAAAACTTGGGATTTCAGACCAGACACAGGAGACTCCGGCACCTATGTTCAATCGTTGCGGCAGTCCCAGTTTCGACACTGATTAGTTTGCTCTAATTTTAGTCTAAATTTAGTTGGAAATTTGAATGTTTTTGGAGTAAGTTTGCTTGACACAAGTTTGTCTCTTTAGGTAGATAGAGTCTATCGGAATGTTTTAATTTGCAGTAACTTCAGTCTTTTTATTCAAGTTGGTAGTGAATGTATTGGTTTTACAATGTGATGTGATAATGAATTTAATTTGGTGCCACTTTAACAATATAGTATAAATCAATTTCTTAATTAATTAATTTTTTTGAATTCAGGAATTGACATTATATGCATAGCGAAAATACATACTAAAAGTAATAACACATGATGATGAGGCAACAGGTGTATGCGATCTAGGCTTGTTGTTTTCTCGGCATTTTATTGTTTTTTTGGGTTTAGCCAGGTCTTCTCTCTTTCTTTGTATTGCTACTGCCTAGCCTGGGAAGTATGCCCAGGTGCTTTACTTTGTATACGGAATATGTATTGTTTCAGAATACAATTTTTCTAACTGTTATCTCAAAAAAAAAAAATTTACTGGAAAAAGAACTTATAAATTAATATAGTAATAATTAAGAGATTTGAAATTTAATTCTCGCTTACACTAAAAATTAATTAATGTTTTAATCGAGAGCTAGCCAAGTCTTCTCTCTTTTTCTGTATTGCTACAGCCTAGCTTGGGAAGTATGCCCAGGTGCTTTACTTTGTATATGGAATATGTATTGTTTCATAATACAATTTTTCTAACTATTATCTCAAAACCAAAAAAAAAAAAAAAAAAAACATTTATTTTACTGAAAAAAGAACTTATAAATTAATATAGTAATGATTAAGAGATTTGAGATTTAATTCTTATTTACACTAAAAATCAATTGGTGTTTTTAGTCAAGAGCTATCCTAGTCTTCTCTCTTTCTTTGTATTGCTACTGCCTAGCCTGGGAAGTATGCCCAGGTGCTTTACTATGTATACGGAATATGTATTGTTTCAGAATACAATTTTTCTAACTGGTATCTCAAAACCAAAAAAAAAAAAAAACATTTATTTTACAAAAAAAAGAACTTATAAATTAATATAGTAATAATTAAGAGATTTGAGATTTAATTTTCACTTGTACTAAAAATCGATTAGTGTTTTAGTTTGATTCAACTTGTACTATATTCCTAATATGCCCACTTTTAGAATCCTACATAAATCTTAGTCCTTTGTGTGATTATTTCTTCTATTTTCTATTTCTATTTTATATATCTCCACTATCTTTAACTTTACTACAACAAATAGATATCCACTATCAAGGCTTCAACTAACTCTTTTATGATTATTTCTTCTATTTTTCTATCTTTGTTGCCCGTAAACTCACTATTTTGTAACTACACTCACAGCAAATAAGTATCAAGGCCCCTGTTGTCTCAACATGCACGTAAGATTGAGAGAAAGTTATTAACATTTGACTTTTAAGATTGCATTAGAAGCTATTATTGCCACTTATAAGAATTTAATTCCCCTTAAAATAAGTCAACGGACTTGAACCTAGGTTCTTTCTTTGAAGAGAAATAATGAATTATGCAATTTCATAGAGCTATATATAAGGTTCTAGGCCACTTATAAGAACATTAATAAGTAATCCTTCAAAAAAAAAAAAAAAACATTAATAAATAATGAATGTGTTAGTATATATTAATTCGATTCTTTTGGGATATTTAAAGAAGGTTATTGTTGTTCTATTTTTTTTTTTTTTTTGGTAGAACTACCGCAACATGCAATAAAGGAGAGGAATTAATAAGAAAGTTGTATGAATCACCACAACTAATTAAATGCAAACAAAAATGTACAGAAATTTATAAGAAAGTTCAACAAAGATCAATTTATATTGGTAATATTGGTTGACATTGTGAGCCAAACAATGGTTTTTGTATCATTGATTATTTGTTAAAAAACAACCAGTTGAATCTATTGGAAGATGTGCAATCTAGAAAAGCTCGCTTGAGCGAAACGGTTAGGCCTCTCGAGCGAACTTCATTCTCACTCAAAATGAATAAATTAAGCAACTTGAAAGTTTCATGTATCTTGCTCGAACAAGACAGTCATAAATTGTTTTTTTAAAACACGACTTGTTGACCAAGATGTGCAAAGTTTGTGACTTAATTAGCTTCTATTACCCCTTTAGATCTTACTCTTGCTCTTGGAGTTGCACTCTTACTGTAACAGTATATATTTGACAAAAACCTTCACGAATCCATTTTTAAAGAAATTACAAAGTTCCAACATGAAGTGAATTCATATAGTGTAAGCTATGAAGCACGGGTGCGTTTCGGGACTCGGGTGAGGGTGCGTGACTCGGCAATTTTTGAAAAATGTGAGTACAAGTGCGGCGGGACTTGGTGATTAAAAAATTATTAAAAATATTTTTATATAGTGAAGCAGAAGAATGGCAGCCACTGCCCATTTTGGCCTGTTTCGGCGGCTGTTTTGGCCGGAATCGACTGTATCAGCCTATTTCGATGGCCGTTTCGGCCGGATCGGCATGTTTCGGTGGCTGTAACAGCCGTATTGGTTTCCGTTTCCACCGGAATTGGCCCATTTTGGCCCGAATCTGGCCGAGTTGACACAAATCCAAAAAAAAAGGGGAGAGTCAGCGAGTGGGACGCCGGACGCCATGTCGGACTTCGGTGCGGCGACCTTGGAGCTGCGTTGGTGCTTTCTAGAGTGTAAGTTCACAAGTTCACTATGGGATGACCATATAGTAATTTCCTATGAAGCTCCTCTTTAGTTTTCCAATTTGTTACCAAATCTCTGAAATATTATCTTCATTACTTTGATAGCAGATTTGGTATATGTAATTTGATTTTCTACATATATGTGATACCAAATATCAACTTGATTTAATTTTAATTGGAAAAGTTACATTAGGGCAGGTCTAAATAGAAATTTCACAAGATCATCATACACTTAAAATTAAAAATTAATTATGAATGGCATGGCAGAGTCACGACATGTTACAAAATTTGCAAATCTCAATGCATGGCGATGGCATATATGTTTTTGCAATTTTTTAGAGAAAACCAAGAAATCAAACTAAATTTCTCTCGTCCTTAGGGTCCAAATCCCACTTGTTAATTACAATGAAATAAAACTAAAATCAACTTCTAAATTCACATTTCAGCACAAATTGAACTTAACAATCTATCAAATAATTAATCCCTGGATGTGATTGTGCTATTTTACAGGCAGCAACAACAGCTATTTGCCATCTTTTGACAAATTCTGCATAGTCCTCCGATAGTGCTATATTTGGATAAACAGTATCAATGATAAACGTCTTAAGTGAGACCGCGATGTCAAGTAAATCCTTAGCAAAATCAACATGACTTCCACTTCCATCAAACCCAACCCATTTAATCTTCTTGAGACATTGATGGGGATACTTTGAAGCCTTCCATATGTTGTAATTTTCCACTAGCTTCTAATAACCAAAATATATTGAAGTAAAGTAATTAATTGTTTGAGTTAAGCATGATCATTCACAAAAAAAAGAGATGAGGATCAAGAACATATATAAATAGTGAACATAGTAAGGACTGAATGGTCATCGTACCTTATTTTCAGATGGTTTGTGACTATAATCCATTTCCAACTGCCACATGCAACCAAAAAAAAAATAGAAGAAGAAAAGAAAGATATTAATATGGATAAATCAGATTACATTCCTGATTTTTTATTTTTTATTATATAAGTAGATTACATTCTTGATGTCAAGGTATTCTGTCAATTTAATATTGTATATATATCAACAACATAAGGAAATAAGTTGTCTCATTTAACAAAACACAGCACAAATCAAACAATCATGGAATAAAGCATACAAATATCTTTATCCTAGTTGCCACTCATATTAACATGATAAGTACACATATCATTGTCATAGCATGCAATCATGTGAGTATATTGTAAAATCAGCATGCCAACCTGATTTTAACAATAATTAATATTAAAGCACAAACTAAGTTAATATATTATGGAAAAAAAAAAAACATACAATAAATATCTTGATCCTACTCAAAACTCAAAGTATGCATATATCACTGTAATAGTAATCATGTGATTATGTAGTAAAATCAGCATGCAATTTGATCTTAACCATATAATTAATATTAAAGCACAAATTAAGTTATATATATATATATACACGCACAAACATATACTTCCGTAATATATATGGCACTCATAACCGTATAATTATTCTAACAATATACACTTCTCAACTGTGAGCTGCAAAATAAGAAACTAACCTCCAATGAAAATATCTTCAACAAAGGAGAGGCAATTATAAGAGCAATTAACGGAAGGAGGCTGTGACCTAGATAAGTGCGAACCTTCAATTCCACTTTTTTGAGGTTACAAAATACTGGAAGCTTGTATGGGAACAACAGAGTTCTGTCAACTACCTAATTAAGAGGAAAGAAAAAACACATTCAATATATGTAAATGATATTCCAAATTAAAGGAGAGGTTAGGAAAAAACAAAATGGGAAGCATTATAAGAAAACTTTTCACTAACCTCTTTGGTAAAATATAATACAAGCTTCTTAAGTTGAGAGAGATAGCTTGCATGTTGGTCAGAATCAAACTCAATTGATTCACAATATTTCCCTCCAAATGCTACCTTTGAAAGAAGAGGAACATGCTTTAAAGTCATATTTTTAATCTTCGGTCCAACGTACCCAAAAGAGACAAGATTTGGTGCTGAAATTTCAAGATTTTCTAAATTTGAGCAGTGAGCTACTTGAAAGATACTCAATTTGGGTGGCTGATCAACAAGCCTGAGATTTACCAAACTATTGGAGCTACTCACATATAGTTCCTCAAGAAATGGACAATTGGATACATAATGCTCAAGAACCTCTCCAATGACATTTACTTCAGTCAAAAAAAGTTTTGTTAGAGGAAAATCTTTCATGACAGGGAATTTTTTCTCAATAGTGTAATATTGTTCCAAGTTCAAATCAAGCATCTTGACCCAATTTTCCATTGCAAAGTTTATCCACTCATTAACATCACGAGATGTTGTTCCATCGTAATCAAGTAAAATGGTCAGTTCTTGTGAAGGGTTATATGTACGAAAAACATCAAGGGTGAACCTACACTTTCTCACAGGACGCAATTCTATATCAGGTGATGACATATAATCCTTGATTATTAGACTAGGGACATATGTCCATAGATTTTTCCATCTACATGAAAGAACACTAGTCCTTGCTGCTTCTTTGACTGGCAAGAGATATAAGATATTTGTAAGAATCTCGTCCGGTAATTGGCTTATTCGATCCTGTAATTAGTCTTCGTAGTTAGCATGGAAACAAAGAATTCAAAACACATGAAAAATTAACATGTCTTCAAATTTATAACCACCTATTCTAATATCATGATAATCTATGCTTCATTTAAAATTTAAACTACCATCATATCAATAGCCACCACATGTTTTAAAGTAATTAAGTTCTTTCAAAATATGAGTCAATATGATAATATATAGAAGAATGAATATTGTACCATATAAACTAGCAATTCTAGCTAGGAAAAATGTATTTTATTATAAGACAAAAAATCTCTTTCAATATATATGTGGAACTCATGTATTTTAAGAGGTTTGAGACAGGCTTGTATGATAATCTCTCTGATCTCTCTGATTAAAGGTAGGAAAAAGAAGAGAAAATAAAAATAAAAGCTAATTAGATCAACTTAAATAACCCTAGGTACCTAAAGGTAGTATTTGCATGTATTGCACATAGACCAAACCAATATATACAGTTTTACCTAAATTTGTTTATTTATAAAGTACAACATGTAAATTACAATGATGGCCACACGGCCCACACTATACATATATAGCAACTATGTTCATGAAACATGAAGTAAAAGCATCACAAATATAAGTAAAATTTGCATAACGAACTAAAAGTATTACTTTATCCATAAATAATTAAAAATAACTATAAAAAAAATTGATGATAAGGAAGTTAATCAATGACAACCTCAATTGTATTGAAAAGAAAAAAAAATATTTGATGTTTAATCTGTGAATTTACCTTTAGTCGAAGAGATATGATCCGAGAATGATAGATTCTTTTTTTTATTGAATCCTGATTGTCCATTGTTCAACTATCTGTAAAATATAACCCAAAAAAAGGAAGAGCAATATTTTCAATAGAGAGAGAGAGAGAGAGAAGCCCTAGTCTAGCAACCATGAGATTCTAGCTTACCCGCTGAATAGGCTTAAGAATACCACAAACAAAACCGTGATAAATATCCAAGAACACCACACAGAAACACAGAGAATAAGAACCTTCTTTCTTGTTTGTAATCAGGGACACAACGTTCTTGCATGAGTTTTCAAGGATACCTTTTATTGACAAAAAACAAAAAAGGTCAGTGGTCAATTATATAGGTTTTTTTTAACCGACCTCGAATAAAATAGGAATGCCAACTTACTCTTACTAGTTCCACTAGTTGGATTAATAATCTAGAAAAATATTGCGGAAATTCTTGATAAAAAACAAAGACTAGCGATGGTTCATTATATAATTGTTTTTTTAACCGACATTGAATATAGCTTGTTAATTCTTTGAGAAATTTATTATCTATGAGAATTCTGTACGTAAAAAAACTAACTTTTGCCTACAAAAAATAATCTAATTTTTAAATTTCGTAGAATAGATAAAATTGCCAACTACTAATATAATATATTATGAATCTAAAAAAAAAAAAACTGTATTTTTTTTTTAATTTTATAATTCGAGAGATAAGAATGCCAACTAAGGATCAAAATATACCTAAGGACCTACGTGTAAATCAAAATTCTATTACCATGCGGTAAAAGAAAACTTTTTTTTTAATAAACCGACATTGTATATAGCTTTTCCAACTACAAATACAAGTAGGAATAGGATTATTATTCTTGAAAAATAAATATTTATGATAGTTATTGACAAAAAATACAAAGACAGTCCATGGTACATTATAAAGCTTTTCTTTAACCGACATTATACATAGGAATTAGTATAAATATTCTTTGTCCTCAACCTTCAAACCTACCATCATATTTTTCTTTTGCTCCAATTCTCTCTTTTTGCATTCATATGTTATTTTGGTTTTAGTGTTCTTCCTTGAGCGAAGTCTTCATATATTTCCATTGTTCTAAGTGATATCTCGCTAGAAAAACCTCAGTTCTCTCGAGTTGTTTAATGAACTACAGTCATATTCATACCCTTCTCTTATTGCATTCTATATCCGTCTTTTTATTATATTTTTACTACATCTACTCTTGAATTTTCTTTTACTACTTTTATTAACACCTTTTTGAGTTCATCTTCTTTCAAATTTGGGAGAAAAAACATGTCGTCGGGGTCTAATGTTGATCGATTCATGGATGAGAAAAAGGAGAGGAGAGCGCTAGCAAATAGAGAAGCGGCAAAGTGTTCACGTATAAAGAAACAAAAGGAGTGGGAGGCCATAGTCACTGAAAGGAGCGAGGTATTAGAGGATATAAAGAACAAAAGAATTGAAATTGAAAACTATGACAACGACTATTCTATGACGGAGAAAGAAAATCATTCTTTGGATGCTGGAACTTTGATTGTGAGTAAGTTTCTGAATTGCATGAGCTTGTACAAGAAAAAACTTGGGATTCCAGACCAGACGCTCGAGACTCCAGCACCTACGTTCAATCATTGGCAGTCCCAGTTTAGACACTAATTAGTTTGCTCTAAATTTAGTTGCTAATTTGAATGTTTATGGAGTAAGTTTGCTTTACACAAATTTGTGTCTTTAGGTAGATAGAGTCTGTTGGAATGTTTTAATTTGCAGTGCCTTTAGTCTTTTTATTCAAGTTGGTAGTGTCTTGGTTATCTTTCTTTAGCCTATTATTAAGTTCTATTTTCGTCTTAATAAATTCGTTTCTTTGTTACATTAATTGCAAGTGATTTTTTTTTTTTTTTGGGTTTTTTGCTGAATAATTTCAAGTAATCTAATTGAATTGCCATCTGGTTGTTTATCAATTTGCATAAGCCCTTAGTACACAGGCAAAGGGCAAAGCTTGCTTGATAAACGGCTTCAATGGCTAAAAAGGTTGTGAACTTGTGATATGATAGCCGCCGTGTATTCTACATTTAGGTCAATCGATCAAACCAAAAAGTATTGAATCCGGAAACAAAATCTAAAAAAAGAATGCCTAATTTAATAATATTCTATGGAATGGCCTTCGACGGCCTATTAATTATGATATCATATTTATTCATGACCAATATATAACGAGAGGAATTAAAATTTGTATGTCAAAATATCATTATTATGATTCCTCCATACATGCCTTTGTCATCACACTTGCAACGAAAGGGACAAAACACAATAACAAATATGTAATCAAATAATCATGACTTGTCATAATTTGTAAATTGTAATATACGGAACAATATATATATATATATATATATATAGAGAGAGAGAGAGAGAGAGAGAGAGAGAGAGAGAGAGAGTTTATTACGTTTAATTATAAAAAATAATGTGTATTTGCAAACTATTTTTGTTTCCTTCGGTAAATGAGATTTTTTTTTTTTTTTTCTCCATACATACGTATCTACATATAGTCTATATTTATATATATAATATCAAACCAAAGTGTGAACTTATAATATGTTGACACATGCTTAGGAAGAATTATAAAACACGGGTTGGAAGCTTTTTTTTTTTTTTTTTTTTTTTTTCTACTTGGTGTTGATTTATGCTTTGTTAATTTTTTTGCTTGCGATTCACAAAAAAGGGATAAAATGGGCTTTTGCCCTTTTTTTAAAAAAAATCCAGCATTTTGTCCCATTTCTCAAACTAATTAGAGAAATATCCCTCTTTTGAAACTCGATTTATGATAAATCGAGTTAGGCCCTATAGCGACGTTTTTAAGGAGCCTATAGCAACATTTTTAGAACCTATACTGGCGTTTTATAACTCGACTTCTATGATATCGAGTTATAAGTAAAAAAAAAAAAAAAAAAAATTGCCAATAACTCAATTTTATGGAGTTTGAGTTACAAAACGCCACTATAGGCTCTAAAAACGTCGCTATAGGTACTTAAAATGCCGCTATAGGGCTCCAGGATTTTTTTTTTTATTTTTATAACTCGATTTATGAAAAGATGGGTATTTCCCTAATTAATTTGAGAAAAAAGGCAAAATACTGGATTGTTTTTTTAAAAAGGACAAAAGCCAATTTTTTCCCACAAAAAAGAGATTCTAGCATGTGCATATATCTCCATTGGTGTTGGATTTGAAGTATTCATAGTCAACACCTGGGAAAGACCTTCTCATCAAGCTACACATTTAGGACATTGTAAGTCCCAATAATGATAGCAATTTTATATGTCCTTACATTATTTATTAATTTGGAGTACTAGTAGCGATTATTTATTGATTTATGCTACGTCCTTGTATGTTTTATATCTATTTTCTAGAATTATTTATAGCTACAAATCATTAGGATTAATTTTCTCATGCACATCCTGCAATATTTATTAAGAAAAAAAAATCTATTGATTTATCTCTCCAATGTAAAGAATTATATGCTACAAGCTTCATTTTAACCATTAAAATAGTTCAATTTTTTTCTAGCCAAAATGGGCAAATGCCATTTTCGCGCAAAAAATTCAGCATTTTACCATTTTTCTCAAACTAATTAGGAAAATACCCCTGTTTTGAAACTCGATTTTGAAAAAATCGAGTTTCAACGTTGAGTTCATGGAGCTCGAGTTCCAAAACGCCACTATAAGACTCCAGAATTTTTTATTTTTTTTAATTTTCAATTTGTTATAACTCGATTGTCCAAAAATCGAGTTTTAAATTGAGACTCGATTTTTAGAAAATCGAGTTTTAAAATAGGGACATTTTTCTAATTAGTTTGAAAAAATGGGCAAAATGCTGAATTTTTTTTAAAAATAAAATAAAAGGAAAAAGCCCATTTTCTCCCTTTTTTCCTACTATTAAATCAAATAACTTTTACGGTTGGTATTATATGTTTTCAAAAGGACATGGTCAAACTCCCTGATGGGAAAAAAAAAAAAATTGTATGTTTTCGATACCAAGATTTTATATGATTGAATCTTATATAATAAATTTTTGTTCCCAAGGATACAAATTTGGTTTAAACACAAATTTCTACATCAACATTTTTTCTTTTAAAAAAATAATAATAATAATAAATAAATAAATAAATAAAAACCGGCCCTAAGCAAATGATGGTCTCTTAAAAGATATCCACAAACTCTAATGTAGCAAGACTTCTTCCATCACCACTCTCGTTTAACTTTCAAACCTCTCTTCCTTACGATAGTATTAACCTAGATTTCTCTCCTCATGTTTGTACACCACTTTTCTTTCCATTCAAAATCTAATAATGAATCATGATGATA
Source organism: Quercus aquifolioides (assembly GCA_019022515.1). Taxonomy (NCBI): domain Eukaryota; kingdom Viridiplantae; phylum Streptophyta; class Magnoliopsida; order Fagales; family Fagaceae; genus Quercus; species Quercus aquifolioides. Next base: position 5,093,176 of record CM032335.1, on the reverse strand, counting down.
TATGTTTTAAAGTACCCACGTCGATCTAATTGGTCCACTTTGGCCATTTGGTCCTATTTGGTCTACATCGGAGCTATTCAATCCACTTTAGTTCTATTCGGTCTTATTTTGTCCACTTCGGTCGTATTCGATCTACTTTGGTTGTTTTCGGTCAACTTTGGTCATATTCGGTCCATTTAATATATTTTGGTCCATCTTGGTCCTATTCAGTCTATGAGGTTCTATTCAGTCCATAATGGTCCTCTTTGGTCCATTTTGTCCACTCTAGTCCTATTCGATCCACCATGGTCCATTCAATTTGGTTTATAACCATTCAATTGTGTCAATTTGGTCCTTAACATTTTAACGTTGTGTCAATTTAGTCCATATTGTTAAGGTTGTCAAAGTCAGGATCCTACATAGGATCGTAGAAGATTGGTGGGATCGTGGATTGTTGGATGGAAAGATTTTTTTTTTTTTTTGAACAAAAAAAAGCAAAAAACACATTGATAGTGGCTTTATGTTGAATAGTCTCATAATGTACACATTCATTCATAAATAAAAAAATAAAAAAAAGATTTGCATCAATATGATGCCATATTTATATCATGAATTGTCGCGTGATTTCCATGGCTATTGCTATATACCTATACTTTAAACTAACGAAACAAATATTTTTGAATTTTAACCCAATGTATCCAAAAATTTCACCAAGAGTTTTAATTAGCCATCAAGTGCCAAAATAACTATTATCAACATAATTGGAAAATATTTTCCAAGTTCTAAGTTCCAAGTTCAAAATCCAAAATAAGTTTGCAAATAGCAACTAGCTAAGTAGCTAATCATAGTACAAAATCCAAAAGCAAAATCCACTTGGAGAGAGGGGAGAGAGTGAGAGTGTTGTCAAGTAGATTTTAGGGGTTTAGGGAATAAGTTTTTAATTTAAAGTGATGTTTTTTTTTTTTTAATTTTTTATTATTAAGTATAGTGCATATTGGGTTATTTCTATCCGTTAGGCTAATTGGATTTATTTATTTTTTAATACCAACTCAAAGCAGATTTGAGTTTTTAATTGGATAGTTCAATATCGTAGGATTGGTACAATCCTACTAATGCCACGATCCTACATGGGATCTTGAAAATTGCATGATCCTATTGTGATTTGAGTTTTTTTGACCGAGTAGGATCTTAAGATCGTACAAATTGCAAACATGACAAACCTATAAAAAAAAAAAAAAAGTTTATTCTATATCAACGGAAACAAATTTTTTATTTTAGCCGTTTGTCACGTTACCAATTTTCATCTAAGAGATAATGGCAAACACTAAATTGACACAATACTAAAATGTTAGGAACCAAAATGACACAATTAAGGACTAAATTAAAATATGGAGTAAATGATAAGAATCAAATACATAGTTTATCTACGCCAAAAACTGATTGGTGTTTTGGTCTGACAATAAAGAACTATTACTAAGAGCAGATGCTATAAATTAGAACTCTCTTAAAAAAAAATAAATACATAGTTTACCTTATATTTTTTTAACCGACATTGTATAATATTATATGAAATTTTTGACAATTTAGTATGTAAAAATATAATTTTTTTCCCAACCAAAAAAAAAAAAAAAAATCTAATTGTTGAATTTCGTAGAATAGATAGGATTGCCAACTACGAAGTATGAATTATAGCACAAAGTATAATTATGAACCATCTATTTAAAAAAAGAATATATTATGAATCTTAAAAAAAAAAAATACTATCACATTTTTTTTTTTTATAACTCGATAGATTGGATTGCCAACTACTACTATTAGTAGGATTATTAATATTTATAAATAAGTAAAAAACTGAGTAGGATTATTAGTGTTTTTTTTTTTTTTTTTTTTTGAGAAGAAGGATTATAAGTATTTAGTAGGAGTGGTTAACTTTTAGTGCTATGGGTGAGCATGAAAGACAAGGCCTCTATTTTGGGCTTAGAGCCCATTAGTCATTGAAAAAAACAAAGATGGGCCGTTCCTATTGAATATTTAAATTATTTTATATCAGAAATTAGATATACATATGTATTTTAATTTTAATTTTAAAGAACCAAATGTATTAAATAAAGAGAACTGAAAACTGAAAAGCACTTTGATCGATCGCTAGGAAAAGCAAATTCCTTCGGATTTTGAAATTCCAATTCCAATTCCTCTTCTCTCAGGAAAATGGATTCCTCAAACCTCACCACGCTTTCCGAAGAAGAAACCTCAGGCTCAGAAGATCAACATCAACAACAACAACAACCTGTCTCTGCCTTTGCCTCCGCCTCCGTTCCAATTCGCCCTCCAACTCAGTGAGTTCCCCTAACTCGCTCTCTCCAATTCACTGTTTTCATGTTTTTTCTCTAAATTTCAATGGTTTTTGCTGTAGAAGTTCGTTGCAGAAATACGCACCGTTGGATTGGTCCGCTTATTTTGATCGTGAGGATGACATTCGTATTAAAGATACAGAAAATGTTAGTCTCAGTCTCAGCAATTGGTGCACTGTTTATTCTAATACAAAAAGCTTATTTTTTGGTGTGCGTTTGTAATTTTAGGTATTTCATGTATATATGGCGGGAACAGAAGGCCCTGTGGTTTTTTGTTTACATGGAGGTGGCTATTCTGGGTATGTCATTGCTTTCATTTTAAATGTTAAAGTTGGAGCTTTGATTGATTTAATTCATTTCTGAGTTGTGTAATGTGTGTGCTTTAGAATGATTGTTTGTTTTGCCATTCATAGGAAAAAAAAGTTTGAATGCGTTTTTGTGCAATAGAAAAAAATGGGGTTTGATTTTTTTATGAAAAAATACATCATTTTAACTTTGATCTTGAGGATTTTATGAATTTACGTTTTTTTTTTTTTTGCGTTCTTAAAATGCACGTTGTTTAATACACGCACGCGCGCGTGTGTGCTTGTGTATATACAGTGGGTTTTGAATCCATGATCTTGTCGTCTACCTTACTGTTATAAGGGAAGTAAGTGTCATTTGAGTTGGAGCTCATTGGCTATACGTAATGTTAGCTAAACTATGGCAATGTGATTTGATTACATTTCATGTTGTACTTTCGCCAGGCTTTCATTTGCGTTGGCAGCAAGTATAATCAAGGAGAAAGCTCGGGTAGTAGCAATGGATATGAGAGGACATGGGAAGTCATCAGCAGAAAATGAACTCGACCTTTCTATTGAGGTGTAAATATAAACAGCAGAAAATTTATTCCGCTGGTCATGTAATTTAGGCCTTTTTTTCCCCCTTTTAATTTTTTTTTTTTTTTTTTGTCATAGTCTCATTAAAATTGGTACTTTCATATTTGCAGACTATGTGCGATGATGTTGTGGCTGTGGTGAAAGAAATGTATGGAGATTCACCCCCTGCAATTGTACTTGTTGGCCACAGGTTGAGCTACTTCCATCTAATGTTCTTGTATTTTATAGTTCTCTTGGTTAGTGGAAATCCTTTAAGAACAGAGGTTGGGGGGGGGTGATGTTTACATACATGGTTACATTGATGAAGTGACAATTTAGTTACAAGTCAAAAGTGTTTAACGCCTTAGGTCTGATTGCTTTTTCTTCAGTATGATGTATTAGTATTTTCTTACAAAGTTAAAATTGTAGTTTTGTATAAGCAATTAATCCATATAAAGTATATGGACACATACAAGAAGAGATAGGGAGAGGGTGTTATGTACAATTTCATGTTTTAGTGATAGTTTGGAACTTTGGTGATGTCATTTCATGTTCTTAGGAATAAAGTGGAGTCATGTTTTTTGAACGTTCTGTGTAGAGGGTTAGTTCAAGGAAGGGGCTAATTAGTCTTTTTAGATAGGGGGAAATAAAGAGAAATTTTAAAATTTTCAGGGGTTGGGTAAGGTAAGGAGATGTTAAATAAATTTTTATTAAACGCTAAAATTTGGTGGAATGAAGAGTAATTTAACTATGCAAATTGGTAAAGAGATATTATTACAGGATGGATGTTTTGGTGTCAATAGAAAGTTTTCGAAGAGTGGAGAGTATTTGTGACACACTTTTACTCTTATTTTGCTTTGTTTTCATTAACAAAACTTAAAAATCTTACTTAATTCTTCTGTTTGATTAGACTTTACTTCCTTTACTACATTAACTAATTATTATCATTGATCTAATTAACTTAACCATCATACAGCATGGGAGGCTCAGTCGCCGTGCATGTTGCTGCAAAGAAATCATTGCCTAGCTTGGCTGGACTTATTGTTGTGGATGTTGTGGAGGTTGCTTTCTACAATATTATGACCTTGTCGCCGCTGCCTGTGATTATTTTCTTATCAGTGGCACATTGAAGCTATGTTGACAATCACAAAATTTTCAGGGAACAGCTATGGCTTCATTGATTCATATGCAGAAAATCTTATCAAGCCGGATGCAGCATTTTTCAAGCATTGAAAAAGCGGTACTTCTTGTCTAGTTTTCTATTTTACTTTTCTTTTCTTTCTCTTTTTGGGTAAGTGAGTTTTGATCCCAAGGGGAGGGGAAAGGGAAATTCAAACTAGTGATCTCCGCTTCATGATGCCTGGTCCCTAGTCAATTGTGGTACCCCTTGGGGTTAGTATTTTATGTTACTTGGTTTATGATGGAGACTGTGTGTAGCTGTAGAAGTTTTATCCACAAGCCATAATTTTTTCTTTATGGGTTTATCCCTTGAAAGTCAAACAATAATTTTTGACATCTTTTTTAGCTGCGGTCTAAACATTAGAAAATTTTGCACCAAAATTCATAGTCTGTTATGCACTTATATCTCAGACTGTACGAGCATGGTGCAAGAGAAATCATATCTTTGCTTGTTCATTGTTGCTTTGCTTGTCTTTGACAAATGACAGGTGGAGCAAAACAGGGGAGAGGACATCTTAGCTTTGTAAATTTTACTTATTAATTTTTTTTTTAAAAACTAATAAAATTTTTTTATCTGGAGGATGAAAAAATTAAGTCTTGAGCTACTTTTTTCTATAAATTGTACGTAGAAATCTCAGATTGGTGATGCACTAATCTGCTGCCTCATGGGCCAACATAATTTTTCACACAATGTTGGAGTAGCACTTCTAAGTTTAAGTGATATTTTTTTGTGTAAGCCTATTTTCACTGCTGAAGTTTGGCAGTCATAATGGATTGAAATATTTGTTTGTAGATTGAATGGAGCATAAAAGGAGGCTCTTTAAGAAACGTGGATTCAGCCCGTGTGTCCATCCCTGCTACATTGAAGTATGATGATTCAAAGAAATGGTAAATACTTCTGTAATGTAACTATACATTTTATGTTGTGAATATTTCCAAGTGTCCTGGATTCCCCAATTTTATCCATTTACATGACCAGTTGGGGCCTATTATGGTTTAGTCAGTGTAGACCGTGGTGCAGTACCTAACAGGCATTGTTCTAATTTTGTGCTGCAGTTATACTCACCGAGCTCGTCTTGTAGAGACAGAACAATATTGGAGGGGCTGGTATGATTATTATTAGTACTTACATTTATAACATACCTAGCGATGATGCTTAATTTGGAGCTTGTGGGTATTAGATTTGATACCTAACTCTTCAGTGTATATATGAGATCAATTGTCTCATTTTGTATTCTTGGATACTGTGGTTTAACTGTCCTAATGCTACATCCATGCATGTAACAATGGTAGCTTTTGTTATGTAAGGCATTTTCACATCAATTCAACTACTGAAATTAGTTACGCACAGGTATGAAGGCCTTTCAGAAAAATATCTGTCATGTACTGCCCCAAAGTTATTGCTGTTAGCCGGAACAGACAGACTGGACAGGTTCTTTCCACTAAACTTGCCTTATATAATCTATTGAAGTTTAACAATATCATCAGTATTTTATCCCAGTTATTGTACCTTTTTAACAACTGGCTGGCTGGTCTCATAAAATTGAAATTGGTCTGGTTGATTTTCTAAGGAATTCATTGTATTGTTTTGTGACAGAGCTCTCACAATTGGTCAAATGCAAGGCAAGTTTCAAATGGTGGTTGTTAGACATACTGGGCATGCAATACAGGTTCATAATAGTTATTTTTTCATGGTGAATTTCTTTTTGTATTTCTGTCTTTTTTTCTGAAAAGTTGTTTAACTTTTATTTTGCACATTGTTGCAGGAAGATGTACCTGAAGAATTTGCTACTCTGGTACTGAACTTTATCTCTCGCAACCGTATAGGACCTCATGGAGTTGAGGTTGGTATCCGTATTCTCTTCCTTAATATGATATCTAGGAAAGGGATTCTGGACCTCTGGTATTCTGTAGGAATTAGTTTTTTGTTTAATTTCTTCAAAACCTGAGTTGTGCATTCCACCTTAGAGATCATTAACTTCAAGGTTTCATGTGTAGAAGCACCAATGAGCCTACCTCCTCCACCTAAAAGTTCTAGGTAGAGGGTGAGGTTGTGGGTTCAAGACGCATTGGGTGTGTGTGCAACTTACCAATAAAAAAAAAAGTTTCACATGTAGAAGCAATGCTTGGTGAAATGCCATGGGGTTTGGCATGTCTATTTGAGGCTTCTAACTCCAAAGTTTTTGGTTCTTGTGAGCCCCCACCTGGAATGCCCCAGCGGAGAGTGCCTAGACTAATTTTAATCCCAAAAGTCTCTAGTTTGACTCTTAGCTGAGGCATTTCGCGATTTACCCGATGCCTGCTCAATAGAGGTGTGTAGGCATTCGGGGTTTTACTCTTAGGGGTGTCCCACTGGCCCATACCTTGAGGGGTTTCCTCATCATTTTAAAAAGAGTTTTTGGTTCTTGTGAGACACTTGCCTTATTTGTTGAGGGGCTTAATTTAGGCCTTGCTAGGAAATGTTTTCAACTTCTCATCATGTGCTTTGTATTTTTCCATGCAAGTCCCCTTTTTTGCACAAACTAGGCGAGAAATTACAGTGTGCTGGTGCGGCATTGTGCATGATTTGAAGATAGTATTCTACAATTCTATTTTGTCATCTAGGTTGTCTTTGGAATTAGATGTCTAACCTGGCACGGGAAATTAGGACAATGAACAATGATCTGTCACTTTTAACTTTTTAAGTTATAAGTTATTCTTCAGTTTAGCACTCAATCTTCTTTTTAAATGTTCTGCAGATACAAGGTCTCCGCCGGCCATTCCAGCCTCAACCTTGAATCTGATGTTGGAAAATCAAATGATGACAACCTCCTCCACGATGAGCAACCTTTTCCATGACTTTGGCCTTTTCTCGGTTATTGCTTCTTTTTCTTTGTGGGTGTTGAGGGGGAGGGGGTGTTTTCTTGGGGTGGAGGTAGTTAATGGAGAGTCAGAAATAATGATAAGCAGACAATGTTGGTTGTTTATTTTCTGAGATTTGCCAAAGCTTTAGTAAATATTTCCAGCTGTTTTCTTTACTAATTCTAGCTTAATTTGCAATCATAGCCTACAGCAAATCATTTCACAAAGGTCTGCTAATACAAGCATCATAATCTCCGTAAAAACTGAGAGGATCAAAGTTACAAATGGTATGATATTTATTGCCTTAATCAAAGCATTTAGATCCTACTCAACTCTCAAGTAACGACCCAGTAGTACCTCGTTTGTGTAAATTTGTAATAACTCTTTAGCGAGATTAGACTCTCTTTTAGAAGGGTCTTTATAACTAGTGAATTAAGGATACATGCAAAAAAAATATGTACACATGTTGATTATTCGATTACCATGTGTGTGTTTTGCACGGTTGTGTATAGACTGATTTTATTTAAAAAACGATAAATTATATATAAAAATCCAGATTAGTTTGCAATTTTTTAATTAGATCATCCAAAGTTCTAAACTTATGAAATCATTTCAATTTCAAGTTTTTGTTTCCTCCTACCATGGCATCTTTGTTATCATGGACAGTAAGAAAGCATAGAAAAACTATTGATAAAATTTTGTCTAAGGTTATCCATAAATTAATTTGACAACCATTGAACTGAGAGCACAAAGAGAGAAAATTTTGTCTAAAACCTATCTAAATAGAGATAAAAAAAATTCCCCAAGAACGAGTTTTGCTCGCTCCAACCATATCACCCACTTAGCCGAATATATATGCAAGGCAAAGTTTCATCATCTAGAACGTATGGTCTTTTGGAAAGAGGGCATGATACCAAGAAGCACCCAACCACATAATCATTCTTTTCATCACTTTCAGTTCCAAGATTTTCAGTTCAAGGGAAATGACATCAGAAACTTAATCCTTAAGCACAGTCGAACATTATCAAGAATCAAAATAAAATTATCATTAGCCCAACAGTATATTCGGGAAATATTCATGAAAAGCTAACTGAAATGAATGTTACGTTTGCCAATTACAGCAACCTCTTTCCTTGGGACGCAATGACTAGGCAAAGCTCAACAAACAAAAGAGCATTGCAGACCTAAATGGTCTAATTTATTGGTAAAAAATAGTGCTTTTATTCGCACTCTGGGAATCTCCAACAACTGCAAAATGGAATTGGGGAACTAAAAGTCTGGGAGTATTTAAGATGCAGTAGTTTGCTTCAAATATGAAATGAGGTCAACCCGTTCCTGTGGCTTCTTCAGGCCGGGGAATACCATCTTAGACCCAGGAATGTACTGCACAAACAAAAACAAAAATCAGAGGATTTAGTAATGAAAGCTACAACAAAACACTCACACCAAAAGAATTTATCACACACAAATGCATATACTTGCACCAATGAAAAACCACTCTCTAAAACATGCAAGGCGGTATTCCCAAAGTAAGATAAACTATCTTCAGTTTACTCTCTCTATTGCATACACACACATGCAAGGTGATCATTGCATTTTCTAACATTATGACAGTGTCTTTTATATTGAGTTGATTCATACCTTTTTGGGGTTCAGCAAGTAATCATACAATGGCTTTTCCTCCCAATTCACAGCCATGTTCTTGTTAGCAGTTGAATAGGAGTACCAAAAGTTGTACCAGACTGCCTTCCGAACAATCCATGCAGATTGGGACCTGAAAATTTAGAATAGTTTTATACACAACTCCAAAACTTTCAAGAGAGTAGCGATCACAGCAGCTTTCAAAAAGAAGTAAGCACAAAAAATTCTAAAGCATATTTACAAAACTTATTAATAAACTAACAAGTGCATCTGCATGAAGTTATATCCATAAGACACGTTACTTTTCTCAGAGCATTCATCGAAAGAAAGAAAAAGCCAAAGATAGTTTGTTTTTTGTACAATTTAAATCAGTGCCCAACCTAGTAATGAAATCCTTGAAATAGCCAAATATTGTGAATTTTAGCAAACTTGAAACATGTTCTCTGCAACACCTATCACAACGTCCAATAATGCAATGTCCAACAATCTTAGCTCGGACAAGAAATTTCTCAATTAAACAACAAATCAAACAACAACCAAGGCAAACTTCTTAATTAAAAATCCAAATAATTTCATAATTCATTTCTACCTATTAATGTGGAAAACAGTCCATATCTTTTAAAATCGGCATCTAAAGCTTTACACACCCACCAACAAGGAAGTTTTGCAGGTAAGAATCACTCCAAATCTAAAGTCTTACACATCCATAAAGTGACATATACTTAAGTTATAACATAAAATATGTATAACAACAAAACATAATGAGTTTAACCATTAATCTCATGTCCAAAGATCAATAAACATCCCGCATCAACAAGCGAAAGCGGCCACCTTTAAGCTACCTATTTTTGTGTACTCTTCATAATATACACAATAATCCTTTCTCATGTTACAAAAAATCAATCTTACTTTTTTTTTTTTTCAAAATTATATTTTTAAGACTGCTTGACAATTCCCATATCACTAAACAGCCTTCAAAAATAAATTCCAGCTCAAAAAACTGTTTCTATTCAGAGAATAACATTACAGAAAAAAAAAAAATTTCTTCTTTTATTTTTTTTCTTTCAACTTTCTAAGTAGCCAAACAGATCACTCGAATCAAAACCAGTCAGATCTATTCAAATTTCATTTCAACTACATCCTCATAATTAACAAAAAAACAGTTCATTCAACCCAAACAGATCTCAACAGATCAAAACCACACAACAAAAATCCAATATACATGAGCTAAAGTCACAAACTTTGAATTTCAATTTATCACTGAGATCCAAACACGCCGCAACCAAATCGAATGCATATATATATATATATATATATATAAATAATCAGAAAAAAGCGAATACCTTGCTTGTGACCAGCGCCTTTGTCAACGGTGTGGCACTGAGCGCACTTGGTTTTGAAGATCTTCTCTCCGACCTTTGGATCGCCAGGTGGAGCTTCAGAAAACGACGCCATTTCTCTCTCTTTTTTCGGTTCTTCTAGTAGAGGCTGAGAAAGTTGAAGCGAAAAGGAGAGGTTTTTAAGAGCAAAGCTTAAAAAGAGAGAGAGAGAGAGAGAAAGAGAGTTTGCTGAAATTTCTAGGAAGAGAAGAATATTCGAGAAGAGGTGGCTGAGAAAGGGAGCGTGGTGTGCCACAGACCACGCGGTTATTGCCTCTTTTATACGTATTAAATTTGCGAACAAGTATTTCTAAAGCCCTAGCTTTTTTGTCATACACGTGGCGGGTTTATATTACTCCGGCTCGAGCCGCTCCGTTGTAATTGTTCTATGTGGCAGACTGTGATCGATGATTTAATATTATTGTATAGAGTAGTTTTTTTTTACTGTTTATTACAGATTTTGTAAGACAATTGTGACAAAGTGTGCGTTTACTAATATTATTAGTCAAAATTTCCTTTCAATTTTGTTAGGCATGACTTTTTTGAATGTGCCATTCCTATTTTTTTTGTTATTTTTTATAGTCTCTAGTCAATGAATGGTTTCTTTGTTTGGCTTCTAGCTTTTTTTTAGTGAAGGATACACCAAAAAATGGCTTCACCAGTTCGGAGCTTTGCTAAACTCATGGCACTCATGCAGTGGTGGCTCCAATTTTTTTTTCTAAAGGGGTCAATAAGAAGATGTATTTTAGGTAGGAGATATATCTTGCAGTCTACATGGTTTCTTTATTCAAATTTGTACATAATACTAGTAAGATAATAAAAAACAAACTATAAGTTCTTTAGGTATATTGTTTTTTAATACAATGAACATACTAATTATTGCTTTTAGGATTAAATATTGGAAATCATCTATTGTTTCTAAATACAATAAACATGTTAAGTATTGTTGTTAAGTGAATTTTAATTATTAAAGTTTAGAATGTTTTTATTTATTAGTTTATGTCTATACTCTTACAATTATTTTATTTAACAATTCAACTTCACTTTGATAACAATTGGTTTTTGTAATTTTATTAAGGAAATTTTTGTTGTGTTAACATTTGTTTTTATCTTCACCCAATCAATCTCCTATCCCACAACCCTGGTCTTTTTTTTTTTTTTACAAAGAATCACCATCTATCTAATTATTGATTCTTTTTTAGTGTTAACATTTGTTACCCACTAACTGATTAACCCACGCCCCTAGTCCCCACTCAAGAAATAACAAATTAAAAGTACGTTCAAATTCAGCCACTCTAGTCACATATTTGGTCAAAAGTATAAATTACTTGAAAATTGTTATATCCATAACATTTTCACAATAAATCCTAAGTGCTAAGTTGTTACCGATTCTAATTATAACATTATTTGCAAGAATAAATTCTTAACAGGGTCTTCTTCAAGCTTATATCAGTTGAGCCTAAAAAAAATTAAAGTCAAGACGTTCAAAATTTTATTTTAGGAAGTCAAAAGTTACTCAAAAAAAAAAAATTTAAAAATATTACATAAAAAAAAATGTGGCCATCTTAGGGGGTTCATTTGAACCCCCTGAACTAAAGGTGGCACCGCCTTTGACTCATGGCAATTAAATGTTCATTAAAAAAAAAAAAGATGATTAATGAATTTTTTTATATGATTGAAAAATTTGGTGTGTTTTGAGTTTTATAACAAAAAAGTGTTTTAAGAATTTTAAGTTCTTTTAACAAATTATTTCTACAGATTCGTAATTTTTCTAAATTCCTTGAGGTTTTTAAAAAGGTAAAAATAACTTTAAAGTTAAAGTTAAAATTTGGAATTTTTAGGAGTTCAAAACCACCATAAAAAACGTTAGAGTTTTTTATGATGCCAATTGTATAAACATTGGAGCTAACCTTATGATGCCAATTGTAAATAATAAATAACTTTTCTTAGACTCCTCTTGGTTGCCAAGGAATTGAGGAAATGCTATTTGCTAATCATGTGTGTGCGTATAATTCCATCTGTAAACTCCACTTGTGTTTGTGCTTAATGTCACATATTTTGTACACAACCGGTCTCTAGCTTAGAAAGATAAGGTTGACAGCTAGCTTGAAATTTGGTCACTTTATTATGAATGGAAGTGAGAAAACAAGCCTGAATGCCCTAAATATGGATAATATCACAAGTAATTGAGCAGCCACTTATAATGGTTCAATGCAGAACTTATGTATGCCAAAAATTAAAGGAGACCAAGTCCATTGCAGCTAAAGCTGAAAGCAAAATCCTATACGCATATTTGTCAATTTAAGTAAAGAATCATTGCTTGTAATAGCCAAATTATTCATCAAAATCATGATTAGTCTGGCACAGAAGCAAATCAGCACCAACAATATTATCACTAGAAGAGAATAACCACTTCAAAATTATTTAGATCTATCGAATCTTTTTGTTGCACTTATACAGGACAATGAAAACACTAAAAGCAAGAAAGGAATTACATAGGGCAATGTTTTTGACAATTTATTTTCACTCTTCTCCTTAAAAACCTAAGCAATGCCTTCAAGGAATGGATAATCACTGTATCCAAGAACAGGGTCAGAGGTGTAGAATGTGTCTCTGTTGTACTTGTTGAGAGGAGCATTGAGCTTAAATCTCTTAGGCAAATCGGGATTGGCTAAAAACAGACGACCAAAAACAACAAGATCTGCATGGTTTTCAGCAATAGCTTTGTTCCCATCTTCCCTGTCATAACCCCCAGCAACTAAAAAGCTACCCTTAAAAGCCTTTCTCATTGGCACAAGACTATGGGGACTTTCACTCTTTTCTCCAACTGTCTTCATTCTTGGCTCAACCATGTGGCAATAAAGAATCTCATATTTGTTTAAGGATTCAGCCATGTAAAGGCCCAAAGCTTCTGGATTTGAGTCTCCAGATTCCATGTAGTCTGCAAAAGGAGATAGCCTTATTCCGACCCTGTCTGCTCCTATCTCATTAGAGACAGCTTCAACTATTTCCAGAGCAAACCGACAACGATTTTCGAGGGATCCGCCATATTGATCCGTTCGATCATTCACTTGATCCTTCATAAACTGGTCAATTAGGTAACCATGAGCCCCATGGATCTCTACTCCATCAAAGCCTGTGTATAAGACAAATAATGACATTTTAATGAAGGTACTATGTAATAACAAAGGTAACCATGAGCCCCGTTGTTCTTTCAGATTTCTTTCATCAAGTACAAAGTATATTTCTTCATTCCCTTATACGTTTGACCAATCAAATATCATTTATCTTATATAAACACATGAAAAGAACTTACCAGCTTCAATAGCATTCCTTGCAGCAAGTCTAAAATCATTGACAATTTGAGGAATTTCCTCTATCCTCAGCCGCCTTGGAGGAGTGAAGTCTGCAACGTTAAATCCATTAGCTCGATTTTGAGGGGTCAAATGCCTGTCAGAGGAAGAAAGTGGGGCTTGACCATTTGGCTGAAAACCTGTAGACAACAATATAAAGAAAAATAAATATCCAATTAATTCAAATGAGTTTGATAAGAAATCATCAATCACCACTTAAAGAATTAGAAAAATGAGAGTTATGATCCGTTAAATTACTTTGAAAAAGATGTTTCTTCACAAAGATTTAATTTTTATTTTAAAAAATATTATCTAAAGAGGTAATTGACAAGACCTTCATTGATTTGAAAACTACAAAAAAAAAAAAGAGAGACAAAATTAGTACTTCTTTTGGATCATGAAGGCATAATAGCTCCATTATGTGTTTCACATGATTGTACAGTAAGGATGGGGCTCCATAAATATTCCACTCCAAAAAAGGAAATTTCAAGATCTTATTACATTTAAAAAAAAGGAAAGCTCATGATCTTAGGGCTGTCTAACACGCCAAAAAGTGGTGTTTGGTTGTCTGTGACTACCATAGATATAGGACTCAATAATGATTTTGACAACTGATTTAGAGCAAGTGGTGTCTGCAAATCTAAAACAAAACTACGAAGATTTTGAAAGACCAACCAACTGAAAGAACCATGCTTTTGAAAAAGTGGCATGCAATCACCACTCTGGCCCTTTCTACTGAAATGCCTAAATAATATTCTATTCAATGGTGATATAAAACATCCTTTTTAGCTGAAATGGCAACAACATTAGCTTTTTGTCCAGCCAACCACAGTGATTTGATTTTGTTAAAGCAGTGGGTGTCACCTAATTCGTATCCTAAAAACAAAATTACATTAACATATTAGACTTATAATAGAAGATGCCCGTTCCACTAGGCAATGATCATCATAAAAGCCCCCTTATAATAAAAAAAACCATTTATAGTAGAGAAGATAATGCAACATAATAATTATATTGTTGCATAAATTTCCAAAATGAGAGTCAATCCAATTAATGCTCTTCCTCAAAAAGTATGTTTCTATTTCAAATGTGACACTTATTATGCAGGGAATAGCATTCTACAGCACCAACGGATGGTATTTCAGCAGTCAATAAAAACTTCAATCCAATTTGATTTTCTACCAAATAGGTTCACATGCAATACTTCCTTCAGGATCAACAACAATCAATAGTTAAATAGCACAATGTGGTATAGAAAACCCAAATCTACTCAATTCATGAATCATTTACCATATAGTCTTTGTAATTTAGCATATTACAAAACATTCAACTCTCTCCATCCATTACAAAAGTTTAATTGTCAACAAGCAATATTAGAAGAGAAGATATAAAGGTGGTCTCAGTCAAAGACAAACCTTGATTTGAAACCCTCCCCGTATGCCAAATTTGACAAAAGAAAACTCCACCTTTGGCATGAACAGCATCTACAATGGGTTTCCAGGCTTCAACTTGCTCTTTTGTCCATATTCCAGGTGTGTCTGGATACCTTTACAATAGCAAAGAAACCTAAGAAGTCACAAAAATTTTCAAGGCAAGAAAGGGAACCCTCAAAATGGAGATTTTCTTTCAGTGTGAAACACGGTAAGAAATTGATTACCCTTGAGCAGTGTTAGAAACTCCAGTGGCTTCAGCTATCAGTAGACCACCTTTGGAGGTTCTCTGAGAATAATATAAGATAGCATGTGGTTGAGGAACATTGCCATAAGATCTCTGTCTGGTCAATGGTGCCAAAACAACTCTGAAAATACAAATTAAATGATAACTTGAGTAAATCAAGTAAGAAATCTTTTTAATTGAAGAAAGTAGTACCCTATAAGAATCAAATATATATTTCCTATAGCAAAGTTGGGAAGAATAATATGATTAAGCCCCTTTCTATATGTTATACTAGATACTAAAAAATAAAATAAAATAAGGCAAGTAAGAAATGAAACCAAATCAAACAATTCATTTTTGAATGATTATGGTGGCGATAAGGATAGCTTCACAACTTCACCTGTGGATTGCTAAAATATAAACTTTTAAATAAGGTTTGAGAAGCTGAAGAAAAACACAAAATCAGAAAAACTCTGCCTATAATATAATGCTTTTCCTTTTGAGTAGACAAATAAAAACCTAAATGAGAGAGTGACAGAGACAGAGACAGAGATAGAATGTTTGACTTGATCTATAATTTCTTTTTTTCCTTGAGAGTTTGTTCATCGTTAAAGTACAACCATATTGTCAAGTATTAAAGATAGATTTCACAAAATGCTATACTGGAGTGGGGTAGGAGAACCTCAAAGATCCTATAGGCCCTTCAGTTATGACAATTTCTATATCATTCATAGCTAATTTGCCATGCACTTGAAATTTGAAAATACTTAGTTTCAAGTTCGGGGCCTACGTTGTTCTTAATTCATGTACCTCTCTTTTCAACCTATGTTTATATCATAAGCTTACCTTTTTCCAACACCTACAAAGCTGCAGCAAAGAGCACTAAGTTTTTTTTTTTTTTTTTTTTTTTTTTTGAAAAAAAAAAAAAGAGTGGCACTTAGTTTAGGACTGTTTTCAAACATAAAACTTAACAATTCTAATGAGAGCACTTTGGAAAGAAGGCAAGTATATATTTGTGCAGTGGACTTCAAAAGTGACTGCTTATGACATTTCAACTCTTATAGTATCCAAACCTAGCCTAGACTTAGTGTACAATAAGTTAAATTGGTCAAGTCGCTTCCACTCCTGGTCCAACCCCTGTACAAGCAGACCAAACCGAATGCAGCTGTTGACCTCTGATATTTCTTATTTCAACAGAATCACAGTCGCTGCTTTTCTAAGGTAGAAAATCATATTTTGGCAGATCCAGAAGGAAGTTTGTACTTCCCAGTTGTCTAGTTTAAACACCCTTGAGTACTGTAAATTTGCCGGTGAGGGGCCAGTGGCTTGTGCAATACATGCATGGCCACGTGTTACTTTGAGAAAATACTAGAAAAGATAAGTAAGAAACAAAATGAAGCATGTAAAAACTTGGAACAATTAATTTGATGAATTTTTATGCACAGAATAGGGTGAATTAGTTCTGTTAATCACATGTAGGTTCAAGATCATCAAATGATAACATACAGCATTTGAAGAATGACTTGGGTACTATGGCAGGGCATAGATGAGGGAGCCAAATTGGATTGCTCTTCATCATACAGAATGTGTAGTCATAGGTATCAACACAAAACTGATAAATAGAAGGATTTCATCCCCCCTCGCCAGCCCCAAAAAAGTCAGACCAAAATTGTTGAGAACTGGTTTTATAACTATAGATTGATATCTTATATAATCAAAGCAACTGTAAATATATGTAAGCACTCTCAATCTCTCATGATGAAGCTACAAATACAATACTTAGAGGTTCTGAAAACACAAAGAATCCTGACAGTCAAGGTGATCAGATACCTTAATCTGCAAATCTAAAACCAATTTACACAACAGAGATGCTGTACAAGATTCAGGTAAACCAAATGACAGCTTGATTTTCCTTTGAGATCAAGTAAACAAAATCATCACTAACAACTCATGAACTGAGTAAAGCTCAGCAAGACAGCTAATACAGATTCAACAAAATCCATCAATCTTGACATTAGCAAAATTAGCAAAGTCTCAGACTTTTAGCAGATTAATATTGAGAATTCTTGAAAAAGAAATTTGTAATTTCTTGGTTAAAACACAAAACAAACACAAATGTGAACTGACAAGAAAATGCTCAAAAGGGCAAGAGTGTTACATAATGAAAACGACATATATAAATAATCAACTACGATTTCTTGAAAGTTGAAACCTTTGTAAACAAAACAATTCATTATCCCAACTGGGATATGTCATAAACAACTTTTTTTTTTTTTTTTTTTTTTTACAAAATCAAAGTAAAAAAAAAAAAAAACCATAACGTGATTCTTTAAAAAAAAAAACCCAAAAAAAAAAAAAATCAAAACCCATCACACATATTAACAATTCAGATCATACTAAACAACAAAGACAAAAAAAAGAAAGAATTTTGCAAGGTGTATTGGTGTACCTATGGGAAAGGTTGAACTTGCCCAGTTTGTAAGGAGTAAGAAGAGGAATGGTGGGAGCTTCAGCAGCCATTTATAACGATTCTATTCTATTCTTTCCTGTTGAATGCTAGTACTTTACTTCTGTTCCTGATTTCAGACAAAAGTGGGAATGAAATGCTTGTTACACAAATGGGTATTTATAGAAATGAAAAAAGCATTAAAGACTTGTGTCCCAAAAAAAAAGTCTCCTATAAGCTAGCAGGATGGTTCCATTTGGACAATGATGTTTCCTTTTAAAATGGTATTCATAACTTCTTTCACAGCGCCTGATGTCTGTGGTGACGTTTGGAAATTCGTGGCGGGAATGGGTCTACACTCTCTTTCATTTTTGTCAAGAAAGGCAACTCATTATGACTTATGAGAACGACAAAAAAAAAAAAAAAACCCTCATAATTATGTATATACAAATTACAGTGGACTCCGGTGATGTGGATGGATCATCTGTTTTCGTATGATATGAATTTAGACGAATGGCTGTCGAAATTCAGATTAGACAGGAAGTAGTATAGAAAAGAGTTTCTTCTTCTTCACCAAGAAAAAACCAATGGGTGGTCAAAGAATGAAAAATTTAAAACAAAGACCAGCACAAAGTAACAAAGTTTGTCTCATTATTAAAGTTTGCATGGAATTTAAATTTTTGTTCTTATAAACTATTAGTTTTTGTATGGTCCTTAAATTATTAAAAACAATTTTACTTTCTGTTGATTTTCTATCATGTTTGTCTGATTTCAAACAAACTTTAGATATGAAACCAATATTTTCTTCCCAAAAGATAAAATCATAAAATTAAGGAAACACAAAAATCTACATAATTCTAGGATTTAAAACAATCATATTTTCTACTGATACATATTTTTTTATGTGTTCAATCTGACCGAAATGTAAGAAAAAGAAACAAAGAGTAGAAGATAATGATAATAAGTTGCAAAGCCTACAAAATTTTCCAAAAAGAAACAATTCTCAGAAATCATGGTTTGAGAAGACAAGTCAAGTTGATATCTTTTTCAGCCACCTTGACCTCTAGATTGGTAAGAACTTCCTTGATAGGCTCCCAAAACTTAGCCCTCTCTTCATCATGTTGGGTGCACTGCACCATAAGTCCAGCCCACGTGATAGACATGCTCATTTAATGAGCATGTCTTCATGTTTCTTAACTTTTCCTCATTATGTACAAAAGTCAGCATGTATTGGGGTTGGTTGGCTTAGGCGTGTTGGACATGCTAAGGAAGAAAGAAAAGAAAGAAGCAAAAGGCAAGAGTACCATTCGGCTATGGCAGAGAAGAAAAGAGATTTGGTTGAAGTAAAGTCAAAGTAAGTGGCTTGCATTTATTGTGATGTGAAGAGTCTTAGTGTGAAAGGAAGAAAAGAAGAAAAGGTGAAACAAATAAATAGGGGGGCCATTCGGCCAGTGAAGAGTGTGGGAAAAAAGAATTGAAGACCCAGAGGGAGGACTAAGTGCGTGAGTGAGAGCAAGCAAAAGAGAAGAGAAAAATAGAGAGAACAAGAGAGAACTTTGAGAGACATACAGCGAGAAAGAGAGCAGTGAGTGAAAAGAAAAAGAGTTTTTTTTTACTCAAGTTGTATCTTTAAATGTTGTAATCTCTATTTAATATAGTGAAATTATTCGGAGTTTGTCCCGTGGTTTTTCCCTTCAAGGAGAAAGGGTTTCCACGTAAATCTTTGTGTTATTGTGTGGTTGTGCTTCTGCTATGTTTGCTGAAATTTATTCACAATTATATAGAATTTTTCCCAACAAGTGGTATCAGAGCGTAGGTTCGATTGGGAGCAATGGCTGGAGAAGAAGGAAAGATGTCAGGAATCGAGAAGTTTGACGGCACAGACTTTGGCTATTGGAAGATGCAGATTGAAGATTATTTATATTCGAAGAAATTAGATCTTCCTCTTTTAGAGAAGAAACCAGATAGTATGGAAGAAGAAGAATGGAGTCTTCTTGATAGATAGGTGCTAGGAGTTATACGATTAACTCTAACAAGATCAGTTGCACATAGCGTTGTGAAGGAAAAGACCACAGTGGATCTGATGAAGGCTTTGTCTAGTATGTATGAAAAGCCTTTGGCTAATAATAAGGTGCATTTGATGAAGAAGTTGTTTAATCTGAAGATGGTGGAAGGTACTCCTACGGCTCAACATCTGAATGAGTTTAACACGATCACAAATCAATTGTCCTCTGTGGAGATTGATTTTGACGATGAGATTTGTGCATTAATTGTTTTGGCTTCTTTGCCAAATAGTTGGGAAGCCATGAGAATGACAGTGAGCAATTCTGTAGGGAATAGCAAACTCAAATATGATGATATTCGATATTTGATTCTAAGTGAGGAGGTTCGCAAAAGAGATACTGGTATAAAAAATGCACAAGATCAAGCTCTTGTCATGGAGAACAGGGGCAGAAATAGAAGCAAAGGGCCTAATGATCGAGCTAAATTTAATGACAGGTCACAATCAAAAGCTAGATCTCAGATTAAAGAGATGAGAGAATGCTTCCATTGTGGGAAAAAGGGTCACATAAAAAGAAACTGTTGGCATTGGAATAAAGAACAAATTGAAGAGAAAGATGAAAAGAATGATAATGAGAAGAATACTGCAGCAGTTGTGTTTCATGAGGATGTTCTGATGCTCTCTCTTGAAGAGCAAAAATGTAAGCATGTTGCTAAGAATGATGTTGAGTGGGTTGTTGATTCAGCAGCTTCCCACCATGTTATCCCCACAAAAGGGTTGTTCACCACATACAAAGCAGGCGACTTTGGTGTTGTGAAGATGGGTAACTCCAGTTACTCAAAAATTGTGGGAATTGGTGATGTGTGCATCAAGACCAATGTTGGTTGCACGTTGATATTGAAGGATGTGAGGCATGTTCCAGATTTAAGGATGAATGTGTTGTCTACTTTGGCTTTGGATCGAGCGGGTTATAGTAACCATCTTGGCAATGGAAGATGGAAACTTTCTAAAAGTTCATTGATTATTGCAAGAGGACGTGCTTGTTGTGGCATGTACAGAACTCATGTGAGGGCTTGTAAGAAAAAGTCCAATGCAGTCAAAGTTTTTGAGAAAACTCCACAGTTGAGAGTTGATAGTAATGGTGTTGCAGCCAAGAGAGTAAAATTCTCTCTACCTGAAAGTGATTTAAATGAGAAAGTGATATTTGATGAAAAATATCATGATGCTAAGAAGAATGATGAAGTGAAAGATCATGAAGGTCTTGAGCAGGGGGAGCAATATCCTCCACTAGAGATTGTTGAACCTCTTGAAAGGAGGTGTAATGAAGAACATCAAGCAGTTAGCTTCAACAATATTTGTGCTTTTGTTGAGGGGGAGCCAAGAAATTGGATTAAGGATATCCAAAGTGATATAAATTCATTGAGAAAGAAAGGTATTAATTTTGATGAAATTTTCTCAGTGTTAGTGAAAATAATGAAGAAAGTTGAGTCTGGTGTTGGCTTGGCCGGAATGAATTTTAACTGAAGAGTTGGATTGAAGATCTCCTCCGTAGTGGGCTGGAGGGGGAGATTGTTGGGTGCACTGCACCATGAGTCCAGCCCACATGTTTTTTCAAGAGCTCATTTAATGAGCATGTCTTCCTGTTTCTTATCTTTTCTTCATCATGTACAAAAGTCAGCATGGTTGGTTGGCTTAGGCGTGTTGGACATGCTAAGGAAGAAAGAAAAGAAAGAAGCAAAAGGCAAGTCATTCGGCTGGCAGAGCAGAAATTGGATGAAGCAAAGTCAAAGTAAGTGGCTTGCATTTATTGTGATTTGAAGAGAAGAGTGTGAAAGGAAGAAAAGAAGAAAAGGTGAAACAAATAAATAGAGAGGCCATTCGGCCAGTGAAGAGTGTGGGAAAAAAGAAGTGAAGTCCCAAAGTGTGAGGACTAAGTGCGTGAGTAAGAGCAAGCAAAAAGAGGAGAGAAAAATAGAGAGAGTGTGAGAAAATACACAGTGAGGAAGAGAGCAGTGAGTGAAAAGAAAAAGAGAGTTTTTTTATATTTAAGTTATATCTCAAAGTGTTGTAATCTCTATTTAATATAGTGAAATTATTCAGAGTTTGTCCTGTGATTTTTTCCTTCAAAGAGAAAGAATTTTCACGTAAATATTTATGTTATTGTGTGGTTGTGCTTCTGCTGTGCTTGCTGAAATTTATTCACTGTTATATAGAATTTTTCCCAACACATCACATATCACAAGCTTCAATTGCTCAAGATTTGTAGTTGATGGTGGCAACTCATTACGCAAGCTCAAGCACCCTTTCATGTGGATCTCCCCTAATTTACATAACTCACCAATCTCTTTTGGCAAGTGTCTAATGCTTAGGCAATCAAAATATCCATTTTATCCACAAACTCAGGTAAGCTGTAATTCTTTGTTTGGAAGTTCAGAACTAGAACCTCAACTTTGGGTGCTTGAATGTAGCACCAAGTTGACGAGAACGATTAATCTGCAAAAAGTATTATATACGATGTGAGAGGGCACTCAACATGTATCGTGTGCTTGCGTCTTTGTGCATGTGTGATAGAGGGAAACATGAACAAACCAGTTGAGATTGATAACAAGCGGGCATTGATGGGTTGCTGATCCTGTTCTGTGCACCAACTTGGTAGAGTGTTTCCACCTATGTCCATAATCAATCTTTGCCTATGTCTTTCTGGCCCCTGGCAGCTTTCAAATATAGCTAGCTCTCTGAGAAGATCATGTTGTGTGACATAGTCTTCATTGTAATATTTGTTGATCTCACGTGCATCTTTCCTGGTGATTGGGCAAAAATTATAAGTCGGAAAAGGTTCAAATTATTTCTTCAAATGGTTCATAAAAAATTAAAAATTTCCTTCTTCAAATGTAAAAAATATATCTCAAATAATCTATGATAAAATGTTATTGCCATAAAAAGTTAATTAAGCTATAACTTAGAGGACATTACAATAATTTGTGCCTAAGGCTGTGTACAGAGTTATTACTAATTATATCTAGCAACTAGCAATGGTTACATTAAGAAAGAGGCTACAAGAATATCAGACCATAGAAATAAAGTGTCAGTATACCTTTTCCTCACAAGATTAGCTAGATTCCAGGTGGCAATTTTATGTAAATTGTAAATGGCATTGTTGCCAACTTCATCTAGTTTATGTAATTCTGCCCACATATCAATAAGGGCAGCCACAGGGATCCTTTGGTCTTCAAGAAATGAACCTAGATCCATGAAACATTCTTTGAAGATGACCTCATGATCTGAAATTTCTAGGCTTTTTCGAAGACAATCAAGCAAATCAGTATTAGAATCGAAAATATAATGACTACTAGACCAATTCTCAGCTATACTGGGCCAGGCCTCAACAGGGTTCTCATTGAGTAATCTACCAATCACTTCGAGCGCCAGTGGGAACCCGCCACAGCCTCTCACTATCTGCAATTTAAGGAACCAAATAAAATCAGTCATAGTTTGGAGGCTACAGGGGTAATATTGGCCAATGCTATAGTAACTCAAACCACATGAATTGTTTGGAAATATGAAACAAGGCTAGTAGGACCTTCTAATTTTTCTCCTTTTGCACTCAAGTTTTGGGAACAATTGGTTCAAAACAAAACAAGAAAGCTCAAATGTATGCATAAGTATGAAAGCATGATTTTGGCATGTACATATGTTTTTTTTTTTTTTGGGAATAGCATACATAAGGTATTATGTAGTATGTACTCATCAAGACCAAAACTAGAGTGTATTTCTTCAGTCATATGCATATATATACCTTACCCAATGGTGGAAAATATAAATAAGATTTAGGTACATTTCACCCACATATATATGACAGATTGACAAAGCACCTTTTTGATGACTTCAACTGGAATGTTAGACCTCCCATCTTGCAGAGATGCTGAGTGACGAAGCAGAGTTGTAGCATTGTCATCATTTAATGGTTGTAAGTTATATTTAAAGTGAAAGTGAAATCCATGAAGTGTAGTTCTTGAGGTCACCAGAATATTGCAATTTGGAATATCAAAGTATCAAGCATAAACTTCTTAAGGCGGAATTCTGATCCAGACCAAACATCATTCAAGATCAATAATATAGGATTTGATCCAATTTTGGTCAGTCCTTCCCGTAGCTGGTTGATTGCATCTTCATCACTTTGGAACTCGGGCACCTAAGTTGCCATTGAGGCACATTTCATTTCTTATAACATTGTAAACTGAAAACATGGATGATAATGGCGGGCAGATGAAGTGAATTACACAATTTCAATCGCAGCAAAGATTTTTTTTTTTTTTTTTTTTTTTTTTTTTTTTGTGGTAAAAACGATAGACAGTGTATTATTATCATAAAAAGTATACAACCCATGTATAATACCACGGGTGAGGGGGCACCAACAACACATTAATGCTGGGCCCATGAGCAAAACAAAGAAACATTGAAAATATTGGACTGACACAGCCATGTGCATGGAAAAAAATAGGACATTCACGCTACTCTTTGTGCTTCCATAAAACTTTGGTATTCCTCCAGTAAGCCTCGTGCTCCTTCCCAAATTATCTGTGGCCGAGGTTGGAACTGTTCAAAGTACACTTTATTCCTTGCATTCCATATAGCCCAAGCTGTAACCGCCCATGTCTCCAGTTCTTGTTTGCTCAGTTTAGTTTACATTTGCTTGAAGAGAAGAAAAAAGTCACTGTCTCCATTACTGCATTTTTGGATTTTTCCCCTGATCAATGCCCAACGTTTCTTGCAAAGGGGCATGTCCATAATATGTGAGTGGTTGTCTCGGGTTCTTATTTGCACAGCTCACAAGTCGGTTCCACTCGCACTCGCCTGAGGTGTAGATTGTCTCGGGTAGGCAAGCAATTAGAGCACGCTCGCCATATAAACGTTCGTATCTTCGGTGGCACATTGAGGGGCCAAATCTCTTTCCATGTCCGCGCATGAAGCCGAGCTGCTGAATGTTCTGCCTTGGGCTGGTTTTTCAAGCGAACCGCTACCTTATAAGCTGACCGCACGGAGAATTTTTGCGCTCTGTTTTCCATCCAGCAAACAGAGTCATGAGAGTTAATGTTTTTTAGCGGCAGTGACATGATCTCATTTCGTGTTTGAGGGCTGAACATGGCATCTATTTTTCCTCGGTCCCATTGTCTTGAGTCTTGGTCGATTAGCTCACACATCTTCATGTCTGGTGGTGCATCATTTAGTGGTACAGGGGTGTGAGTCAACCAAGGATGCGTGAACACGAAAAGAGGCGTGTGTATGTTACATTTTCTTTGTTACTACGCTTCTAAGGCAATAAATGCAGAGGATGAAATGTTCCAAGAGCAGTGCTTCATGACTGTCAAGAGGCTTAACACTTAACACAAAATAAGGAACATAATTAGCAAAGGCCTATCATATCGTACCTAATGAGACATAAATTTGTTTCAAATTGTAGTTTAATTTCACCTTTATTTTTTTTACTTTTTATGAATCGTAGTTTAATTTCACTTGCAGAAATTCAAATCTTCATGTGTGAATGCATTACAATCCCATTTATTCCAATTACTCATCTATATATATATATATATATATATATCTAAAAGCTAAAGTCTAACATTTATTGTTACTACATTCCTATTAAGCCACCTCATCCGCTACATCATTGACCACACCATTAGTCTTTTTCATATTTATTTTTACCTCTAATTATTTTTACAATATTAAATATAAAATAATATTTTTTTTTACAAATTCATTTTAGGCGGTTTTAACTTTACATATTCATCTATTTTAATTTTGATATTATAACTAAATAATAAATCAATGGAAAAAAAAAATGTTGTCTATATATATTCCTCTCTCAAATTTTCTTTATTCAGATTTGTACATAGTACTAGTAAGAAAATAAAAAATAAACTATAAGTTTTTTAGGTATATTGTTTTTTAATACAATGAACATACTAATTATTGCTTCTAGGATTAAATATTGGAAATCATCTATTGTTTCTAAATACAATAAACATGTTAAGTATTGTTGTTAAGTGAATTTTAATTATTAAAGTTTAGAATGTTTTTATTTATTAGTTTATGTCTATACTCTTACAATTATTTTATTTAACAATTCAACTTCACTTTGATAACAGTTGGTTTTTGTAATTTTATTAAGAAAATTTTTGTTGTGTTAACATTTGTTTTTATCTTCACCCAATCAATCTCCTATCCCACACCCCTGGTCCTTTTTTTTTTTAAAGAATCACCATCTATCTAATTATTTGATTCTTTTTTAGTGTTAACATTTGTTACCCACTAACTGATTAACCCACGCCCCTAGTCCCCACTCAAGAAATAACAAATTAAAAGCACGTTCAAATTCAGCCACTCTAGTCACATATTTGGTCAAAAGTATAAATTACTTGAAAATTGTTATATCTATAACATTTTCACAATAAATCCTAAGTGTTAAGTTGTTACCGATCCTAATTATAACGTTATTTGCAAGAATAAATTCTTAATAGGGTCTTCTTCAAGTTTATATCAGTTGAGCCTAAAAAAAAATTAAAGTCAAGGTGTTCAAAATTTTATTTTAGGAAGTCAAAAGTCACTCAAAACAAAATAAATAAATAAATAAAAATATTATATAAAAAAAAATGTGGCCATCTGAACCCCTTGAACTAAAGGTGGCACCGCCTTTGATTCATGGCAATTAAATGTTCATTAAAAAAAAAGATGATTAATGAATTTTTTTTATATGATTGAAAAATTTGGTATGTTTTGAGCATTATAACAAAAAGGTGTTTTAAGAATTTTAAGTTCTTTTAACAAAATATTTCTACAGATTCGTAATTTTTCTAAATTCCTTGAGGTTTTTAAAAAGGTAAAAATAACTTTAAAGTTAAAGTTAAAATTTGGAATTTTAGGAGTTCAAAACCACCATAAAAAACGTTTGAGTTTTTTTTTTTTTTTTTTTTCAATTAAAACTTTGCCTTTTACAATCATGTCTTTTTTCTTTTAATTTTTACAATAATGCTTGTAAGGGCGGGTTTTAGATCCTAAGCCCAAAAAAGAAAAGGATTAAGGTCTAAAGAGCCCAATACAATGAATTTATAGAGAGTGGGCTGAAAACTAAGCTTCAATGACTTGAACAACACTCACAATGGATTAAAGATGATAAGAAAACAAAAACAAACAAGTTTTATGCAAGGAAATTCTTCCTCGGCAAAGCCCGAGTAGAGTAGTTCTTGAATAAATTTCTTTTAGATTTGATTACAATTCTAGTTCCTGATGCTACAGTTTCTCTCCCTTCTATAAATTCTCCAATCCCCCCCTTGTAATGGGGTTTTTCTCCTTTATATTATTCTGTCTTATTTCATCTCAACCCTCCACGTGTAGGTCAAGTTGCCTGTCTTGATCCTTATCCTATTCGCACATTCTTGAAGTTTTTAGGGGTAGTTGTAAGACTGAATATCACTGTTTAGGTATCACATCTACATTAATGTAGTCAGAAAGTTAGCTACAAAACATTTAATGCGGTAGTAGCAGCTTTCGATTAGACATTTTTTAGCTTCCCTTTGTCCTATTCCCTCCTGATGTTTACCCCTACCAGTAGAATTGCCCTGAGGGTTGCTCTCGATGGCAGGTCAACCTTCTGACCTTTACTTTGTTAAGCCGATGAGGGATTTCTCCTCAAACTATCTTTCCAAACCCTCATGACCAGAATCCTTCCATAACTCATTGATTTGTACTTCTTCACTAACGTTTACCTGTCTTTGAACTACTAAACGTCTTTAGACAAGGCCTACGGCCCAATATACATTTCTGGACCTTTCACCTCTACAATACTGAACAAGCACATGGTCATTTCTATTATAAAACAAACACAATCAATAAAATGCAAATATTTATGTTATCATATTAAGATAGAAAAGATTTTATCAAGAATTTTATAGTTTAAATTGTTAAATTACTGATTGCCTAAAAAATTTAAACTATTAAGATATTATAGATTCAATTATTTAACCATATAATTCTAATACAAATAACAAATAAAGATGAGTTCAAATCTCTCTTCCTCTAGTATAACTATCAATTTTTTTATTTTTTTATTTATTTTTTTATCAAAGTATAACTATCAAATTATTTATAAAAACTTGCGTGGAATCTCCACCAAACCATAATCCATAATTTGAAATTTTCCAAATAGCACCATGGCTTCACTTGCCCACGCCATTTTTTTGTGAAGAAGCCCATCATATATGTATTACAATTCCAACCCCATTTGCCCATACAGCCCACATAGAAAGTTCTACTAGCCCAACCCAAAATGATAATAATAATAATAATAATGTCAAAAACTTTTCTGTCTCAGCAAAATCAGCTTGAACACTCGCCGCTCAGCTAGCCTTTGTTCTGTGTGTGAGCTCAGTCAGTAATGCGTGCTCTGACTCTGAGACCATAGAATCCACCATGGAAATCCCAAGCCTCTACAAGAAGCTCAGGTACTTCTCAAACTCTTGCTCTGTTTACTCTCTCTTCTCTCACTCCCCACACCCATTTCTCTCTCCTAAAACCCTCGTCTCACCCAATTCCTCTCCAGAAATTTTCTTCATTTCCAATCATTTTCATTTTCACACAAAACCCACTTCCAGTTCCCTGTATCCACTCATTTCCTCATCTGGGTCATCCTTATTTTCCGCTATAACCAGCCCAATTCCTCAATCTTCACAAAATTTACATTTCTATAGCTGTAACAATAATGAGTATAGACATCAGTTTTTGAATCTAGGTTTGGTTAAACCTTGTGTTAATAGATGCATTCGTTGGTTTTCGGTGTCTTCTAAGGATGTGTCATCGGGTTCAGCTGGGTTGAGTGAGATGAATTCTATTAAAAATGTTAAATTTGGAAAAATGGGTGTTGATGGGATTAGGCCAAAACCTACTCGAAAGCAAGTTTCGGAAATTATTGGCTTGGTTATGAGGGATGAAAATGATTTGGAGTCTAAGTTGGATTCTATGAATGTAACATTATCTATTGATTCAATTACTGAGGTTTTTCGGGTTTTGAATTTCGAAAGAGTGTCCGCATTGCGTTTCTTTAATTGGATTAGGGGTTCGCGGCCGGATCTTTACTGCAATTCTGATATTTGTAGTATGGTTATTGATAATTGTGGTTGGTTAGATGACCAGAAGGCCATGCTTTGTATTCTGAATGAGTTAAGGAATAGAAAAATTTGTCTGAACAAGAAGGCATTTGGGTTCCTACCTGTTTTGGTTTCAAACAAGGAATCCATTATGCTCTCTGTAAGAAGAGTGGTAGAGGTGTTGAAGGAAGTTGGGGGGTCATGCCGGAACTCTGGGATTTACTCATTGATTGAGACGTTTGTCTCTTTGGGTTCCTTTGAAATGGCAGAATTTGTGATGGAAATAACAGAGAGGAAGGCAGTTTATTACAATGTTTTGGTTAGGGAGAAGTGTCGAAGATGCGATTTTGAAGGAGCTAGAGAAGTGCTTGATGAGATGAGGCTAAGGGGTTGTTGTGATCGAATTGTCATTGGTTACAATTATTTACTTAGTAGTTTATGCAAGAATGATAAAACTGTTGAGGCTAGTCAGGTACTGGAAGAAATACAAGGAAGGGATTGGCTTCCTGATGCATTAACCTTTGAGATATTTATTTGTTACTCATTTAGACTTGGAAAGCCTGATCTTGCTTCCCAGTTTCTTGACAGGATGGTGTCAAATGGTGTTGAACCTCGTCATAGCACACATGCTGCTTTTATCAAGGGTTATTTCAGTTTACTGAAATATGAGGAAGCATATAAGTATGTGGTTGATTCAAGTGTTAAGCATAGGTTCTCAAGCAATCTAAATTACAGCTTGCTTGCAAGCCTTCATCAGAAGAAAGGAAATGTGGTCATTGCACGAAATATTCTTTTGGAAATGATTAAAAAGGGTCTCAGACCAAACTTTGCAGTGTATATGAGGGTTTTGCGTCATCTAAATAATGCAGGCAGGGAAGACTTGGCCAGAGACTTAAAGAGCAGCTTCTCTAGTTTGAGTTTACAGCCAAGTTCAGAAACTGGATGAGTTCTGTAAACTAACACATTAGAGCATTTCCAGTGGATTTTATTTCTCACTTTAATTGAACAAGTAATGAAGTTCTTCTCCTCTAAGTTTGTTTCATGTAAGCTTCAATTTTTTTAATTGAGTTATATTGAGCTTGAGGTTTCATTTTTGGTGATAACTATATACTGTTCTTTTGAGTTAAATGATTTTATTTTCAGGACACCTACACAAACTGAAAAAAAGACAAATTATCAATTTGTTTCTGCATATAAATTGTAGTGGCAAGTTCTACCTTCAGAACATTATGTTGTTCAACCATACTGTTAATTGACTTCTCAATTACTATTACAAATGATTGATATTATGAGACCTGGTGCTTGCTTATTTATTGTTGATATTTATTTCAAATTTGATGCCTTTTGTTAAATTTTTAATATCATTGATTCTACTACCAATCTTTATAAACACCACAACTGAGTGGGATATTCTTAGTGAAATTATTATGTCACACCTTCACGATCAACTAGAAAAGACAAGGGGCAGAACTTCATGATTAAATTTATGCAATTTGCTCACTGAATTTATCATTTTAAGAAGATATTTACTTCTTATGTCATAAGATTATGAATTATGCTGCATTTCTTTCAGAATTAGAGACATAAACAAGCTGCTAATAGTGTTCATGTCCTGGCACTTATGTATGTGTTTGTCTAATGGATTTCTCTTAGTTACATGGACTCTGGGCTCCTGCTCATGGTGTATCCCTGAAATCCTGGGTGAGCATTATAAAGCTAGTTCAATTGATGAAACTATCATCTGACTGTAAAAAGAAAAATATTCACAGGTATTTGTTATTAATTCTTGTCAGGGCCGGCTGGGCCCTCAACGAATTTGGGGGCCCTAGGCGAAAGCTTTAAAAAATGTGTAGGACTAGGATCGATGCTTTAAGTGGGTCTTCCATAGTCTTCTAGAGAATACTAAAGAAATCAAAATTTTAGAGTAAAAACAAAAAAGAGTAAAGACTAAAGAGTACAACAAAAGTTAAGCAAAAATGGAGAATAAAAACCCAACAACAAACCATGAAGAGGACCAAAGAGGCAAAGGGAAGACTGAAGAGAAAACAAAAAAGAACCTGAAATGAAGATCTGTGAACACACCAAATCTATTGCCAACACCAATTGATGAGTAAGCCAACTAAAAAGAGTGTTTTTTTTTTAGAATCAAGATGGAGAGAGTGAGTATTTTTTTCTTCTTTCTTTTTTCTGCCTTTTGTTACTTGTCTATTCTTTTTTTTTTTTTGCTTTTTGTTATCTTTTTTTTTGCATTTTGTTACTTGTATATTGAGAAAATCAGTGTCTCTCTTTCTCTCCCTCTCTACATTTCAAGTAAAAAACATGGGTTTTCTTAATGAAATGTGGTACAAAGGTTTGATCCAGAAGATACTTGGATATGGTGATTTTTTTTCTAAGAAAGCTAAAGATTTGGTGATTTGATTGGACTTCATGTCCTTTCTACCTTTTTGCTTTGTGAGAAACGGTTAGAAATAACTTGTTTCTTCTCAATTTTCAATTAAGGGCTTAAATAATTTGGGCGGGTCTTAAATCTTTTGGGCGGGCCTTACTTTTTTTTTTTTTTTTTTTTTTCACAACATTATATAATATATTAGTACTATTGGGGGCCCTCTTACAAGTGGGGGCCTTAGGCGGTGGCCTAAATGGCCTATAGGTTCAGCCAGCACTGATTCTTGTCAAGGTTTCTGCATGACAGGGCAACAACTATTGAGGAGAGCAGGGAGGGTTCTGAGAGTAGGCTGAAGCATGAAACTCAGAATTTCTTCTTTTTTTTTTTTTGGGGGGGTGGGGGGGGAGTGGATACACACACAGTTTTTTTTTTTTAATACCACAATAGGAAAAGAATTTAAACACTGGGCTCTAAGTGATTTACAAAAAAAGCTGAGGCTTGGGCAGCCCAGCTGGAAACCACTGCCAGTATGCCATCCCTTATAATCCTACAGCCAAAAGCAAAACCCTAATTTCTCCATGTGTCCATGTCTTCCAGTAGAACTGAGCAGAAAGGTGCTGTTCTTATCTTTTCTGGTGCAGCCAATGTGTGGCTGCATTGAGTCAGCACTGTCTTTTTTGGATTCCTCTGGTCCATGCTTAGTGAATGGCTTCTCTTGCAGCTATCTATCTTATATGCTGGTGGATTTGTACCCATTTGGTGTGGCATCCTTCGAACATTAGGCTTCCATCTCTATCTTTTGCTATATATGCTATTCCACCTCTATTGTCTTTGTGATTTTTGCTCCCATCAATCGGTAGAAGGGTTTGCCAGTCTGCTGGGACGTCTCCTGCTGCGACATTTTCTGGTACTGGCCCTGTTGGGACCTTCTGTTCTTGTACATTTGTTGCCAGGCTGCATGGAATTCAGCTTGACTTGTTTGTACAAGCCTGAATGTTTGTCCAGGCCTTTTGCATGGTGGAGTAGACACTAGACAGCATCATCCAACTTAAATATACTAGACACCTTTTGTAACCAATGTAGCATGGAAAAGGGTATTGTTTCTGAGAACTAGTATTACATCTGTGAGAATCCAAATTTGAGTATAGCAGGGGTGACACTCTAAGAGGGGGAGAGGCCAGACATTGTATTATCATTATCTTATCATCGTCAAATAATTCTTGCCATCTTTGACTCGTGAGTGTAGCGCAAAAGTTGAACCACATAATTCATGTGTTTCTTATGCAATGCTCTTTTTTCCCTTAAGATCATTATATTGCTTCAAAAGTAGCATTACAAGCAATTTGGAGATCCTATGGCTAATGGACACCCGGGAATTAACCATCTTTCAAATTAAAAGTCACTTCCAGGTTTTAATATTCATTTTACAGCTATGGGTGTTTCTTGAGTATTCTAGGTTTTTGAATCAAAGTTCTTCCTTATACCAGAAATATCCTACTTCCATGTGTATTCTAGAATCTGCAGAAGGCAAGTTCTTTCCACAAATCTGCTATATGGTTTATAACTAAGTACTTTGTTATTAAACAAAACTGTAAAAACCCTGCTACTAAAGAGTACTTGGTTGTTGTTTTGTGCTCAGTTCATATCCTTAACCTAATCAATTAGGCCAAGGGGAGAATGGTGATGGAGGCTAAGGGAATTGTTGAAGCATAAGCAATGGTAAAGTTGCATTAAACCTTTCCAATAAAGGTAATAGTAGAAGTGGACTTAGGTTTTCGTATGTTTTGAATAGATAATGTGTAAAATTCCGTTGGTGCTTAGGTCTAGCAAGTTAGTCTATTTTCAATAACTAAATTCTGATGCTTTGCACCAAGCTGCAACTTTGTACAAGTAAATTTTCTTTGTCAATCAATTTTTTACAATCATTAATAAAGCAATGATTGACTCATTGCATTGTGAATTTGTAGATACAATCAAGTCCATCCCTCTTATAGAATACTTAGTGCTGCTTGCTAGTCTCAACTCTATGTTAATTTGTCTATGTGTCTGTATGTTTTGGGTTTACATAAAGTGCATAAGTTTAAATTGTTGTTGTTGAAGGACTTTTTAACATATATAGAATATAGTCACTTTTTAAATTTCCTGATACACAATTCTTGCAGGCGGGGTGGTGTATTTGGGGTTTACTCGACAGGATTGGGTACACGAAGTGGCCCGCCTTGAAGAGGTTCCTTGTCATAAAAAAAAGTCACTTTTTAAATTAGTTGAGCTATTTTGGATTCTGATTCATATGTTGTTTTTTTTTTTTTTTCCCCCCATCTTCTCTTCTAATGTTCTGTATTGTTTTAGCTGTTTCTTATGTATCTGACAGGCACAAAAAGGCAGGCATTTATTTATTTTTATTTTTAAATTCTGGCTATCCTGCTCCCAGTAATGCTTAATTGCAATTTCCTGTGATATCTCCCATACTAAGTTGTGCTCTTTATCATTTCGCTTTGAGATAAATTTGATAAAACCAGATTGTTTGAAATGCCTCAATCAGGATTTTTTTCTTACAGGAAGAATGGGATCCTGATCATGAAACTCTGTTGGCATTGTCTTCTGATGATAGGAGGTTGATAGTTTGGGATCTCAATGGGAATTTTACATTAGATATAGATGCTTAGAATGTGCTCACTTTTCTTTTGTTTTGTTTCGTAAAACTTAATATTGGCACCCTAATTTCTCTTCACATTAATTTATATATATCTTTATGCAAAATTTGGCTATCAAGAAGATTTAGAAAAATTGGAAAATTATTGGAAATATTGTTGATTTTTACAAATTGTAGGAATCTGCTCCTTATTTTTGGTAGAACTTTCTATTGAACATGTGATTGATGTGTGCATTAATCTCAGTTGTTCTTTATCATGGGAATTTAATTGAATCTTGTGTTCGGCTTATTGATGATTTAGACTTGCTTTTCTATGTTTGAATCATGATTAGTGAACATGGAACCATGCATTGGGAGGATTCACAAACAAGTTTTGCATTTCAATATAAGATTTTTCTTGCTATTTTTAATCTGTTCTTTCTACAATGAGATGGTTCATATTATACCAAGACATTGTAGTTATGGTCTTCTTGTCTTATATATCAAATTACAATACTATGCTTAAGACTCTCTGATATATTTGTGAGAGGTCTGCGCACAAGGAATGCTTTACCTTCTTTAATTGATAACTAATGCCATTAGGATTAGAAATGAGTTGTCAGAGAGCTGTGGAAAATGGTCTTCTGGAGCTTCTATTTTCTCACAGGTCAAAAGGCAAAGATATCAGATTTTTGTTTGAACAAGTATCAGCAATGGGTCATTGGCATCCTTAGTCTCAGAGAGTTTTTTTTAATTGTAATTTCAGTTGGGTTAGGAGAGATTATAATTCATCTCCCTTTCATCTTCTAGGTCCTTTTGTTTTAGTAAACTCAGTCTTCTAGATGTCTTAAGGACAGTTTGTGAGCTTGACTGTAGTGCCCCTATTTCCATTTGATTTATATATATAAGGGAAATGGCTAGAAGTGTATATTGTGGGAGCATAGTCGACTTCTTGGAATGCTTTACAGGGTTGGAATGCTTGAACTGCCCAAACATGTTCTCAATTAAATGTAGCATTTCTTATAGTCATACAGAATTTAATACAATTTTTGACAATTCTTATTGTGTATGTCATATGAGATACCTAATTTATTATATTTAATCAAAATAAAGAGCAAGTTTCAATTAGTTGAACTGGTAATATTTCTTACCTATACCAAAACTACTGATATTTTGGTTTGATAATAATGAACAATTATCATAAAGTAAATGTCATAGGTTTGAAATACTATAGCATTTACTAAAAATAAATAAATCATAAAAATAAAATTCGTATAGAATGAACCAAAAGTTACAAAGTCTCATAAGTTTATATATTTATTTTTCATTAAAAGAAAAAAGCTGCATATGTACTCATATGGTTAACTATATTCTACTAAACTACTACCATTAAGTTCAATTCATTGTACTCATGGCAGCCATAAGGGCTCTTGAGTTTGCTAGGGAGGTGGGCATCTCGGAAGTTGTTCTTGAGGGAGACTCGCTGTTGGTGATTAAGGCATTAGTAACCAAGGACGTTGGACTTGCTCCATTTGGTCTATTGATACAGGATGCCTATGGGTTCATTTTAGCTTTTTCTTTATTGTCTTACTCTCATACAAAGAGAGAGGGCAACCAAGTAGCGCATGATTTGGCGAAGTTAACTGTTACTATCCCAAATTGTGTAATATGGATGGAAGATGTTCCATCGGATATTTTTGCTTCATATCAGGCTGATTTGGCTGGGATTTCTTAATAAAAGATCGCAGCATTCATTCTCAAAAAAAGAAAAAAAAAAAAAAAAGAAGTTTAAATCATTGTCTTCCACTTATAAACAATATATACTATCAACAATGAGCCATGAAGATAATGCCTAGTGTAGGCAAAACTGCATAGCAAATCTTAGGTTACTGCCAATCTATGGGTGTTTTAAACAAATGCCAAACAACTTCACTTGTTTTGGCTCGTCACGAAGATCTAGCTTGGCTAAATTGGCTTCTGTTGATATCATCCTGTCAACGACAATCTGTTTGTCACAGCACTCAATGCTACAAAATGTTTGATTATCAAAACTGCATTTACATAATCAAGTTTCAGTGTCAAGTACACATATATGATATATTTTTGCTAATCTAAAACTATCAGAAAGAATTATATGATTATTAATGACTTTCACTCAAGGAGGAATAAGATGATGTATATATAGTATATACACATACACATGACTTCATTTATCAACTAATGCATTAAAAATTATTGATAGAATTGTATATAATAAATCTTAATTGGACTTAAAATTATGACCTGTACAATTCTCAAGCACAAAAACAAGAAAATTATAGATAAAATCGAAGTTAGACGAAGTTACCCTGAATAAAGCTACCCTAAGTTCACCTTAAAGACGTGGTAAATAAGTTTATCTTGTGTTGTAGATTTATTAATCAATCCAAGTGTCAAAGTCAATATTAGCAGCTCTAGCTAATGAAAGTTCCAATTTTCTTTTAGAACATAATTACCAGTTATATTTCCAATTTTCTTTTTCTTAGCGAGTCTTTTTTAATGTCTTCTATACTTTTTGGCAAGAATTATTGTCTAGACTGTGAATAGTTATGGTCAAATAATAATGAAACAACATCAAATCCCATCACACAGATATAGATAGTGATTAATATAATGGAAAAAGAAGAAAAACAATGAGGAATAACATCATTAACATAGCAAATTACTGGCGTTCAAGAGAGAAAGAATGAGGAAAAATTAAATGCTGGAAATATTTGTGAAAACATAAAAATAAAGTTATTCTATTTGATCAGTCATAATAACTACTTGAATACATATAATGCCTAATAAAAATTTAAGAATGGATAGACTGACTAAAATATTTGACGAATTGAACCAGAGAAGATCAAATAATCAAACAATTAATTATAGCATTATATTGAAATATCTCTAAATCCATCGGTCTTGACAAGAAGTTCCTTTTTTTTTTTTTTTTTCAACTCAACCTCGATAATCAATATGTTTCATTTATAGGGAAAAATTGCACAGATTTTCTTTATGTTTTCGAGATGTCGACACAAAGTGAAGTGTAAAATAGAAAATTCAAAATTTTTAAAGCTATTTTAGTCCTCCAAAAGAGGAAAGTCAATGTAAATAGGAGTAGTTTGAACTTTGACTAATGTAAGTGTCTCATTCTAAATCAGAGAGAAAACTGCAATTTTCTCTTTGATTGAGCCCTTACCCATAATTACAGTATCCTTTCTCAGGCAGCCTATTCAAGCACATGTCACAAACACCACTCATGTTGGGATTTTGAGGCACTATGATATCATCGTTTTTGGGGGCATAATAACTTTCCAAGTCAGACATTGAATCCCCACAAAAGTACTTGTCAGACTCTGAATCCATGGCAGCCAACAACTCAAACTCTGGTTCCACAGGTACCTCCAGAGCTTCCGTGGCTTCTAAGATTTCTGTATCTTCAGGGAGGGTTAAAGGGTCTGGGTTTTTCGCGGCTTCGTTTTTCGGCACATGAAGCATAGGCACATTCAACTGATTTAAGTGGCAATAAGGTTTGTTTTCATCAAAGGGATTCATGGTTATGGTTAGGGCTGGAGAGAATATTAGGGTTGAAGACAAATTAGTGTTTTCATGGAAAGATAGATATTTTTTTTTTGATAAACATATACACAAGCTTATATAACCAAGCTACAAGACCCAAGATCAGTGGCGTGACTCACGATGAACTCTTTTTAATTTTTAATTTTAAATTGTTTTTGCAAAATGGTCTTCCTAATAAATCCATCTTATGAGTAAAATTAGGATAAATCTATAATCTATAATATTATTGTTTTTTATGAAAAATATCTATAATAATATTATAAAATTAAAGGCGGTTGACAATATATATTTTTTTAGTCAATTTAAAACTTAAATTAATTAGAATTTTTAGTACATGTACTTTCTTTATATGGTTGAATGTATATTGTTTGATTGTGTTTTCTTGATACACATCATTCCATATATAAATAAAATCATAATAAGTTTCTATTAATAATTATTAAATTTTATATTTAGATTAAAAAAGTAAAAGTGATTGTGGGGGGTGAAAAGTCCAACCTAACGTATTGGGCCCAATACCCTATTTGAGGAACATTGTTCGTCCGAGGAGATGAAAACATTCAATCAGAGGCCCATGTAAAAGGAGCATGTCTGGAGAGGAGCACGTGCAAGATCCGAGGAGATGTTCATTTGTCCGAGAAGTCCCATATCCTCGGATCCGAAGAAGCTTGGCCCGACAGGTGTATGGGAGGCTCAAGTGATCCTTCTGACAAATGTAAGGAGGGAAATGAACCTCAGACACGCATGAGGATAACAGGAACAAAGAAATATCTAAGAGACAGGCTTCAACCACCGCATTAAATGCACTGCACCTACCTTCCTGGCATTCTCAGCTACCGCCACTCACACAAGGCTAAAGGGGGAGTATGATGAGACATGCACTCAAGTGGGCGTCTAGATGATGAACAAGTGGACGGTGAAGATGTAGGAAGGGAGTACTATATAAGATGGGATGCCTCTGATAGAGGGGATCGAAAAATCAGAAGTAAAAAAGAGAGTATTTCATAATTGTAGCTCCAAGAATTGTAACCCAAGTTTATGAATGAAAAACACCTCTTCGGACGTGGCGTTTACATCTGTCCGAGCACGTTTTAATACAAATTCATCCACAAACATTGCTGTCTAATTCTGTTTATTCATCTCTAGCCTAGCTCTTTCACCCACTCTCTACAAATTTATTGTTTGGGATCAGTGGGCTCAAAATCCATATCTTCTTGGGCTTGGGCTACAAAAATTGTCCCTACAATTGGCGCCGTCTGTGGGAGAGCTTGTGCGAGGGTGAAAACAACAGTTGATGATGGCAGGACAAGGTGAACAACAAGCAGAATCCAGGGCATCCCAACACGTGGACCCTTTTGTCAACTTAGAGAGGAGACAAAATCGCGAGGGCAGTGTACACACTGTGCGCCTTAGCCAGAGCCAGTCACAGGGCAAAAGTCACATGTCCCATGCAGAGAAGAACCGTGACTTACAACTGGAAGTGGAAAAACTAAAAAGGGAGTTGCGCCATGCAAAGAGGAAACGGGCTTCCTCATATTCTGAGGAGGATCTTGATGACGAGCAAGATGTCTCTTATCAGCATAAATCTAGGACACCAGCCAGCGAGTCCTACACCTATGAAGAGGAGTCTCATCGTAAGAGGCAACGTAGAAGCCCATCACGTGAGGACGTGGAGAACGATGCCATGAACAGGGCTCTGAATCAGATATCCAGGTCACCCTTCACGCGCAGGATTGAGGAGGCCAGACTTCCTCGGCGCTTTAACCAGCCAACGTTCACCATCTACAATGGTAAAACTGACCCCGTGGAGCATGTGAGTCATTTTAACCAGAGGATGGTTGTCTACTCCAGAGACGAAGCTCTGATGTGCAAGGTTTTCCCTTCCAGTCTTGGGCCTGTTGCTATGAGGTGGTTTGACGGTTTGAAGGCAGGCTCCATCAACTCCTTCAAAGAGCTCACTCAGGCATTCGGCTCCCGTTTTGTCACATGCCGAAGAGTGGCCAGACCCTTCTCTTCACTGCTATCCTTGTCCATGCAGGAAGGCGAGTCCTTGAAGGCATATTTAGACAGATACTGGGAGATGTTCAACGATATGGAGGGCAACAATGATGCAATGGCCCTCAGCACTTTCAAGCTCGGCCTCCCTACTGACCACGGTTTGAGGACATCCTTATCTGACAAACCGGTCACAAACGTGCGTCAACTAATGGATCGCATAGAAAAGTATAAGAGAGTTGAAGAAGATCAGCAGCAGGGCAAGGGAAAGGACAAGGTTATCCCCCAGGAGAGGAGGGATTTCAGGTCGGACCGTTATAACCACAGTAAACCGCGGAGGGATTTTGTTGGGCAATCAGGATCGACGAATCCTCAAGCGGTCAACACTGTGTTCAAAGAGCCAGTGCACCAGGTCCTGGAAAAAATCAAGAATGAATCATTCTTCAGGTGGCCGAACAAGATGGTAGGAAACCCCGAGAGACGCAACCATAATCTTTACTGCCAGTACCATCAAGACCATGGGCATACCACGGAGGATTGTAGGAGCCTGTGGGATCACTTGGACCAACTGGTTCGCGATGGTAAACTGAAACACCTCTTGCATCCCTCCAGCGGCCGAGGGCAGACGGGCTCAGGGCCACGCAGAGATGATCCCTCAAAGCCGCCGCTAGGGACTATAAACGTCGTCTTCGCCGCACCGGGGAGAACAGGATCCTGGCCATTGAAAGTTATGTCGGTAGGCCGACCATCCGCAGGGGAGTCAAGCCGAGGACCGAAGAGAGCTAAGTCTGGTACCCCGCTGGTTATGGGGTTCTCGGACGAAGACATGATTGGCACCATCCAACCCCATGATGATGCACTAGTCATCACCCTCAGAATAGGAGGGTACGATGTAAAGAGGGTGATGGTGGACCAAGGTAGTGCTGTGGAGATAATGTACTCAGACCTCTACAAGGGGTTAGGCCTAAAACCCCAAGACCTGACGCCATACAATTCCCCCTCTTAAGCTTTGAAGGAAGGCCTGTCATCCCGAAAGGCCGGATACGCTTACCTGTGCAGTCCGGCTCCGAGGTGGTAGAGTTGGACTTTATAGTTGTTGACGCATATTCACCCTACACGGCACTCGTAGGCAGACCTTGGATTCATGCACTTAGAGCTGTTCCTTCTACTTTGCACCAAAAGGTCAAATACCCATCTGAAGGGCGGATCCATGAGATCCGAGGAGACCAGTCTGTTGCCCGACAATGCCTGGTAGCTGCCATTCAACATAAGACACAAGTCGAGCCCTCGGACATAGCCGAAATGGATTTATAGCAACTACAGTCTCGGGGGTTGCC
Source organism: Quercus aquifolioides (assembly GCA_019022515.1). NCBI lineage: Eukaryota > Viridiplantae > Streptophyta > Magnoliopsida > Fagales > Fagaceae > Quercus > Quercus aquifolioides. The sequence continues at coordinate 5,052,399 of CM032335.1, read as the reverse complement.
CGTCGAAGATCCAGATGAAGGCACTCGATGTGAGGATCTAACGAAAGTGGTTATTGGAGATGATCCTGATAGGTTCTTTCAAGTCGGATCTCAGCTGCCTCTTCAAGAGAGGGAAGAGCTAATAGAGTTCCTCAAGTGAAATCTCGATGTGTTCGCCTGGAGTGCTTACGAAACCCCAGGGGTAGACCCGGAGTTTATATGCCACCACTTGAAGGTGAATCCACTGGTCACCCCCAAGAAACAGCCTATTCGGCGCCCGTCCAAGGAACATGCTGACGCAGTGAGAGAGGAGGTAGCGAAACTCAAACAAGCTGGGGCTATCAAAGAAGTTTTTTATCCTGAATGGCTGGCAAATACCGTGGTGGTAAAGAAGAAGAGTGGGAAATGGCGAGTGTGCGTAGACTTCACCGATTTGAATAGGGCTTGCCCCAAGAATCCATTCCCTATGCCGAAGATTGATCAGCTGGTGGAGGCCACTGTCGGCCACCCTCGGATAAGCTTCCTAGACGCCTTCCAAGGCTACCACCAAATACCATTAGCCCCGGAGGACCAGAAGAAAACTGCTTTTGTCACCCCTATTGGTAACTACCACTATAAAGTGATGCCATTTGGCTTGAAGAATGCGGGTGCTACCTACCAGCGGATGATGACGAGGATGTTCGAGCCACAACTGGGCAAAAATATCGAGGTCTACATAGATGACATGGTGGTGAAGAGCAAGGTTGTAGCCGAGCATGTGAAGGACCTTGAAAGTACCTTTGAGATTTTACGAAAGTACAAGCTACGACTAAATGCTTCTAAGTGCTCATTTGGGGTGGGGTCCGGCAAGTTTTTGGGATACATGGTGACCCACAGAGGGATTGAGGTCAACCTCGACCAGATAAAGGCCATCAACGATCTACGAGCTCCTCGGAACCCCAAGGAGGTTCAGAAACTAACCGGAATGACTGCTGCCCTCAATCGGTTCATCTCTAGATCAACAGACAGGTGTCGGCCCTTTTTCTCTCTGCTCAACAAGTGGAAGGGATTCGAATGGACTGAAGAGTGTGCTTTGGCATTTCAGCAACTCAAGGATTATCTAGCTCGGCCACCAATCATGTCCAGTCCTGAGCCAGATGAGGTACTGTTCGCCTCCATTGCCGTGGCCCCCTGTGCGATGAGCCTGGTGTTGATACGATCAGACTGTGGTGTACAAATACCAGTTTATTACGTAAGCAAGTCGCTGCATGAGGCTGAGATTCGTTACTTACCTCTGGAGAGGGCTATCCTAGCAGTAGTGCTTGGCACACGGAAGCTACCTCACTACTTCCAGGCCCACACAGTCATTGTTCTCACTCAACTCCCACTCAAAGCTATACTCCGAAGTGCTGATTATACTGGTCGGATTGCCAAATGGGGTACAATCATAGGGGCTTTCGATATAAGATATATGCCCCGCACATCGGTCAAGGGTCAGGTCCTCGCGGATTTGGTGGCTGAGTTCACGGAGCCCCAGTTAGAAGAAATAAAGACCACGTCAGGCATGGATGAAAAATCAGTTGGCATGATCTCCCAACAGAATCCCTCCCATTGGGAAGTGTACGTTGATGGCGCGGCAAACCAAAGAGGTTCTGGAGTTGGGCTGGTACTGATATCCCCCGAGAAGATCATTATCGAGAAATCGTTAAGGCTGGACTTCTCGGCAACGAATAATGAGGCGGAGTATGAGGCCCTACTGATGGGAATGACTATGGTCCGTAGAATGGGTGGGAAGTCCGTAGAATTGTTCTCGGACTCAAGATTGGTCGTAGGTCAAGTACAAGGCGAGTTTGAGGCGAAGGACGAAAGAATGCAGGGGTACTTGGGCCGTGTTAAACGTCTGCAATCAGAGTTCGACTCCTTCAGTCTGCTGCACATCCCCAGAAGTGGTAACTCACATGCTGACTCCTTGGCCACGCTTGCTACTTCCTCGGCGTAAGACCTGCCGAGGATCATCCTCGTCGAAGACTTGCACAGGCCTACAGAGGCGAAAGCAGAGGCAGTCCAAGTTCACCAGGTCAGGGCCGGGCCCTGTTGGATGGATCCTTTAATCGAATTCCTCAAAGAAGATATATTGCCTGAAGAGAAGGGAGAAGCTGATAAAGTTCGGAGGAAGGCGACCAAATTCTAGTTATCCGAGGACCAGAAATTATACAAACGCTGCTACTCGGGACCATACTTGTTATGCATGCATCTTGAAGCGACTGAGCTATTACTAGAAGAGCTGCACGAAGTAATCTGTGGGAGCCACACTGGAGGTAGATCCTTGGCTCACCGAGCCCTCACCCAAGGCTATTGGTGGCCTAACATGCAAAAGGAGGCCCACGAGTATGTCAAAAGGTGTGATCAATGTCAGCGCTTCGCTCCAAACATTCACCAGCCAGGGGGAACTCTTAATCTGCTATCTAGCCCATGGCCCTTCGCCCAATGGGGCTTGGATATCGTGGGACCTTTCCCTAAAGCTGCAAGAAACAAGAAGTACCTTCTTGTCGGCACAGACTATTTCACCAAGTGGGTTGAAGCCGAACCACTAGCCAATATCAGAGACGTTGATGTGCAAAAGTTTGTGTGGAAGAATATTGTCACTCGGTTTGGAGTTCCTCACACTCTCATCTCGGACAACGGCTTACAGTTCGATAGCAAGGCATTCAGGAGTTATTGCAGCGAGCTGGGAATTATAAACAGGTACTCCACTCCCGCCTATCCCCAGGGTAATGGACAAGCAGAAGCTGTCAACAAGGTCATATTGAATGGCTTAAAGAAGAGGCTGGATGATGCAAAGGGCAAATGGGTAGAAGAATTGCCACATGTACTTTGGGCTTACAGGACTACGCCTCGTAGGTCTACTGGAGAGACCCCCTTCTCAATGACCTATGGGGCTGAAGCTGTCATTCCCTTAGAGACCGGGTTCCCAACATTAAAAACTAGCTCGTTCAGTCCGGCCGACAACAATGAGCAACTACAGAAGAGTTTAGACTTAATTGAGGAAAGGAGGGAGAATGCAATGGTTCGGCTGGCACATTACCAACAAAAACTCAGGCAATGCTATGATGCTAACGTAAAGCTAAGGCCTTTAGAGCCTGGTGATCTAGTGCTGAGGAAGGTTGTGGGCACCGCAAAAAATCCAGCTTGGGGAAAACTAGGACCCAATTGGGAAGGGCCATATCGCATCACTTCAGGAGCAGGCATTGGGGCATATTTCTTGGAAGACCTGGATGGTCATGTAATACCACGTCCGTGGAATGTAAATAACCTCAAGAGGTACTTTTATTAATCAAGTCTTTTTTTTCAACCGATGTGCCAATTCACTGCGTAAAGTCTTCTCTCAAGTGTTTAAACTTAAATCCAGTCATGCCTGTAGTTCTCGGACCAGATGATTAGGGTTAGTTAACACTCATTCGCCACTAGCTCAAGTGTTTAAACTTAAATTCAATCATGCCTGTAGTCCTCGGACCAGATGATTAGGGTTAGTTAACACTCAGTTACAGTTCTATAGTGTTTAAACTTAAATCCAATCATGCCTGTAGTCCTCGGACCAGATGATTAGGGTTAGTTAACACTCAGTTACAGTTCTATAGTGTTTAAACTTAAATCCAATCATGCCTGTAGTCCTCGGACCAGATGATTAGGGTTAGTTAACACTCAGTTACAGTTCTATAGTGTTTAAACTTAAATCCAATCATGCCTGCAGTCCTCGGACCAGATGATTAGGGTTAGTTAACACTCAGTTACAGTTCTATAGTGTTTAAACTTAAATCCAATCATGCCTGTAGTCCTCGGACCAGATGATTAGGGTTAGTTAACACTCAGTTACAGTTCTATAGTGTTTAAACTTAAATCCAATCATGCCTGTAGTCCTCGGACCAGATGATTAGGGTTGAGTGTTATCATGCCTGTAGTCCTCGGACCAGATGATTAGGGTTAGTTAACACTCGGTTACAGTTCTATAGTGTTGAAACTTAAATCCAATCATGCCTGTAGTCCTCGGACCAGATGATTAGGGTTAGTTAACACTCCGTTGCCGTTCTCATAGTGTTTAAACTTAAATCCAATCATGCCTGTAGTCCTCGGACCAGATGATTAGGGTTAGTTAACACTCGAATACGTTCGTCCCCCGCGGTCCTCGAATCAAATGATACAGGTTAGTCAATACGCCCACACAGCTATTGTCACTGGGGCTTAGTGCTAAAATTCCTGATTGCGTTTAAATTAATGACTATCTTCCTTAGTTATACTTAATTTAAAGCCGTGTGAAACTTACACAACTACTCGCTGCAATCATTACTTATTAATAACTTTTATGACTGTTCTTTTCAATATCAATTTCAATTACTCACACCATCAATATGATGTATCAATCAAGTCTGTTTGCATCATTTTGTTATAAGTGCAATGTGCAGTTACATGCAGCAGTAGTAAGTAATAAGACATATATTAAAAACATCAGAAGCAAAGGGGAAACCATTCCATAAATAGGAGAGGAGTTTACAATTCCTTGGACAAAAACAAAAGAAAGTACAAGTGCAAAAACAAAAGCCCTATATATCTACTCTTTTGCTGGAGGAAGCACAGGATCAGCAGCCTGGCCTGTCCGAGTAGATGCTTCAGAGGCTTGGTCCTTGGGCTCAGCAGGAGTTTTCTCTTTACCCGACCCTTGGCCTTTGTCTTTGACTGGTTCAGCTGGTTTATCCCTGTCACCTGGCTGACCAGCCTCTTTGGGTGCATCAAGGGTGGATGGAGGAGCTTGGCTGACCAGTTTTGGCTCAGAAGCCCCAGGAAGCTGTGGGGCAGAGGGATCATCCACCGGGAGCTCTCGGATATCAGGATCATAGTACGTCCTCCCAGGTAACCTCAAGGGAGAGTCCGGGGGGACCCCAGCAGCGTCCAATGCCTTTTGCCAGGTTATGTCGCAGTACTCACGACTAACTGAGGCAAATTGCTCAGTAAGCTGCTGCCCGGTCACATCTACCCCCAACTGATACGCCGCCTTCCTCTCAGCTTCAACTGACTCCTTGGCCAGTTGAGCCTTTTGCTCAGCTGCTTTGGCGCTCTCTTTGGCCTTTTGGAGTTCAGCTCTGAGGCCCTTCACTAGCTCCCTTTCGGTCGCCAGGTTGATCTCTGACATGTTCAGCTGTTTACGCTGTTCCTCGACCTGCTTTTCAACATTCTTGATCCCAGCATCGAGGCTTCGCTTCTGAGTGGTCATCTCTTTAAGTTCCTCGGACAGACGGGCATATTCCTCCTTCAGCTGGCCGAGAGATGCTTCCACCTCAGACTGGGATTGGGCTGCTGCTTGGGCCTTGAGGTAGGAATCCTTGTTCCATTCCTCGGCCACGTAAATCTGCTGAGTAATCTGCATGACAACATTTTCAACATTGGGTTAAGAAAGGAAGCGAAGCCAATTAAGGATAAAACCTGAATTAAGGAATAGTTCACTTACCATGGCTATATCCCTCTTAAGGGACAAGAATAGCTTCTGCTGGTTGAAGCGCCTGAAGGAGCCCATGTCATGAGGGAGAAAGAGTGGCTGCTGCAGAGCCTCAGCAACGTACCCTGCCCTTCCCCCGTCATAATTCCTGAGGGATGTGTCCCAAGGAATGGGGGAGCCATCCAGCTCCAGCCTTGGAGACCAGTTGCGAGGTCCTTCTCCTCGGCGGACATCTGCCACTAAGGCCTCCTCTCGGCTTTCAGTGGATGAGGCCCTGTGGGTCTGGTGGTCTTTCACCACCTTCTGCTGCTTAGCCCCCTTGGTTGGCAGCACTTGCCTTTCCTCTGCATCAACGTGGGGCCTCTTCTTCCTCAGGTCAGGAATGGGCTTCAAGCCGGGGTCAGGAATTTGGGATGGCACTAGAGGCAGATCCACCACCGGTTGTGAAGTCCCAGTACCTTTCTGCTCGGGCTTTTTGCCCCTGCCCTTCATTAAGCTCCTCAGATCCATGTCGTCGTCCGAGGAGTCTTCGGAGTGAGCAGCTAGCAAATTAAGGTGGATGCCTGATTGTCTATCGGTCTCTTCCTCGGCGTCTGAGACCTCTATCACTCGGTTTACCCCTGAAGCCTCTCCCCCAAATTGAAATCTGTCTATCTGCTCTTCTAGCGAGGAGGAGGAAGAGCCGACCCTCTCACCTTCAACCGCTTGTCCGAGGGGAACTTGCTGGAGTGGTTGGACGAGAGGGGGAATAGCCCGAGGATTTGGATGGGGTACGGGTTCAAGCTCGTCTGGCGCCAAGAAACCTTTCCGAGCAACGTCAATACGTGCCAGGCGATGGTCTCCCTGGACAATGGCGTTGCCGACTGGTTGAAAACCCTTTGGTTTCCCTGTGTATCCCAGAATAAGGGGAGCCGATCGGAGTTGCCCGTCCTCGCTCACGAAAATCTCTGACCTTAATAGGTAATTAAGGGCAGCAGTATTTGTAAGGCTGAGCCGAGGAGAAACTTGTCTTTTATCTGTTACAAATCACAGCAGAACATGGTTAGAAACTCAGAAATAGCGACACAGGAGGAATCAGAAACTACTAAAAGACGAGGACCCTAAGCCTATGGTTAGTGTGCCTAAATCTAACATGTCCCACCTGGCTTCCCATGCTTGGTTGGGCAATGATGGCCGTCATGCCATGCGCCCGAGACGATCACATAGTCGTCTTTCATCCCTTTGTTGGATTTGGGGAGGCAGGAAATGAGCCTGACAACGTCCGACCGGGATTTTAAGTAATATCCCGCATCTTGCTGGCTGTGGCATTCGTACATGTGTACTACGTCGAGCCAGGTGAGCCCCAATCCTAAGTGAAGGTTAAGGTCCTCAATCGCTCCTAGGATCCTAAACATATTAGGCGCGCATTGCCAGGGAGTAAGCCTATGGTTCCGAAGGTAGCTAGTGGTGATGGGACCCATGGGGATTGTTATTCCCCCTTCTTTGAAAGCGATGAGAGGGATGACGACTTCTCCCGTTTTCCGATCTGTTAGTATTTTTTCTGGGGGGCAATACCTCACACCCACGTTTGGGGGTATGCGATATGCGGCCCTAAACGCCTCCATTTGCTCAGGGCTGTCTACCAGGTACTGGAGTTTCCCCATGGTGCTTAAGCAAAAATGACTGGCCGAAGAGGAAACTAGAGGATTCGGTGGACGACGACTTACGAGGATTAGGCCGGAGAAGGGATTGCAGGCTGGTAGAAGGATTTGTGAAGATTCTGGGGAGGACTGAAACCGGTGACTGAGAGATTTGGACGGAGTCGCACGCTTGTTCTTACTGGAGCGTCTGAAGATTTGCAAAGTGAAGAAAAATAACTTCCTCTGAGGTTTTATACGGGGTCAAACGAAGAGTCAGGGGCACTCCCGCCCAAATCCTGAAGAAAAAACTACAGCCGTTGGATCAATCATACACCGTTGGATACGAAGGACAAAGCGCCACCTGGGGCAATTAATGCAGCGCCTTGGGAATATGGAAACAGCAGCGGCATTAATGAAGCGTCCGTTCCTATGCCTATGCACGTGCCGGTTCAAATTTGCCTGTTTTCAAGCTTTTGCTCCGTGGCAAGTCAAAATCCTACTTTTTCTTTTCGGATACGAGGGAAAAACTACAATTTTGAGGGGCTATTGTGGGGGGTGAAAAGCCCAACCTAACGTATTGGGCCCAAGGCCCTATTCGAGGAACACTGTTCGTCCAAGGAGATGAAAACATTCAATTAGAGGCCCATGTAAAAGGAGCATGTCTGGAGAGGAGCACGTACAAGATCTGAGGAGATGTTCATTTGTCCGAGGAGTCCCATATCCTCGGATCCGAAGAAGCTTGGCCCGACAGGTGTATGGGAGGCTCAAGTGATCCTTCTGACAAATGTAAGGAGGGAAATGAACCTCGGACACGCATGAGGATAACAGGAACAGAGAAATATCTAAGAGACAGGCTTCAACCACCGCATTAAATGTACTGCACCTACCTTCCTGACCGCATTTATGTGGAGAAGACCCCTGAACAGTGCATTCTCAGCTACCGCCACTCACACAAGGCTAAAGGGGGAGTATGATGGGACATGCACTCAAGTGGGCGTCTAGATGATGAACAAGTGGACGGTGAAGATGTAGGAAGGGAGTACTATATAAGATGGGGATGCCCCTGATAGAGGGGGATCGAAAAATCAGAAGTAAAAAAGGAGAGAATTTCATTACTGTAGCTCCAAGAATTGTAACCCAAGTTTATGAAATAAAAACACCTCTTCGGACGTGGCGTTTACATCTGTCCGAGCACGTTTTAATACAAATTCATCCACAAACATTGCTGTCTAATTCTGTTTATTCAGTTCTAGCCTAGCTCTTTCACCCACTCTCTACAAATTTATTGTTTTGGGTTCAGTGGGCTCAAAATCCATATCTTCTTGGACTTGGGCTACAAAAATTGATCCTACAGTGATAAATCGTTTATTTTATGGCGCATTGCAAGAGCTACTATCTAGTTATATTTTAAATTTGAGTAATGTTAGGATATTACCATTCAAACTTCTTTATCAACTTTTAAAGTATAACACAAAATAGTGATTGAAAATTTGAATTATTATTATATTATTGACGTAAGACCAATCGGATTTATTGTCACCTTTTTTTTTTTTTTTAAGAACCACTGTCACCTTAATTGATAAAGGTTGTCTAAAAAAAAAGAATTGTTAGTAAATTTATCATATTTTATTTTATTTAGTTTTTTTAGTAAAGTTTTCAATTAAACTCAATAGATTTTAAAAAGTTTCATATTAGATTTAAAGATTAAGAATGTCACAAATTAAATCCTAAAAACTCCCAAATCAAACCCGAAAAATCTAGGGTTTAATTTATATGATTTTAAAATAATTGAGACTAATCTAGGGTTAATAATTGAAAGTTACCCTTATAGTTTTAAGGTGGATAGCTTCAATTAATCTTGATATTAAATTCATAAATACCTATGATAATTTGTTTTGGAAGATCAAAAAAATTGAGGTTATCTATGATTTGCATTGTAGTACAATAACAAACAACAAAACTTTAGTTCTAAATTTTGAGGTTGATTATGAATTCTTGACAAATTAGTTAAAATCAGTTATATGATTTAAATTATTATATTTAAAAATATAAGATAATTGCGACTAAATTGAGCATGCTTCCTCTGAACAATTTGAATGTCAGCTTCAAATGTGTGGATAAAAACTATACAAAATTGCAAATTATTCTATTAGCTAAGAATTTTATCTACTTGTTGGTCTTATAATGGATTTATACGATGAATGATAGAAAATTAGAAATACTCCTTGAACTTTCATCGTGACGGATTTTACACTTATATTGCAAATTGTTCAATGCTGTAAACCGTGTTCTTTTGGTGTGGAAAAATACAGTCTCTTTCATCAAAAAGAGACAAAAAAATACCGCCTCTCATTCGCCGATCTTGTGGTATACATAGGATTCAATTATCTAATCCACGATGTTACCTAAGCAAAAATGCAATAAAAGTATAAAACTAAAATTTATAGATGCCTTATTGGTCAAATTCTATCCAATTCTTTTGGGTCACAAGAGTGATCAAATATGAAATGGACACACTACATTTCTAGTAATTGGTAGGACAGCTCAACAATCCATGTTATACATCTAAAGAAAATCAATTGCTCCTATCCATTTATATTTATTGGAATCAAGAAAATCATTAGTACAGTAATGATATTAAAAATAAATAAATAAATAAAAGGAGAGAGAAGAAAAATCAAACTTTATTGAGCATTACTACGTAAGAGTTAAGAGCAGAAATTCTCAAAAAGGAGTGACAAAAATACAATTGACCAATAAAAATTAAAAATACAATCAACTAAATTAAAATAAATATTTCTTTGCACTTCTCACATTAGTAACATTATCCATAATAAACACTTTTAGCTTATTGTCATTATCCATATAATATTGGCAAGCTAAGAGCATTGTAACTCAATTAGTTGGCATATTTTGATGTGTCTATGACATCCCGGATTCAAATCCTTCTTTTCTATTGTAACTAATGATAAACAGAATCAGTAGGCTGGACAACTCGGCTTCGATGGGCTGAATGTGGTAGTGAAGGCCTGAAAAAGGAACACACTATCAAAGAAGGAGACCGGGGTGGACCGGCCTAAGACCCTCCGATGACTAAGTTAGTATCTTCTCCCACAAAAATGGAGTTCTAACTGTTTTGGAGTAATGTCAGAATGCTCTCATACCTTTGTTCGATTTGGACCGATCCTTATATAGAGAACCTTGGAACGGTTATTCATTTAGTAACTTCCCCAAGATTCGTGGAGACTAGTGATTCCGGATATAACTTCTTCAACGACTATATAAGTTGTAACCGCTAGTGGAAGTTAAACACTTAGGAGAAATTGGTGGCGATGATCATGGATTGGTTAACCGCTCCAAGGCGTCATGGTTCTAAATCTTTCACATACGTGAAGTAATTAACACGAGAAATTGCCAAGTGTTACGTGGTCGTCCATGCGTTTTGCCCATGGACGACTCTTTGTTAACAGATTGATGTTGTTTGGTCGTCCATGCGCTTTGCACATGGACGACTCTCTTGTCCAGAGATGGCGTTATGTGATCATCCATCTGTTTTGCCCCTAGACGACTCTTTTGCTCAGATGGCCTGATTGAACATTTGGATATATGATGCTCATGGACGACCACTATGGACGAACCAGAGATGGTCATTTTTGCTATCCCATCAGTAACTATCGAATTATCAAAATAGATATGTTACTACTAGCTAATGCGGCGCTCTTCTATATTCTTTTAACATGTTCTCAATTAAATATAGCATGTCTATTGCTCATTTGGATTTTGATACAATTTTTTCACAAACTTTTCATTGTGCATGTCATATGAGATACCTAATCTACTTTATTTAAATCATAACAAGGAGTGGGTGTTAGTTATCTCAACTGATAAAGTTTTTGTTATCTAATAAGAAATTTGGGTTCAATTCTCGCCAACACTAAAACTAATCAATATCTTGGTCTGATGATAAAAAACAATCAACATAAAGCAAATAACATATATTTGATGAATTTTGAAGTACTATGGTATCTATAACCCCAAAAAAATCATAACAAAGAAAATTCTTATAAACCGAAGCAAAATACAAAATCTCATAACTTTATATATTTATTTTCATTAAAATAAACAAGCATATGTACCACATATGGTAGCAATATTCTAAAAAAATAATTACCATTGGTTTCAATCATCGACTCCCACTTAACGATATAATATATAACATATACTATCAATGATGAGCCATGAAGATAATGCGGCCTAATGTAGGCAAAACTGCATTGCAAATCCTAGTTTTTTTGAAGTTTGAAAACAATGTATAACATTTGAAGTTTGAAGCATGGAGAATATACGAAAATAATATAATCTAATGGTGGATTTATCAAAATTGGTATCCTATTAAAAAAAATATTGAGCAATGTAATATTACTTAAAGTTACACCACGTGTAACTTGAACCCAACCCACTGGAAGTCTTGTTCAAACTTATTCAAGCAGATTTTGATAATTTGTTAAAACTAGCTTGTATAACTGGATATAATTTTTTTAGAGAAGAAAATTTGTCCAGTATATTAGTGGATTAACTATTTTATGTCCTTTATTTTTCAGACTTGTTTGTAAAACTTGGAAATTATTTTCTTATTGATGCTCTTTTGTCATTTAGTTTCCTAATTTGAACTCAATGGCGGTCCAAAAGGCTCTCCGACATAGAGAAATAATGGTTAGAAGATCCGGTGGCAAAGAGCAATAATATGTAATTCTCTACCGGATTTCTTAACAACTTGTTTTGTAACAATCAGTTATGCGTATTAGGTCATCATGTCATTTTTGGACATTTATTCTTTGAGCAAAGGATGAGGTTTCTTCCTTCTTTCGCTTCTTCACATTCACAAAATTTTGCCTATTTATAAAGCTTCTTATTATCCATGCAGGTTTCCTTTCCTCATTGATCTAAATACTGGTATTTCATTGAATGAAAGTGGTAAGCATGAAGCTTAGTCTTATTGTCAGATCTCGTATGAGCAAATTTGTTGATAATGGATGCCTCAACTATGTATTCTCATTCATTGAGTGTGATTATTGTTGTAAAGGTGATTCTTTCTCTAAAATTATTTATGTTATCCCTTAATGCAGTCCCAATTAGTATGTATGGTTTTTATGGTCACAACAATTAGCCATAAGCAATAAGATTCTTAAAGTGCCAGTAGATTTATATAGTAGCATACTTGTTTGGAACTCATTATAAAATGGAGAGATGCTACGTTTATAACAATTTTACAATATTTTTACAACAAATCACAGGTGGTTAGTTGTTATTGGTTCAAATTTGAAACTAACACTAAGATTACTTTTTACCCCAAAAATAACAACCAGTAACAACCTGTCACTTAGAATTTGTTGTAAAAATGTTGTAGACATATCATTTATCTATAAAATGTCATGCAGGAGCAGGGCTAAGGGGGAGAGAATATTTATTTATATTTTGTTCTATTTGGCAATTGGCTTGCCATTTAGGGAAAAAAAAAATTATGATGGTGCCTAAATTTAAGGATATGGATGAGAAGTTATATATAGTAGTGATTTTATAGTAGGAATTTTTTTTTTTCTTTTCAAAATAAAGAAGAGATTTGGAAAAAAGAAAAATAACCGTAAGATTAGAGTAAGAAAACTAGATATTTTATTGAAAATAAAAAGGGATAAAAGAAACAAATAAATCTCTCTTTTTTAAGGTAGAAACAAATAAGTCTTGATAAAAAGAAAAAAAAAGTAAAAAATAAAAATGTGGGGTGAGTCAATGAGTGGAATATGGGAGAGATAGGAGAGTTGAGGATATGGAATAGTAGGAGTTTTTATTTTTTCAAAATAAAAAAGAGAAAATTTGGGGAAAAAAAAGTGAGACTAAGGTAAGGATAAAGGAAAAAAAAAAAAAAAAGTAAAAACGTTGGGTGAATGAAATATGGGAGAGATGTGAGAGTTGACTTTGAAAAACTAACTAGAAGAGTGATTTTATTTTATAGGGAATTTGAGATGATTTTTTACCGAAAGAGTGATCCTATTTTTTAAGAAATTAGAGATAATTTCTTAGGTTTTTCTTCTCATCCTAATTCCTAACCCTAACCCTAAAGTAAACCCGCCCTCTTATTCCCAATTTCGCAACGTCAATGTTCATCAGAGGGTCAAGTTCAGGTTCAGGTTCAGGGTCTGGGTCAAGGCAACAGAGTTTTGAGATCGTTTTCTGTGGGTATCATTTGATGCACCAAGAATACATAGATTGGCATGGCTTTAAGATCCCTAACCCAAAGGCAGATTTAAATGGGTATGATCAGCAGCGGAAGAAGAAGCAACCGCTGTGGGCGCAGAAGCAGCAGTGGAAGCAGATGTTAGATGAAAGGAACGGGTTCCAATCGTTTTCGAGGATCAGCTATTTCTATAACGGTTACTTCGCAGCTTTAGGCTCCACTCCGTATGATATTGGATTTATATGTTGTAGTTGTAGGTTTTAATGGATTTATATGATGTATGATAGAAACACTCTTTGAACTTGCATCAAGACTAATTTTTCACTTATATTGCATGTCTGCTCAATGCTGTAAACCATGCTCTTTTGGTGTGGAAAAATATAGTCTCATTCATCAAAAAATACAGTCTCTCATTCACCAATCCTGTGGTATATATAGCATTCAATTATCCAATCCTTGATATTACCCAAGTAAAAATGCAATAAAAATAAAATTATAGATGCCTTATTGGTCAAATTCTATCCAATACTTTTGGGTCACAAGGGTGATTAAATATGAAATCGACACAACATTTCTAGTAAATGGCAAGAGAACTCAACAATCCAAGTTAAACATCCATAGAAAATCAATTAATTGTTCCTATCCATTTATATTTATTGAACCAAGAAAATCATTAGCGCAGTAATGATCTTAAAAATAAATAATTAAAAAAAAAAAAAAAAGAAGAGGGAAGAAATGAGTAATACTATGTAAGAGTTAAGAGCACAAATTCTCAAAAAGGAGTGACATCCACCATAACTTACTAAGAAAAAGTGTTAAAACCGATCCTACAAATTATCAAATATGAGATGACATTCACATAAAATTTATTGGTACTTTCATAATATTCAACAATTCGAGAAACTATTATTATGACATCGCCTATGCTCTTCCTTTATAGCCCTCATTTTGACCACCACATCTTCATAGTTGGGAAGCTTTGGATGGACATGACTCAAGCGAGCTGGGCTGTCTTTTAGCTCTTCATGATTTGAAGTATGAAATGAATGGTGATGATTTTTGACCACGCTATGAGTCTTCTTTCGCTCACTATTCCAAGAGAAAGGGCATGATTGAATGTCACTTTTGTTAGCTAAAGGAGTAGTAGTAGTGCTTGGATGAAATGTGTGTTCTTCGGCTATTTCACTCATCAATGTGACAATCTGATCAATAGGTACCACATAATTGTTTAGATTCTGCCTCATTTGGAAAGACACAAGATGTCCATGTCCTAATTGGACATTGACAGTCTCAAATTTACGACCATAGCGCCCTTTGAAATAATGACTGAACAAACGTAGCTCTGGCAATTCACCAAGCCTGGACGCAGCAAATATCAAATTTGCCAAAGCTTGGCGAACATCAATGGGCAAGGATCGTATGTCACTGCAAATATCAACTAGGACTTAGAGCAACATTTTATTATTGTTTATGAAATTATGAATACTCAATAATGAACTAATCAATGTCGATCACATGAAGGAAAACCTTTGAAATTTAATAAAGTTGAGTCCAAGTTATGTACCTCTGTTGGCAAATATGGGAGAAATTTGTGAGGATGCATTCACAGCAATCATTAATTTCATCATATGCTGCCAATATTTTCTGATCCTTGAAGACTTTCTTGACCTAAATATAATTTTAAAAGGGGAAAAAAGCATTCATGAGCCCGAACCTCCAAAGAAAAAAGACTTGACCTACGTACAAATATTTTAGAGTATACTTAAATGGTAATTTTGTCCCTGATTAGCTTTTGAAATTCATAATAGTTAATAAACTATAAATTGAAGGTCTAGAGGTGTGTATCGGTCGAGTTGAAGGATTTTCAACCCAATCTAACCTTGTAGGGTTGAAAATTTTCCAACTCATTATATGAGTAGAAACCAAACCATCCTAACCCACATTGGTAAGGTTGAGTGGGTGGATTATATTTATATGTTTAATGACTTATAAAAATTTGGATTTTCATAAAATAGTTAAGCTTAAAAAAAAAAAATTAACATGTCTAAATTATATTCTAAAATTTTAAATAAATAATTCTCAAAATATCAAAATAAGTCATACTAAAAATTAAAATAAGAACAATAATATAAACTAATATACATATTCTAGAATGAACGGGTTAGAAAAACTATTAGCCTAAACCCTGACCCAACCTGATGTTTTAAAAAAAAATTCACAACCCAACCCAACTCATGAAAACCAACAAAGGTGTCAAGTTACTTTAGATTGGATCAGATCGGTCTCATAATTTTGGTAGGTTGAATGAACATCTCTTATAGATCTTGAGTTTGTGCAAGGACCATAATTTTAATAAAGAAATTAATTTTGAAAAGAATTTCAACCATATTATTCCAATAACAAAAACTTGGTGATTAATGTCACTATACATATATGAGAAGAAATCATACCCTAGATAAGGCATTTTCTTGCTGGCCAAGCTGTAGGAGCTGAGCAATATCAGCACGAGACTGTCGTATAATTGAATTCATCCTTTTCTTCAAAATAGGTAGACGAAGTTGAGCCTCCTCTATCGCACGCTTGCTACAACAAAAGCGTAATTAGTGTGTTATTTTTAAGACAAGTAAGAGAAGGAAATGAATGGACAAAAAGATTAAAAAAAAAAAAAATGTAATGCTATATAAAAAAAAAGGCACAAATAGTAGGCCAAAAAATATTGATGGGGCTTATAAAATTAAAATTTGGGAAACCTTTGTGAACTCATTAAGGCTCTACTTTCTATATTGGATCCTCAATACAATGGGTACGAGGATTACTACAACTAGTCTCGTCCCTACCCTTTTCATAAAAGTAGAAAGAATATATAAGAGTAGCATATTCCATTCATGTTTAAGATTGAATTTTTTTTTTAATGGATAAAAGGTTATAAAATATTAAAATGCATGTTTAAGATTTTGAATCATAATAGTGAAGTTTTATGAATAAAAAAACAAATAGGAAGATTAAGTAGAATTATTTACCACTTAGAGGCTTTTCTCCACCTTGACACTTCTGTCAATAGGACTAGAAGGGCTGCATAATACACTCGGAGCAGCATTGATTTCCCCATTTCTCTTCACTCACTCAAACAAAGGAATGAAGAAAATTTTTGGTCTCTCTTGGTTGAAGAAGAAGAATAAGAAGAAGGAAAGACCACCAATGAAATGGATTTTGGCTTTGGAATTGTGATTAAGAATGGATTCATGAGAATTATATTTATAATCTAATTCTCACATTTGCAATGCGGTAATGTGATAATGTCCATGGTAAAGTATCTTCACCATATCACTATTCCTACGTTTTGACAAATAATATGATCATGTAAATATTTTGAAAAAATATTTGTAATATTTGACCTAGTAAGGTCGATTCTTATATTGTGTGAAAATTTGGCATAAATCACCATGTGATCTTACAAGTTTATTGTAATTTGGATTCTAACATATCAAGCAAAATGTTTGCTTAAGTTTTATTTTGAATTATAAAGCACAATGTTCAAGAAAATATTAGTTTATTATTTTCTGGGATTGTTTCCTCTCATGAAGAAAAGATTTTGATTTTAATCCCCTTTCCAAAAAAAATTTGGAAAATGTTTAGGAAAATCTTGAGTATACTGTACAGTGTATACAATACAGTAACAAATACATACAAGTCAATAAAATATTCGGAATATATATATATATATATATATATATATATATATATATATATATATTTATATAAAGTCAACTTCTCTTTGTTGAAGAAGAAGAAACTGAAGAAGACCACTGACTTTGGAATTTTGATTTAGAATTGATTCAATAGGATTATACTTATAATCTTTTTGATACATGAATTATACTTATAATCTAATTCTAACATTGAAATGCCGTACAATGTGCACGGCAAAGTATCTTCGTTGTGTCATTCACCATACTGCCCAAAAAAAGACACACCATTTGTTTTCATGTAGATTGAGATTCCTAAGTTTTAACAAGGTGAAAAAAAATATATATTTGCAATATTTGATCTACGTAAGGTCAAGTCCTATATTGCGTGGAAAAGTGGCATAAAAATTACTTATTATAAAGATCATTGTGATTTGTGATTTGGATTCTAACGTATTAAGATCATATATATATATATATATATAGATATAAATATTTTTTTTTTTAATAGTATATAGATATAAATATAGATATATTCTTTTGTCTGAGAAAAATTAAATAGGTATATAATTAAGGATTATACAGTAATATTCCCAATCAAAAAAAAAAAAAAAAATTAAGGATTATGTAGGGTTTTGGGTCCTTATATTCTTTGGCAAGACAAAACAAAATCAAGGTCTATGAGCACTCTACCAACTCTTAGCTCATGTAATTTCCATTCTCATACAGGTTGAGTAATTACTAGATAAAATCTAGAGAAGAGTTAATTAGCAGTTGGACTCGATGATTAAGTTTTAAATTCTACTGCTAAAAAACATTCAAACTTCTCTTAAACATGCTAATTAAAAGACTTTTACTGTTCATCTAGTCTTGCTGATTGTACAATTGGATTTTTCATTCTATTAAATGTTTTTGGTAAGAGATGGAAGTTTTATTTTGTATTATAAAGCAAATTGTTCAAGTAAACATACTTTTATTCCTCTAAAAAAAATAAATATATATATTTTTATATATTTTCTAGGATTTTTTCCTCTTGCGATGAAAAAAAAAAGATTTGATTTTGATCCCTCTTTCCCAAAAGTGAAATATCACAAAAGATTTATGACAATCGTGAGTATACTATTTTATATATATATATATATATATATATATATATCACATAATTTTATATCATATCAAACTATCAAATCAAAACCAATTATTCACATGTTTTTTAACATCACCATTACATGAAAAGATAATTTAAAATATTTCATTACATAACAAGATAACAAGGAGTCCATTAATTTAGGATGAATCAATAGTTGAGTCTAATAGGACTATATTTCAAAGATCAAATCAAGAAAAATTAAGAAGAATCAAATTAATTTCTCAAAATTTTCACGGCAATATACAATATCAAATCAAATCAAATTTCAAATTTAATAATTTAATAAAAAGTACCCATAAAATGTCAATATTTTGTTCACATATTGGCCCATATCAACATTTATCGAAAATTGAGTGAAATGGACCTAAACGGGTGGAATAGACTAAAATGGGGTAGGAATTTAGGTTGAGATGGAATTTGGTTGATTATTACCGATTGATTAATTAGCACATAATTTTTTCACTGGAATGGAATAGAATTGATAACTTTAATTTTATTTCATGTTCTCCACATGAAAATGACTAAACAATGCCATTAAATTACACGACTCTCGGTTAATTTATATCTTTTACTATATTCCAATTTATCCAATTTAGTTGCATGCATGCATACTTATGTTACCTTAATATTATTTTGTAAGATATTATACAAAATCAACTAATAAGCATTTAATATATTTTGTGTATATATATTTCTCAAATATATTTTGTGTATATATACAAAATCAACTAATAAGCATCATAAGATATCATGTTCTTATTCAATTTGAAATGTTAGCAGAAGATTTGACATACTTTCGGTCTATCTTCTGAAGTTGATGACAGCCTTATGATCCATACAAGCATGAACTTTTTATACAATCATTAATTTCTGTCACATATTTTAAGCCCTAAATGTTAAATTTTTTGTAGCTGCTTCTACAAATGTATCTCATATGCTTGAATTACCCCTTCTAAGGTTCTCCTTTTGGTTTCTTGCAATTTCTTGAGACCATAATTTGTGCCAGCTTGAAACCTTTTCCCTGAATTCATAAAATCCGGTGCAGATACCTTCGATTGCAAATGTGATGAGTATGACAAGTGACAGCCTCAGATTCCTGGCTTAGGATAATTCACGAATCCCCTTGAGTTTCAATTTCACCGCCAACTTGGCATCTTCGGTCTGCATTGCAATCAAGTACAAGTCACAATCACAATGCATACACAAACTGATCAGAGGTGAATTCGATGACAATAAAAAACAGAAGTCAATGAGGTAACATAAAAGCCTAGACGAATTTGGGCATGTTAATCCAAGGTAATACTCATGATCAATTGTTCATAAAATGCTCAAATGTAAACAAGTATATACTTAATGTTTAAGAATTAGTAGGGGGATAGTAATTGAAGAGTAACATAGAGCATATCGTACCTTGGTTCTCTTCTTGCATGGGTCAGATCTGCAGATTCTGATGATGCAATCTGGAAATGTTGATCAAATTGTTATATGATGACACATTTTCATGATTTTTTATTCAAATTAATAAAAGAGAATAAAATAAGATAGAATGGATAAGGAATAAAATTATGTCCTAATATTCTGCAGTAATTTCCAAACCCTTAGCAGAAAGAATAGAAATATGACCTTAGGAACTGTTTTTGGATTTGGAGCCTTGTGAATGGTGAACAAGGTAGATGATGCATATTTTGAATCTTTTCCAAGACCAGCATTACTTTTCTCGTCTCCCTGCACACATACAAAATGCAAGCATGATCTGTGCATCCAACAGTGAAAATTCCTCTATATAGAACAAACAGAAGAGTGTTCATTACCAGAATGCATGCCTCTTCAAACTAAACATAACAAAAACATAGTTTCATAAATCAGTCAAGTCTTAGGCATTAAGCTTATAGATTTACAATTAAAATCGAGTATTATTAAACAATATGATCGAACCTCGTCAATCATAAAACTACATTTTATCATCCGCACCATAAATCTCTTCAAGTACCAAGCCTAAAATTCTAGCAAGAACCAGCACAACTTTTCATTGTCATTGTATTGATGTCTTGGTAGGCCACATTTGTGATCCAGGTGATGGAGGTGTAACATACTGTCAGTAGTACCAAATCTCTAACTAAATCAGTAAAGATGGATAAGAAATTAACTTACCCATCTTCTCCAAATTCAATAGGTAGTAGCCTAGAAATGATTAGAGATGTCATGAACCTATAATAAATACTTTAAAATCATGCTTCATGAATTAATTTTGTAAATGAAATCCTTACAACCAAAGTTCTCTATGATCCTGAGATTCCTAGTGTATGCAAGATCTTTTGACCATTTCAATGTGTTCAGGCTAAGGGAAGCTGAGATTAGGATAATTCTAAGTCCAATGGTCCAAGCTTCCTAGAGGAACCTAGTTAAAACGATCACATCTTTAAAATGCAGAAACCGACATACGCAAATGTATGCATGCTTAACTAAATCATATCCGGTAGGAATTACCTTTTTCTGCAGTCCTTTGACATTACTCTTTCGCTCAGCTTCAACTCCATAATTTTGATTTACGTTATTCTGAGCACGAAGGTTCATAGACCTTTTGTATTTCCAAACCATTAGAATATCACATGAAGCAAAGAAAAATCAGAAAAAAAAAAATGGTGGTGACAGTATCTGAGGAAAACCAATGCAAATGGATAGAGCACATTACATTATTTTCGGTCTCTGGTTCTCAGATACTCCGCCATTGGCTCTAATTTGGCAGCCACTAGGCTCTAAAGGCTTTCTACCAACTCCATCACAGCTCCTAAAAATGAACAAACAATTCAGATTAGTGAGGGAGTGAGGGGAGGGAGAGGGGTTTGGGGGGAAAGGGGGTTGTTGAGAGAGAGAGAAGCATTCTAATTGGTGAAACCAGACCTCCTGTTATCCAGAGCTTTCTTTCTCAAACCACCAGTAACAGAAGCCTCCTTTGTAGTGCTCTGCATATATAGTTGCACGCAACCAGCAAGAAAAGCCATCAGCAGAGGAACTAAAATTCAATATGAATACAACCATGATACTATGATAGTCTACCTGGGTGGATCGTTCATGGAGTGGCAACTTCGTTGGTAACTTGTCTACTGACCCTTTGGAAGTTGAAATTGCCTTCACCTGACTAACTATACTAATGGGTGAAGATGTCACTGAGCTAGCCCTCACCAATGAAGTGCGCAGAACAGTGGCATTGGGGCGTATTTCCGTATTTTGTCTATTTGAGTAAACATTGTTGGAACTAATGTCTTTTGCAATCTTAGGTGTACTTCTTTTGCTTGAAACAAGACCGTTATCTTTCTTGGCAGCAATTTTATTTTTAATAGACACTTTCGGCTTCTCAGATAGCTTAACGGCACCTTTGGTAATTCTGTAGTCCAAATGTGTTCTGTTTTCAGCAGAAGCAACTGTCACCTGGTAGAACAACTTAAAACTGAGTAACAGAAAATCACCTATCTATTGTACATTAGCAAAATTTAGCAACTAACCACAAGTGCAATCAAAATATAAATGGGACCATAACTTGATACAGCAAGAGAGTTCCAATAAACAAGACCATGCATACAGTAGTATAACAGCTATTTAGCAATCGGGTCTAAACACACTAAGAATTTTGTTTTTGGCAGAATTTCACCATGACTATGAGGCTGTCAATATCTTCTTCTTACAGTATTTTAATATTGTTTCTTACTTTTCAATCTCCTATATAATTAATGGAACCGAAAAATAAGAGACCTCATTTTATGGATCAGCAAACATGAGAACCACCTTGCAATTCATAAAAGAAAATTTGTTGGCATCTAAAGTCAGTGTTAATAAGTTATGCCATCCTGAGCTCTATAGATTAATTCAGCAAACTATCCACTTGAAAGGATTATTAGTAAATAGTCCTCAAGCAAAGTGAGAATCTTTTCACAGATTTTTATATCATTGGTTAAGGGGAAATGAGACGCAAATTAGAAATCCAACATTTTACCTTAGCATTTAGACTGGATGATTGTTTCTTTTGCTTGTTGGCATCATGCTTGGCTCTGTCAGAGACAGAGCAGTCATGCTGGGCAGTTTCTGAGCTCTTACTGACTGATGAAGTGGAGGAAGCCTCTTTTACAAAATGTTGGAGTTCAATGGCAGATAAGGACACACTGGTTTCATCTGTCAGGCTAGTTTTGTCATTGTCATTACCACAGCAACCTAATTCTTCTTTGGTAGCATCTTTTGAACTATCCAGAATGCCTCTAGTTGCATCATTCTCTAAGACCTGTCTTTCACTGACATTGATAGGCTTCTTTTCCTCTTTCATGAAGTCAGCATTGACAGCATTTTCCACTTGTGTGATGGTGCTCATTGCCACCAGGCAAGAATCAGGCTGTGTTGTCTGTTGCTGTTCTGCTTGTAATGCCTTCATAGCTCTAACTTTTTTGTAATATTCTTCAAAGTATGCCTTCTTTTGAGCAACAAATCCAGGGGCCTTAAACTTCTCCAGCTCCTCCTGACGTCTGTTGTGGGAGAACACTGACCGCTTTTCCCATGCAAGTGATTCAACAGCAAATCTTCCAAAAGATATTGAACCATGATCCAGAATGTCAGAGATGGAAACAACCTGCTTGCCCAAGTAAAATTTAGATATAATAACAAAGCCATACAGCAGAAATGTTAACATAAAACCCAGTAAAGCATAAGAAAACCATCTTAGCACATTTAATATCAAGATTTAGGACCATCCAGAATTCCCCACATGAGCCTTTGGACACAAAAAGGCTAGAGAAAAAGAAAAGTGGGAAAAAGAAGAAGAATCAGTATATGTTTAAATGTCAACAAATATAATGCTCCAATTATTTTTATTTTCATTTTCTCCAGATATTTTGGAAACCAAGTAGACTCTTGAAGAGTAGAAATTTGCTATAGTTCTTACAAATTTTGCTTACCAATAAGTCTAAGCCCACAACCAATTTCACAACTGCTAAGGTGGCAGCCCATGATTGGTATGCAGTAAAAGTGATGTTATTGGGGCTCCTGTATGAAAATGATATATTACAAATCACAATCTACCACCTCAACAAGAAAGTGAAATTTGTTATGCCTGCAGCATTGCTAAATTCTTACAGATTACATCTAAGTTACAAACTGACATGGCTGCTATATTGTCATGCCATGTGCATCACAGAATCCTGCTTTCCACAAATTAATTTGTACTACCACATAAAAGCCACTGCAGTTTGCAACAAAATTGCGATAAACTTTGTTTCACCCTTACCATTACTCTAAAGAATATTTAGATGTCCACGTAAAATACAATCAGTCTATTTTCACAAAACATTTATTAAAACTCATTTCTCAAGCTTTAAAATTTCTCCAAAAACAGAATAGCCTCACATCAGAACAATATACTCGCTAATAACATTCCGAAATAGTAGATAACTTAACCAAGCCAACCAATGCTTCAAAAAAATTTTGTGAAAGTTTTAGTTTTTGTTCTTCAAATATTAAAAAGGTAATAATTTCATCCTTCTATTTTTTGTTAAAGCTATTCCAAGACACATTTGCTTTTTAGGAAAAGGATCCTTTCCATTTGAAAAAAATCTAGTTCATGTTTCAATTATACATCACAAATCTAAAGGTGTACAACTTCATTTAAAATCAGAACCTTGAAATGGTCTCCATTTCTAGAAACAGAGAAGAGATCATGTTCTACCCTTTTAATGTACAATGTCAACACTTTGTCTATCACATAAAGAATTTCTTTATAGGTAATCATATGGGTATATTACACCAACCTTTCTTAAGGTTTCACAAAATGACACTCCCCCCAAATCATGGACGAAATCACACTCTCATTGATGAGAAATTATTCGGTACACCATGTGTATTACACCTCCTTCTCACATGTGGGATCCACCACAGAGGAAGGTTAGGACACTATGTTCATCGCTTCTCAGTCAAATTAAATTGCAGCTGTTTAACTTTAAAGTATGAAATCCAAATTTGACCAAATTTTAAGCCTTTCCAAAACTACTTCAAATAGTACAAACAGCTTAATTGAATACTTCACCAATCATTCATATATTTATTTCACCATCACAAAAAGCAACTCTATCTTGGACCTTAATCACTTTACCTTTTATTTAATCAATAACTCACCAACAACCAAAAAAAGGAAAAAAAAGACAGCTATTGAAATAGTGATTTTAGAGTGTACCTGAGATAGTTGGCCCTCTAATGGTACCTCAGTTTGTGACCATTCATTGCCACAATAGCTATGATGATCCATATCAGTTGCCATTTCCCAATTACTCTCTACCCTCAAAATACTCTAACAAAACCCCCTGTCCAATAATAACCACCAAAAGAAAATTTAGACCCAAAAAAATAAAAATATGGGACCAAAAAATTTTCTAGATTGTACCTTACTACAATAAACTTCAACTGTTTCATGAATTTTACAAAGGAAAAAAAATGCAAAGAGTACTCACAGTCACAGATAGAGATTCCAAGGTCTTTTAACAGTTGAAAAGTCAGTTACTTCAAACTCATTGTGTATTAAGGATGTGTTTGGCTGTTTATTTTGGGGTTTTGGTTTTGAAGGTTACAGTTACCAGACTGTGGTGTTTTGGTTTGTGAGAACTGAGAAGTGAGCAAAAAATGGAGAGTCAAAGAAAGAGTGACCAACCAAACTTGTTCTTAAAGGAGTGAGGTGACGTGGCTATGGTGCGGTTACTCACAACCGCTTTTTTTTGCATCTGGGTCCTACTGCCGCCACGTTGCACAGTTGATTTTCTGTGAAAGATATGGGTCCACGATGAAGGGTCGGGTCCAGTGGTTGTTTGTGATATCTGGGATTTTAATTAACGTGGTGACACGTGTGTGGTTACTATTGACTGGTGGGTCCCGGCTGCAATATGAGTATATGGGTGTGGTTCTGCCGAATAAGAAAGTTTTGTTTATTGGTTGTTTTTTTTTTTTTTCTCTCTCTTTAGATGAGAATCTTTATTTGTTTATTTATTTATGGTTTTTGTGTCCAATGGTGGGTGCGTACCCACGTGGATGGACTATGTTAACAAGATGGGTCTTGCAGAAGGTTACATGTGATGGAATCATTATGGTAGCCGCTTAGCAACAATATCACGAGCACATTCATTTTTCTAATTGATTCAGTAATCTTTTGATTTGTGCGATTAGAAGTGATCAATCAAAAGATGTGGATCCATGTAAATAAAAATTGAAAAAAAAGTGTCACTACTCATAGTCATACACCAACGTATTATAAAATTAGACGTGGAAGTGTGTGTTTTCCTTAAATTAAAGGATTGTAAATGAACCAAATTGTTTATAAACAATTTGAGTTTAATTTGGATAAAGACTTGTTTTTGTTTGTTTGTTTGTTTTGCAAATAAGCTATACTCAAGCTTAAGATTAGATTTGACTATTAAATGATACAAGTTTAAACATAATAATGTGTTTGTAAACAAGCTTGTGAATATAAGATTCAATTTAACCATATGTAATTATATTTTTTATATGTACAAATTTCTAGATTTTCTAAAAAAATAGTTATATATATTTGAAATTAGATTGTATACATTTTGTAAATAGAATTATATATGATATCAAATTATTATTTCTAGTTTATTGATAATATAAACAATCTATTCATAATAAAAATTCATAGATATATGAAGGGGTAAAAAATTTAGTCATAGTTTTACAATATATGAAAATGAAATAAGTTAATCAAATAATCTGTGGACAAGCTTAAGCTTGTTCAACAAGAAAATGATTGGGGTGTAACAAAAACTCGAAGATCCCAAGCTCAATTCATCATACTACTAGTTCATGGGGTTTTCAAAGTGTCTCATAGTTAAAGAGTAGAATAACTTAATCAAAGGTTGGGACATTATTAGGTCCTAATCACATGCAAAGATTTGCATCTTTGACAAGCTTTTCTGATAGATCATGGCTACACAAACTTCCAACCATCTCTTCTTTTTCTTTTCTTTTAATTTTTTTTTCTTAATTTTCTTCCATTTAAACATGTGATTAATTCTTTTTGGAGTTATGGGTTTCGATATAATTTTTCTTTGTATTTTACAAAAAAGACATGATGCATTTTTTTATTATTTAATGTAAACAAATGAACTTGATTAATGCACAATTTGTTTAACTGAGTTTAGTGACTGAGATTTATATTTGACATGACGATTCCACCATGCGTTTTGTTAATAGCACAAGCCTTAAATTCCTTATTTTTATTTTTATATATTTCCATTCATTTTAACATAGGAAAAGCAAAATGAAGAATTTCTAAAATAGTTAAAATATTACATATATTTAGTGATCAAACTGGTATACGGAAAATAAAATATAACTTGGTCTATTAATTGTAGTGTTTATTTAGATTTAACTGCAGTCACATGACACCCATGGAGTATATATTGTTCGTGGATAGTATAATTAAGCTACACATTTCAATCACATGACACCCATGAAGTATTGTTCGTGGATAGATTATTAAAAGAGGGATTAAGCTCTCGCAGAGTTCCAAATGAATTTAGACATACTTTTTAGACATTAAAGTAGCAAACACTTTCTTCAATTTCTACTTTCTACTGTTTGAAAAATAAAAAGTAAAAGTAGCCTCAGAGGCCATAGGCTTTCGATCCCTGAATTACTATTGTAATTATTATATGAATGTATTAATATTTGGTACATGAGTTGACCAAGAAGTTCTATAACTTGTAATAATTTGCTTCCATTTATGTGGACTCTAAACTAACCACAAAATTAAAGTAGTAATTTTCATCAAGATTAGATCCTGGTCTCCCTCATTAGAGGTTGGTTAGGGTTTTTGGATGACAGCTCTTGCTACACCTGACAAATTGTTCATAGTCTTATAAATAAAATATTTCAATTCACATTAGTGAATATTGGTGGAGGAAAGGTCCATGTTTACCCTTTTTGAGAACCTAGTTTAATTAATACTCTTTTTGCGTAAGGAAAGGTGGTGACAAGACCAATGACTTTACATTTTCAACTCAAACCCATGTTCGGTAGGCCCAAGTAAAATTTGGGCGGCGAGTCTAAGTCCAAATGAAGTTGGAGTAACGAATTTTTTACTTTTAAAAAAAGAAAAAAAAGAAAAAAAAAAGAGTAAATTTCATAAAGGTCAACCCTACTTTTATTATTTTCAAAATTTAAGTAATTTGATTGAAACTTTCTACCGAAGAATTTGCTTCAATCTAGAAAAATTACCATTGAAAATCTCTTAACTCAAAGGTTTAAACTCTTTAAGTGTTGACCCAATTATATTATACTAATTCCTCAAGTTCCTTGTTTTTCCACTATGTGAGATTTTTAATTACTCGCATGCGCACAAGCATACCTAACAAGTGAATAATATCATTTATTTTTTTTATCATTCTAAACTTTTTAATATGCAAAGTTGCGAACAATGCCAGGTTCAATTACATGATACTAAGGGTCTATTTGGATACCACTTATTACTAAAAACTGAAAATACTGTAGCAAAATAATTTTTGAATGTGTGAATAGTGCCGTGGGACCCAGTTTTAAAGTTGATTTTGCTGAAATCCGTACTTGCGGATCCTGTGAATAGTACACGGGACCTGCACAATAAAATGCAGACGTGCCGTGGGACGCTATCCAAACCCAACCTAAAATGACTTTTACATTGAAATCTTCACGGGATCCACACACAAAAAACGCAGACGTGCCGTGGGACGCTATCCAAACCCAGCCTAAAATGACTTTTACAATGAAATCTCATTAATCGTTTGTTCATAATACATAGAGGATGTGATTAATTTTTTGAATGTGATATCAAGAGCTTTGTAATTTTATTTTATTTTATTTTTTTGAGAATCAGAGCTGTGTAGTTCTGCTCAACTGATTGATATATATATATATATATATTTTTTTTTTTTCAAAATATCTAAGATTTAAATACTTATTATAACTATCAAATTAAAAAAAGATCGTGATTAGTTGGTGGCAAAATGAAAGTTAAATAATAATAAAAAAAAATCCCTTCAAATATCATTTTTTTTTTTTGGCAGAGATTGTCTTGTTGGAAAAAGGTTGGACTTGTTCCACTCCCTAATTTAAGTTGGAGACAATTAACTATTCACCTTTTTAGCTGCTTGGCAATTCTATACATTCTAGGAAGCTGCTTGCTTTGAGAACCACACCAATTCTCCTTCAGTTCGAAAACATGCAGCCTTAAATTAATACTTTATATATGTTGTAATTAGACACCCAAATGGTTGACAGGCAGGAAAGCCAGACAATATGAAACCTGACTTGATCAGTCATTAGTGTTGAGTATTGGTTTTGGCATTTGGAATTTTCACATTCAATATAGAAATATAATTCCACTCTTCCTCTTTTTTCATTGGAGTTCCACTTTACAACCATAGTAATCTAATAAAGTACGCATAAATAAAATTCGAAAAAAAAAACACGTGCTAAATAAACCCCATTTCAAAATTTAGTAGTGTTTTTCATTGTCTTTGACCACAATCATTCAACCACTGAGGTTAAGTAAATTGACTTCAAGATCATTATATAACTTGTTAATTGTAAATTTTTGGTACACCTAGAAATTGTTTTAGGTTTATTTATTTGATTATTTTAAAATTAAGGCAGTTGTGTAGATTGTTGTTACTGTTTGAACTTGGATACGCAGATCAGATGAGAGCCAATTATGCAAATAAAGTACTAGAACCCTTCCGTTAGAGCTGATTAATATTAAAACTTGCGACAAGAAGCTAAAAATTGAAGTGAACAATATGTAATAGGCTTTATTAATTGGTATGAATAAACCACTTATTTTACATAAGCAAAACAAAATACATAACTGTTTTAACAGTTGCTACATACAAGTAGCATAGGACTGAAATGAAGAGAGAAAAAAAGCCCCCAGAAAAGATATGTAGTAATAATGTAATAGTACCATAAAACCCAATAAAAATAGACTACTATGTGAGAGGGCCAGAGCTAGTAAAAAAACAAAACCCCAATTTGATGCTTAAATAAAGCTAGCCTCCATCCAAATTCTTAAAAGCTGCTCCTTTGATGCAAAACTTGACCCACATGTGTCTCTTCCTGACTCGACCACAATGATACTTTGTACCAGAAAAAACTTGCACATACTTGAACTTGAACCATCCTCCACTGAATGCCTCAAATGACCAAACTAAACTATAGAGGAGTGACCTAAAATGTATTGAAGTAAAACCTTTCTAAAAGGGGGGAAAAAGGTTAAGAGTTACTATAGTTAAAAGACTTCTTTTTGTCTTAGGTACAACTCAATGACATATATTGTTCAGTTCTCTAATAAAAAAGAACTTGTGTTTAAATCTCCCTCTCCCATTTGTTGTAAGAGAGAAATGGTGATGAATATGATTGCTTACGAGTCCCAAATGGACTCATATTGCAATTCTTCCCAGTCACTGAACTCAACATTGTTGTCATACAATACCATATTCTCCTCAAACAAAAGAGCTCCTGTCAACTCCATCCACATCTTTGGTGAGTCCAAAGGTGACTCATTAATGGCTTGAATTTGGCTAGGTGAAAGTCCCACCCTGACCGGCATCACATTAGCCCCAGAGCTTCCCATCTCAGGCCTTCTAAACCGCAATGCCGCCTCTTGAGCCGCCATTTGCACGTCCTCAGCTCTCGAGCTCTTTGGCCTCGGCAAGCTATCAACCAATTCAGGAAAATTCAGGCGTGCCCCACGTCCTCTAAGGTGCAATGCCGCCACATCATAGGCCGCGGCGGCCATTTCTGGCGCCTCATAGCTCCCCAACCATATCCTTGTTTTCTTCCCTGGCTCACGAATTTCAGACACCCATTTGCCCCATTTGCGCCTTCTTACACCCCTATATGTTGGTGCAACAACATTAGGATTGGTTGGTTCTTCCATGTGTATGTGTTTGAGCTTTTGTGAGAGAACAATATTGTTGAGTGTTTATCAATGAGGTAGCTAGAGAGATACTGGTTTTGGTAGAGAAGAGTGTGAAGCAATCATGATATAAATATAGGAGATGGATGTGAAGTATCATTAGTGTGAATGAAATTTAAGAAACTCTTTTTTTTTTTTGGAGATTGAAAGTGAGTTTCCGAGTAGCTACGTAAGTGGGAAGATGCTGTCTATGGGCGCAAGCGCACGTTTCCTTTGGTTTTGCATTATGGAGTCATACCATGCCACATGTCTATTCCTATTTTGTATTTATTTGGTTTTTTTTTTTTTTTTTAAGCACATATAGGAATTAGGAAGTTAAGAAGAAAAAAAAAGAACTAAGTTTTCTCACAATTGATAACTTTACTTAGAGAAATATATTATTATTTCTACACTTTGAATATATTCTTTCTTTCACATTCCTTATTATATATGTTGGTCCTACATCTATTCTCTCACATGCTGAATCTCATATATAATATAAAAAGAATGTGAAATAAACTAATATAGTTGTGAAGAATTCATAATTATTAGAGTATTCAATTCATGTTAAAGTGTTTTTAATAAAAAGCATATATATTAGGAGTGTATTAAATACAAACTATTTTAATTAATAATTGGTAATCCTCAAATTGTCTACGAAAATTGATCCCAAATTACCTTAAAACAAACCAAAGAGTAATCAACAAACTAAAAAAATATAAACATATAAACAATTATATATATTAATTCCATCTAACCACTTAATTTATTTATTTTTATGAAGACTTTTTGGGAAAACTTTCACTAAACAACATAACCAAGTCCATTGATTAGATGGTTTTCTATTACATGACGCGTTACAGGTGTCTTTAAAGTGGTCCTAAATAATGACGAGATCTTCTTCTTCAAATTGATTTTTTTTTTTAATATTTTATTTTGCCCATTCTCTTATTCTATGCATGTTTTCTGCATGGCCTTGACAGCATAATATACATATACACACACATATATATATATATATATCGGTGTATTGAAAACTTTAAGATACAGATTTATAAAATCATCGTACTTAATTGCTTTTAACAAAGTTTAATTAGTTTAAGTATAAAACGTGCACCATGCAACAGTTGAACAAAGGGAAAGTTTCTAAGCCAAGGTTTTTCTGCCTCAAAAAATGTACTTCTTTAATAAAATATTTGGACATATGTTTATTTAGAATTTATAATTGATCCATATAAAAGTTTTTTAATTGTAAAATAAAAAGGTATAGACTATTTAATTGCTATGGTACTTGCTTTTAAAAAAGTTTAATCAGTTAACTTCATGGTCATAAAAACGTGTTATACCATGCACAAATTGAAAAATGTAAAGCTTGTACTCTCTTTTTTATGTCCAACATCATAGTTTGGCCTTATATATTTTTTTTTCTATGAAGAATGTAGAGTCCTCACGTCTGATCTCAGAAGAATAGACAAGAAATAGTTTAAAGGTTGATGCTTGTGACCCGTATTGATCAAATTCATTCAAATATTTCAGGAAAATCACCGCCCAAATTGCTTAAAGAGGGGACATATGGTCAAAAGGAAAATGACCCCAAAAAATGTCACTTTCGCAAACAGAATGGGGGAGAGGGGATTTGGGGTAGTATAAGCCACTAAAATTTTATCTCTTAATTTGTATATGTAGCTTTCTAATTTATATGTTCCAGAAGGGGAGGGGGGGGGGGGGGGGGGGGTGGGGGAGATTTTATAAAAAGTTTTAAATTTTATATCATATTTTTTTAATTAGATTTTAGGTTTTTGATTTTGTTAATTAAAATCTTAAATTTGTGAAATCCTTTCTGTAGGGTCAATTTTTGCAGCCCAAGCCCAAGAAGGTATGGATTTTGAGTCCACTGAACCCAAAACAATAAATTTGTAGAGAGTGGGTGAAAGAGCTAGGCTAAAAATGAAAGTAACAGTATTAAACGGCTATGATGACAAGAAGACTTGAATGAATATGTGCTCGGACAGAGGTGAATGACTCGTCCGAGGAGGTGATTATCATTGATGAGCTTAGGTTACAAATGTTGGAGCTACAGTAAAATAATGTGCTCTTTTCTCTCTCTTGATTCTCGATCCCTCTATCAGGGACCTCTTTCTCTCTTATATAGTACTGCTTTCCTACATCTCCACCGTCCACTTGTTCATCATCTGAGCGCCCACTTGAGTGCATGTCCCATCACACTCCCCCTTTAGCCCTGTCTGAGTGGTGGTAGCTGAGAATGCACTGTTCAGCGGTCTTCTCCACATAAATGCGGCCAGGAGGGTAGGTGCAGTGCATTAAATGCGGTGGTTGAAGTCTGTCTCCTTGATATTTCTCTGTTCCAGTCACCTTCTTGTGTGTCCGAGGTCCCTTTTCTCCCTTGACACCTGTCAAACAGATCGCTTGACACGTGCCGGACAAAAACCTCGTCGGGTCTGAGGGTATCGGTCTCCTCGGACATATGAACAACTCCTCGGACAGTGCACGTGTGCGCCTGCGGACATCCTCCTTTCACATGGGCCTCTGACTGTGTCCTGGTCTCCTCGGACAAACAGTGTTCCTCATATAGGGCCTTGGACCCAATACGTTGGGTTGGGCTTTTCTCCCCCCACACTTTCAATTTAAGGTATTTATCCATCACCATTATTTATTTCCGTTATTTTAAACAATATTACAAAATCTTATCAACAATTTCTCAATTTTTTCTTTAGTCCATTACAATTCAAAATAATATAGCTCAATTAAAAAAGTTTTTTTTTTTTAATTATTGAATAAGGGATCTAACTCATCTAAGTTCAAATTTTAGTTACCCAAAAGAAAAAAAATAATTAATATTTTACTTTGATGATAAATAATAATCTTAGTAGAAAGGCTGCTATAAGATTAATTAGATCTTAATATATATTTTTAAAATTTTTGTCCTCAATTTCTAATTTATCAATCTTATAGTAATTAATTGGTTTATCATAAAAATAGTATTAAAAATGGACTAATAGTCTAATTACAAAAAAACTATATCAATTTATTCAACAATTATAAAAAAAATAGTGGTGCAAACATTTCTATTTCTAATTTCTATTTGCCATATTCTAGCATAGTTTATAGTCTCTGACACTCTTTGACACATTCTTATTTTCCTAAGGTTGATCTATCTCCACGAAGTATGCATTCTCAATCTCAAAGGACATCCTCTCACATCCAAAAAACACGTGCATACACCTATATACATGGTTGTTTAGGACGGCAACCAATTTGACGTTTATTTTTATCGATATTTAACTAGCTGTCTTTCACTTTTATGTCACTTTCATATGAACTCGGAATTTTTTTTTTCCATGACTCAAACCATATCAGATAGTTATGAAAGTGAGTGAAATTGGTTAGAGTATTCATTTTAATGCTTGTATAATAGAAAACATAACACATTTTAGCAAACTAAGGGCATGTTTGGTAGACTGTAATAGGCGTTGTAATGTAATAGTTATTCCTATGGTTTAGTTATTCTTTAGTTTGGTTGTGTTTTTATTACAAGGAATAATCATTCCTTATGAATAGCTATTCTTCAAAATGAGGAATAACTATTCATCTTTAAAAGGTTGTATTAGCTATTCCTTAGTAAGAGCAATAATTTCAAAACTTAATATATTTCCAAATAAACAAACTTTCCATATACATCTAACAATTATAAAAATAAAAAATCATAAAAAATAACACATATCTCTCTTAAATTTAAAAATAACAATTTTTAAGGAGATATAATTGTATAAGTAAGAAATTTCCCAAATAAATGTTGAGTTTCATTCTAATGTTATAACTCACAACCAAACTAATGAATAAGTTTAGTTATTACATTACAACACATTTTATTCCTAGTAATAAAGATTACAATTCCTATTGTAATCCTCATTCAGTGTACCAAACGTACCCTAAGTTTAAAATTCACCTACATCAAGTTATGTGCAAAATTGGGTGAAAACATATGATTACTATACATAGACTACTTATTTTACCTTTATTTTTTTTAATTTTTTTCCGTATTTTGAGAATAAAACAAAAAAGCGAATGAAAGTTATTGTATGTAAAAAAAAAAAAAAATTTAATAAAATATAATGTAAAATAAATAGTTTGGTAAGAAATTTTTTGTAACATTTGTATTTTTTAAAAATACATGTAGATAAAAAAAATGTAAAAAAAAAGGTAATATTATTTAACCATTAAAAATTATTATTTAATTAACAGTAATAAATGAGCCCAAAGTTTGTATATAAAAAAAAAATTTGTGTGTTATTATAAATTTTTAAACGTGCTGATAGGAACACTCTTGTCGTCTTAGATTTATTTTTTTGTACATGCACTGTGAAGAAATCTTGGACTGTGTCCACAGTCGACACACACCATCTGCTCTAAACTGCACATTGCATATAGGTCAAGCCCTCGTGGAAGCGAAACAGCTGGATCAAGCTAATACTAATAATTGAGCTTCGGTGTTCCATCAAGGTCAAGTCATTTATCACCAACAACCTTGATAGAAGCAAGGAAGAAACAACTTAACTTTTTGGTTCGACTGCAGCACTAGCTGGCACCGCCTCCCCCTCTCACCGTACACCAGTACGCTTTGCGCGTTTCTGGCGACCGTAGCAAAAGAAAAATATCGTACCATGTACGGTCTTCCATATCTTTTTCTTTGTCATCATTTTGCTTTTTTTTCCCATCTATATTATTATTTTTTTCGATCCATGCACTTTCACAGTTCGCTAGTCAATGGTCAAAAACATGCTAAGCTTTAGCAGTTTAGCCCATCTTCTGTGTGGGGTTTCCTACTTTCCTGAGTATATATATATATATATATATATATATAAAAATTAGTTTCGATCAATTTAATCAAAGTATACCTTTTTTTTTTGGGTAGATTAAAGTATACTTTAAGTAAAAATATGCTTTAAGTACGTTCTTTGACGCAGCTGATGGAGAGCTTTATGTTCATTATTATTCATCAAGTTTCATGTAGAGTGTGTCATGATTGGATTATAAAAACAATAATCATGGAACATATGCCATAAATTTTCTCTAAATAGACAAAATGTCGTAAATTTAACTTTTATGATATCCATAAAGAATAATAAAAAAAAAAATTTCTCGCATGGACTGATGGGAGGAAAAAAATAGATCGAAGAACACACCAAAAAAATTTATGCAACATGAAAATATTTACATGGTTCACCATTTGGACTATGTTTGTAAAGTTGTAGCAATTTTCACTATATTAGAGAGAATAGTGCAAAAACTGCTTGTAGTCATAAAACTCTAAATCTGTAGTGACAAACTGCATTTAAGACAAGTTAAAACCTTATTTTAAACTATAACGCATACACTTCCAAGTCAGATCTGGTCTAAACCCTATCAAACATAAAATTAGGCTCCATACAATCTAGTCAATTTGAGACATATCAAATCCCATGATAAATGAAATTTTTATGAAAAATAAAACAATCTTCGCAAATATTTTTTGATGAATATTTGCGCTTTAAAGTAGGCAAGATTTGAATATGTTAGAATGTTACTTGATTTTCGATAATTTTATGAAAGATATTGTATTTTTTTTTTAAATAATATAGAACGGAAGGAATATTGGAATAATATTATAAAGCTAAAAATATAAAGTTTCAAAATTATTATACTAAAATAATATCAAGCGTGTTTGGGACCTTGGATTGGTAGATCCCACCAAACCCACAACCCCATTTCCGGTGTCTTTAGGCCTATTGCGATCTTTAATATGTATTTCCTGAATAGGGCTACAACCCATAACTTTTCCCAATGGGCCTTTATTTTTTATGTTCTCTACTTTGGGTCTAATATGGGCCTTCCCCATGATTTTTTACTTTTTCGAAATGGTTAAAAATAATTATGCAGTTGAACTTACAGCTTGAACCCATGCACCTGGTAAGTGGTACCATTCCACCTAACACTGTTATAATGTTTCTAAAATTCTATCCATTTATCTTAATATGAATTAGTTGAATTTCCTATATATATATATATATATCATCACCTTTGGCTAGATTATTTCACTTTCTGTCCATGAGATATTTTGAAAATCTCGTGAATCGATAGTGTGATAGATTGAACCTTAAATCTTCAAGTTACGTTATATTCCAAACAAATGAGCTCACTACCTGAGTACCTCCATGGGAGTCAATCAACTAAAATCAATAATATAGAAATCAAACAAAAGTCATATTAATTATCTACATATATTTTTAATATGAGAAAATCTATAAAGACAACAAAAATATCATAACATATAATAAGTGTTATAATATATGCTTCACAAGTGTTAAATAAATAATATTATGTATTTTTTATTCTTTTTAGAATCACAATCATATGATTTTTAAACAGGAGGGTTTCCGAGTGGAAAATAAATGTATCAATTTGTTGCTTATATGAATTGACTCAACCCTCCTCAAATCTATGGCTTTTGGAACTAATATAAAAAGTACAATAATTTGACCAGAGCCCTCAGAGATTGCCTCGTTAATGCCACATATACTAAGCCACAAACTTAATTGAAGTTCAAAACAACTTATACAAATCCTCAACTTTAGGCCAATCTTAGGACTTAGCATGGGGCTCAAGAACTTTCAACAACTAGAGCAAGGCAGTGCAAATAGAATGCAAGCAGTGGCAAGGGACAACACATATTTAAAGATAGCTAATTTCTAAGGACCATGTTGTCATAGCAGCTATACGATGCTAGTACTAAGTTATTATTATAATGCAGCTCAAATTAGTCAAAAACTCATCAAAGAAAACTCATAAATAAAAGGAATTACATATAATTAATTAAGCAAAAACACTTTGACTAAAACCTTCATATATTTTATTAAATTTCCCTGGATGTTATATTTTTATGTATTTTCTTTTCAGATCATCCATATACACTAAGGGTGTATTTGGTTGGGGTGAAAATATGGAAGATGAAAAATAGAAAGAGGAAAATAGAGTGGAAAATGCTGTTTTCCACTGTTTGGTTGGGAAAGGAAAATAGGGAGGAGAGAAAACCTGGGAGAAAGTTTTCTCTCCCAGACCCACATTTTTTATCCTTTCAAATCGGGAGGAAAATATGGGGAGAAAAGTGCTTTCACAGCACTTTTACATAAATACCCTCTCTCACCTACCCTCATTCATGACTTGATGACCCTCTCACCTACCCCACCTGATGACTTTTGCCCACAAATCATCCTTATCACTTTTTTGCCTCTTCTCATCTTACCTTCACCAACGTCCAACGGTCCAGGTTCTCTTCTCTCTCTCTCTTTTTTTTTTTTTTTTCAATGTGACCTTTTTGCTGGTACAAAATCCTTTGCCCAATTAAATTTATATGCACACTATTGTAATTTTTACATTATAATAATATAAATTTATATATATGATGTGGTAAATTTTATATTATTTAATGACTACAAATAAATCTATTTCTTACATATTATGTAACAAGAATATAATAGTCAATTTATATAAATTACATTTTCCATGCTTCCCTTTTTCTCTCCAACCAAATAAAAGAGTTTTCCACCCTCTCACTTTTCCACCCCTCCTACCAAATACATAAGAGGGAAAACTAAATATTTTTCATCCTTCCACTTTTCCATCTTCCCACAATTTTCTATCCTCCCACTTTTCTACTCCTCTAACCAAACGAATCCTAAATGGTTTCTGGTCATTCTGCGCAAATGAAGTTACTCTAATGGTTTTACTAAATGGTGTGAAGCCTAGCATAGGCATTAGATAGCAACAACCATAATTCAATCTACAAACATACTGCTTATTATTGTAATTTTTAGTTGTCTATTGCGGCTAATTCTTGTGGTCGAATTACAATTGCTCAGTAAGTAAATAAGGAATATGGTGGAGCAGGAATTAATTCTCAGAACTAACAAAGGCTAAATATAAATGTTCCTCTTTCAATAATTCTCACAATTTACCTCATAAATGCCACATTATAATAATCTTTTTGAGGCATCTTATCAAAAACATATCATGCATTATTGTTGCAACCACTCCCTGCATATAATGTGATTAATGAATTGCCAACAAATACATCCAACTCCTTTCATAGACTAAGCTACTCAAACTCTTTATCAATACCCAACTCTGAAATTGAAGCCCAATCTACATTTAAATTAGTTTTGTAAGCTACTACGTACAAACCAGCAAACACGTATAGTCAGATTAATAACTTTGGTTCTTAAGAACCCTTACAATAACACAACCAAGAAAGAAAAAAAAGAAAAAAAAAGGCTACACCACAACAGAATTACAAATAATCAACTCATCATCACAACCTTTTTGTCTTGACTTTCTCAAGTGAAAATATTATTAAAACAAACTAAGTGAATTTTTTATTCAAGGGCAAGAATTTGCTACAAACTAAGTTGCAGCAACTCCTGCAAAATGTACATATGTCAAATGATTATTTTTCGTAAGAGTTGCTGCTACCCTTTATTCAATAACATCCAAATTGTCAGTAGCACAAAAACAATTAAAATTAACAGCAAATTGTGGTTTGTTTTCACTCTAGCCATGAGTTATGACACAACAAATGCTTGAAAAAAAAAAAACTACTTATGATACAAGGTTTCTAAGCCTATCCAAGTTTGGAGTTCGAATACCAACGTCGGTGACCAAGAAATACTATAAAAAACCATAATGTTGCAGTATTTGGGCCTACACCTAGGGATTGGTTGGATTGGGCTGAAATTGATAGCTTAATTTTTGGACATACTACCTACCTATAAGCAAATCAGTGAATTTTTAGGGCCTCTCAGACTGGGCTGGGATGTTAATGGTATTCCACTCTAATTTTGTTGTGTGCTTCGGATACCCACAGAAAACGATCTCAAAACTCCTCTGCCCTAACCCTGCTGACATTGACAAACGTTGCTCCTCTATACAAAGCTTCTGGCCATGCTTATGGTTTTGATTCTTTTGAATTGGGATGATGAGAATGAGAGGTTTCTGTTGTCTGTTTAACAAACAAAAACAGCCCATGTATACGTGTGCTACTTGGACCAACCCATATATGTTGTAAGGAAGTCACTATAGTCTCTTTTGGGTCAGTTGAGTTATGGGCTTTTGGGTTTAGTAGAGATAGTATCTCCTTTGG
Source organism: Quercus aquifolioides (assembly GCA_019022515.1). Taxonomy (NCBI): domain Eukaryota; kingdom Viridiplantae; phylum Streptophyta; class Magnoliopsida; order Fagales; family Fagaceae; genus Quercus; species Quercus aquifolioides. The sequence goes on along the minus strand of CM032335.1, from coordinate 5,013,099 downwards.
GTTGGTGGCAGGGACGGAACCAGAATTTAAACTTAAGGGGGCCAAAGCTTAGAACCAAAAAAAAAAATTTATGAAAATAAAAATTAACATCTATTTCATATTCAACAAAATACTACATACAAAATAAGTATTTCTTAAACATTTCTTATTATAAAAACATCAACAAAGTATAACATACAAAATAAGTGTTTCTTAAACATTTCAACACATTATCAAAGTGAAACTCGACGCTCTTTTAAATCTCTAAAGTCATCTATGATTGATTCTGTACCAAATTTTGCAGCAATCTCATTTTCAATGTACAAAATCAAAGACTTAAATCACAACTACACAAAGAATTAAATTAAATTACAAGAGACAAACACAATTTCATATATATAATATATTGGCCACACGGCCCACACCACACAAAGTGACAAAGAAAAAATTTAATGACTCAATACCAAAGACTTTTACAATCATTGTCTAACATCTATTTCGATCAAATAATACCTCCTATGTATATTTCATCTATCTGCTTCTACAAAAAAAAATGATGCATACTCAAAATTCAGCATTAATAGTGTTGCCAAATCTAGTGCACTCAAACAATCATTGGTCTCAAGCACAAACACAATTTTATATATATACTAGTTTTTTTTTTTTTTTTTTTTGGGGTGGAGGGGGGCCCTCTGCCCTTCTGTAGGTCCGTCTCTGGTTGGTGGTGGGTTCAAGGTAATTGAGTGAGCTTTGTTGAAGATGGGCTTTATGTACAAAAAAAAAAAAAAAAAGGTATTTTATAAGTCAGTTTTACTAGAGTTCTCTCATGTAACATGTTCGGATCTCATGTGTGTGTGTGAGTCCTACGCAGGGGTGGTCTCATACTCTCATGGAACTTGTGCAATTAATAAGAAAGTTTCACAAACTATTTTTTTATCAAAGCAAAAAATTTAATAACTATGGTAATTATTAATAAGCATTTATTATGATTTTGTTCATATATGAAAGTATGAAACTATATATTATACTATACAAAGAAAATAATATTTTCTATCAAAAAAAGAAAAGAAAAAGAAAATATGATTTGGTAAGATTTTAATGTAAGATTTAAATATAGAATAAAATTTATAATCATTTGAAAAATATGTAATAGAATAATGACATGTAAAATTATGAGGTCTTAATAGCTTTTTGAGGCAAAATATTATGATTTTTTTTTAAAGAGTTTCAACTTATGGCGTCCGCTTAATCAAAAGTCAAATGTTATTATTGTTATTATTATTATTATTATTATTAATCTCTAATAATATATAGGCTCACAATACATGAAATGAGATTCTAAAAAAAAAAACAGTAATTTTTTTTAGTGACGTTTGTGATGTACTTTTATATTAGAACCTCATCCTATCTCCCTTCTATGTGTATTTGTTTTTTTAAAAAAAAAAAAAAAAAAACTTTATCCTACATTGCTTAAGAGAGTATGTTGTACCGCACTCCCTTGATGCGTTGGTCACTTCACAAGTATAAGTGCTTGTGAAGTGAGGGGGGGCCAAGAGCCGGGGTTCAAGTCTCCAGGAGGGAGTTTCACACACATATACACTTAGATTAGGCTAGAGTAGAATTCTATCTTGTATAAAAAAAAAAAGTATGTTGTGTGTAGTACAATTTGACCCTCTCTTTTAAAGCTTACCATTGCTTTAAAGTGAAGTTATACAATGCAACTGCATCGTCCTAGAATGCTAGAAATTCATACAAAACTTGTAGCAACCAAGAGTACTTGAGGTTAAGTGCTTCTTAAGAGGGAGAGTCCTGATGTAGGGCATTTCAAGTGGTTGCATCCTAATCATCTTGTACGAGTTAGTTAGTCAGTTAGATGATTGCTTAAGCATTAGCCAATAGGATTTAAACACTTGTCAAGTATCTAGAAGGCTGCCAATGCCAAACAAGTACCAGATTGTAGTTACTTTGTGATTAGTTTTGGATGCAATTACATAGATTGGCCTAGTACTAATTTCAAGAGATGGATTTCTCTTAAGAAGGTTTTGTCACACCTTGTTCCTTGTTCTAAGCAACTCGAATTTCCTTTAATCAATTCTAAGCCTAAACAGCAGTACCCTCAGAATCCCTGCCACAGCTGCTTGGTCACTTTGGAACCGAAGGAACAAATGCCGTTTCAATGAGCCAACTATTCCTCTGAATTTTGTGGCCGAAAATGCAGGGAATTATCTCTCAGACTTCAAACGTTTTAATGGGAAACCAGCCAAATTAGCTCGGCTTGCTAAACCTGCCTGGAGACCGCCTACAACTGGTTTGGTAAAAGCTAATTTTGATGGGGCTTTCTTTGAAGATTCGGGTGAAGCTGGGATAGGAGTTGTAATCCGAAACTCCCTAGGCGAAGTAATGGCTTCTTTCTCTGAAAAAATCCCTAAGCCCTCATCAATAATTACCCTGAAGCCTTGGCTGCTAGGCGTGCAGTTCTGTTTACAAAAGATCTTGGTTTCACCGAGTCCACATTAGAAGGCGACTCGGAAATTGTCATCAATGCTATCTGTAAAGGTAATATGTATCACTCGGCTTTAGGTAATTTCATCAAAGACATTCTGTCTTCAATAAACTCGCTTTAGAGTTTTTTATTTTCTCATACTTATAGACAAGGTAGTGTTGTAAGTTGTAACTCATGCTTTGGCAATGAGAGCTTTAGTTTCTTTTTATTTATTAGTCTGGATGGAGTCTATTCCACCAGACATTGAAAACATTGTATTGGCTGATTTTCCAGTGGGTTGATTTGAATTCAATATGTTTCTATTTCTCCAAAACAAAATTTAAAGTTTTATTTATTTTTTTTGGGGGGGGGGGGGGGGGGGGGGGGGCGCCAAGTATGGTTATTCTTGACTTCTTGTAGTTGCCAAATGTTGTGGAACATCCCATATTTGTTCTGTGAATCATGACATCTGGAGCATGTGAGTGGGAATATGCTGCGGAGGCCAAATTAATGGTCACAGTTGGACCAAACTACGAGATAGCGCATATAAATCTAAGCCATATCATGTTGAACACAACAGGTCAAAAAGAGTTAAGAGCTAAATCTGAATAGGCACTGTTTGTTTCGGAAGGAATTAAGGTTGGAAATGGAAGGGAAGTGGGAGGTGTTTGTGAAAGAGCTAAAGATGGTGAGCTTTTTATCAGCACCAATGGTGGCTGTCCAAGTCTTGCAGAGTTGCAGTACAGCCTGCCGTTTGTTACCCTGATGATGGTGGGACAGCTTGATGAACTCTCTCTTTCCGGGGTCTCTGTCGCCTTTTCTTTCACCATTGTAACTGGCTACAGTCTCATTGTAAAGTTCTTTTGTCCCCTTTGTCCTCCTCTAGATAAATTTCATGCATGCATTATAGCTGAAAAAATTGAAAACCCTGCTTTTTAATCAGCGTAGAATAGAAGACACACCTATAGATTTACCAATCACTAATGAAATATATATCCATAGTAAAGCTGCAAAAAAAAATTCAGCTTAATTGATAATTTGGCTATCTAAATAAATTTGGCCTGGTTTAAACTCGACCACCTTTGTGCTTGAAGTCGTTTGGCAAGCCCAAAAAAATCCAGTTTTTTGGGATTATTTTGAGAGGTTATACACACCCCAAAAAAAATATAATAAAATAATCCCCAATTTTTATTCTTGTATTACTTTCAACAAATAAGCAATCAGATCCTGATGCACTAATCTTTTTTTTTTTTTTTTTTTTTGGGTGTTGGTACAGCTCAAGATTCTTCACAATCCTAAATGAACTTGATTGACTTGCCTAAAACTAACAGCCTATTATCTGTTTATTTACTTGTATAAATTAGTAAATCAAAAGCATAATTCTTTGTCAAATGTATATCCAAACCATATTTATTGTTGTTTTTGTCTGGTAGTTTGAGAATCTGATATGTCTGATTAAGGAATATAATTTAATCGTCATGATAAGTGAATTTTTGACTGCTAAGCAGTGTGGGATGGCTGGTGCATTAGAGACTTTATGCGGACAAGCCTATGGGGCAGAGCAATATAAAAAACTAGGAATTTATACTTACGCCGCCATCATGTCTCTTATTCTGGCTTGTATTCCAATATCTATCCTATGGATGTTCACAGACGAATTACTAATACTCATAGGCCAAGATCCAACAATCTCACATAGAGCTCACAAATACTGCGTATGCCTCATCCCTAACCTGTTTGCATACGCTATACTTCAACCACTAGTTCGCTATTACCAGACTCAGAGCCTGATCCTTCCATTGCTCTTTAGTTCATTTGCAGCTCTATGTTTCCATATACCTTTTTGTTGGACTCTGGTTTTTAAATTAAAGTTAGGAAGTAGTGCGGCTGCATTAGCCTCTGCTTCATCATATTTGTTGGATGTGCTCATGCTTGGGGTATACATGAAGTACTCTTCTGCTTGTGAGAAAACTTGTGCTGTATTCTCAAAAGATGTCTTCTTCAGCATGAGGGAGTTCTTTCGCTTTGCAGTTCCTTCGGCTGGAATGGTTTGGTAATTTTCTGTTTTGGGCTTTTCTTTCAAGAAATTTTTAGTCTTCATTTTTTGGCTACATGTATCAAGTCTCTTAGCATTTTGTTGCTTGTCAATCATAATAGTCTTGAATGGTGGTCGTTTGAGGGACTTATTTTGCTTTCTGGGCTTTTACCTAATCCAGAATTGGAGACTTCAGTGCTTTCGCTATGGTATGCTTCTTTTCCATATTTACTGTATGAGATTTACAATAGAATGCTTCTAATTTTTTACTGCATGCAGCCTTACAATTACTAATTTGCAGTACTACATACCATATGGATTTGCGGCAACAGCAAGGTTTGCTCTTAAATTTGTTTCCTTATGCCTAAACTTGTCTAAGCATGTTATACAATTGTTTTGAAAGAGAATGCATAAAACACTTTGTAGCACTCGGGTTTCAAATGAGTTGGGAGCTGGGAATGCACAAGCAGCTAAAATGACTGTTAAGGCCATAATGGTTCTTGTAGTGGCAGAGATGGTTATTGTAGCTATGATTCTCTTCTTCTGCCATCGTGTTTTGGGCTATGCCTTAGCAGTAAGAAGGAAATTGTAGATCGTATTGCAGATATGGCTCCTTTGCTTTGTCTCTCAACAATTATGGATGGCTTACAAGCAGTACTTTCAGGTAACTTTCTCACATTTCTCTCATCTAATGGGCTTTGATTTGGAGCTAAATTTTTGAAAGTTATAACTTTTAATTCTTATCAATTCAAGTGAATACTATAGCTATACTATCAAATACACATTAGTTCATTATTCATTTAGAATATTTTCTTTGCAATTAAAAAGTTAACTAATGGTGTGGAAAAATTTAAACAAGTTCACTCTTGGAAGTAAATTTCTTTCTGGATTAAAAAATAGCCTTACATCCTTAACAGGAAATGTCTAGTTAGTAGTTATGCCATAGTCATAACCATCATAATCATATTGTGTATATTTCATCAAAATAGATCAGCATAAGATGCCAATGTAGAACTGATTCTTTCTTGTTATATTGCTTGCCATTAAATCACAAAGTTATTTTGTGCTATATATGCATCAGGGGTTGCTAGAGGAAGTGGCTGGCAGGATATAGGAGCCTATGTAAATCTTGGGGCATATTATCTGGTTGGGGTTCCAGTAGGTGTTGTTTTGGCCTTTGTTGTACACTTGAAAGGAAAGGGTCTTTGGATCGGAATGGTGACAGGGTCTACTGTACAAGCATTTCTACTAGCTCTTAAAACAAGTTTCACAAATTGGGAAAAACAGGTTATTCGTACCAAAAAAAAAAATTTTATTCCTTTCTATATATTTGTTTTTATTATTACACCTTTCTACAACTAAAGTTCATGTTCAACTTGATCATATAGTATGAAAATTGAGAACCTATAACAATTTGTGACTGAAATAATTGGTGTCCAATTGAGTTGGATGGACAAAATATTAGACTAAACCATTTTCAATGCTTAGTCGTATTTATGTTGATGTTTCAGGCATCAAAAGCAAGAGAGAGGATATTTGATGGAGATATTTAGTCTAGACTTCAGAGTTTATTGAGTTGAATGCACAAGATTTTTTATTTGTAAGATGTCCCCAAGGAGTCTAGTTTGGCTACTACTAATTTTTATCCAAAGTATGAAAGGAAAACACAATAATATCACCATTCCATTTCTCACAACTTGAAAGAAGAAAAATGGGAACTCTTTCCAATGATTTGGTTGTGGAAGATTTTACAGTTTTAAGATTTAAACCTCTTTTTGTAAGAGTGAAGATAGAATTACTACAACTTTTTGTTACATATATGTATCCATAATTGTGTGTGCGTGTGTATATCTATAAAATCAAATGCATACAAAAACGCAAGTCATAAGTAATGACAATATTTCAACCCAAGGAATTGTTCACTCTTATGTGTCCTCCCATAAGAATGAATAATATCTTATACTCAACTTGAAACATTAGAGGAGCACTGTGTTTGGCTAAACAAGCCTACTGCATTAAGTCCTCAACTATGGCAAGGGGAAGCACCATACTGTGATTTGATGTAATTTTTCATTATTCTATTCAATAAAATTTCTACCTCTATTTGGGGGAAAAAAAAATCATGCTTGTTAGAATTATGGTGAGATCCCTTATGAATGTGAGAAAATTGAGCACTATGTCATAGGTACCTAATAATTTTCTCAATAAGGAAGGTAAAAATAAAATAAACCACATAGGGTACATCTTTCTTAAAAAAAACCAATTTTCCCAAGTTCAAACTAGGAGACTAAGAATGAAACTTCTAAGTAAGAATCGGCTTTAGATCCAATATTGGATTTTTTGGGATTTGGACACTAGTCAAATAATTGTCACGTATTCACATCTCAACGAAATTTCAATTATAAGCTTCATCGCTGGTCACCACAAAAATTAGCCAGTCCCTTTTAGTTATTTATTTATTTATAATTTTAAAGAAAGTAAAAAAGATAAAGGAAAGAATTAAGAAAGTGAGGGAATCATTATCAATGAATTGACTTTCATGTAGCAGTAGCCACCAAGTTCGACCCTTCTGCCACGCCAAACAAAAAACAAAGGAAAATAGGCATTCAAGAGTTAAGACTAAGCAAAATAGTTGTTGATTTGACTTGAAGCAGAGGATATTGAGAAGTTGTGAAAACAAACACACGGAGAAAGAAAGCACAGAGTCCATTCCTTTATTAAACAGGCACAAAATAGTTTTTGAATAGCAAATGATAAATAAATATCAACAAGAGATGAAGAAGGAAGCAGAAGTAGAGACATTTTCGAACGGCTTTTTGATGTGACTTTTAAAAGTTTTGATAGTATCAAGTATTGGGCAAAATTTAATGATAATTTTTATATTTTACCATAAATTTTAGCCTAATAAAAATGTTTTTTTTTTCTTCTTCTTTGTAAAGTTGTGATTTACAACTATTTTGTGTTGGCTTTAATTCCGCGCCAAATTTGATTGTAATTATGTTCAATCTTATGTATCCTGTATTTCATGTGGGATTTCATTGTAAGGATTGTGTGTGAGAGAGAGTGTGAAGACTTAAGGCAAATTGAAGACAAAGAAGCACGGGTAGCTCACGAGTAGCCTTCCCGCGAAGTGAAACATGTGCTCAACACATGACCGGAATGCAAAGAGTCATGATAGGATGGTGACAGCTGGTTTTTGCTAGTGTCTCACGGGTAAGGCCTTCCCACGAGATACTTGTTAAACATTCTGTTTTGCCAATTTGTTATATCTGATACACCCTGTCCCTAACCACACTATATATACTCACATTATCCACAGATGGTCAGAGAGAAAACCCTATCCACAACCCTTGAGAGTGAGAGATTGTTATACCCACAATTCTCTACACAATCCATTGTGGTTTTCCTCAACTCTTACCTCTCCATTTTCATATCCTTGAGAGGTTGATAGCCCAAATACTTACCACACCCATTTTGAGTGTCAAGTGAGGTTTTGGTGCTGTTGGGGAACATTGGAAGAAGCCAAGTTTTGGCGGATGCAATAGAGCGTATTGCGGGATCCAAAGAGCTAGACAAGACACGGTTCCGAAAAACCTTGTTGGAGTAGGAGCTTGGAGGGCTTAGGTGCATTGGGTAGATTAGGCTTGGAGGGTCTCTTACTATTCATGTATCCCAACTGATTGTCTAGTGGATCGATTTACCGTTTGGAGAGCGGTGGAGAGGTTTTACGCTGAGTATTTCGGTTTCCTCTTCGATAACACATCGGCGTGTTATCTTATATTTGCATTCTTCTTCCCTACTCTTTTACCTTTCATTTTATTGTTGTGTTTTTATGAATATGGCTTAGAGTTGTTTTTATTGTTTGTTCGCTCGCATTTACTTTATTCTGCACTTAGTTTAAGTAAGAGTAAAATCAACCAAGCCGTAATTTTTAATTTGAGGGTTTAAACAGCTCTTATGTTTTGACACATTTTCGAGTTTTCATTCTTCAATTCTCTGAACTAGGAAACTAGGGAGGAAACTTCATTGTTAATGGAAATATCTCATACATGGTAAACTCCACTACATCTGAAAATATCTGTTTTACACACTTATGGTCCGTTTGGATACAACTTATTGTTGCTTATTGTTGCTGAAAACTGATTGTTGCTGAAAACACTGTAGCAAAATAATTTTTAAATGTATAAATAGTATCGTGGGACTCATTTTTAATATTTTTTAATGTATGAACAGTGCATGAATAGTGTGTGAACAGTGCCACATTGTTCATGCACAGTAATTTTTGTCCCTCAAAAGTCAAACAATGCGGCAAAAAAAAAAAAAAAAAAAAGAAAAAAAAAAAAAGAGGAGAAAACGCAAATGAGTAAAATGCACCACAACTATAAGCTCTATCCAAACCCTCACTTATTCACACACTCACCATTTTTGCATAGAAAGTCACAATTTTCAACTTTTTTTTTTTTTGGTGAAAGACGATTCATTAAAAACAACTAAATAAGAACATCAGGTTCGTTCATGACACATCCTGTTAACATACACCCCATTGAGATCATCCTCAAACATATCAATTAAGTCCATAGGCGAACTATGAAAAAAAGAAAAATCACCATCTAAACTAAAACTCATTCTAGCAAGGCTATCCGCACACCTATTTGCCTGACAGAAGCAATGCTTAACACGAATCTGAGGAATGCGGGAAGCCAACAACTTGCAGTAATTTTCAACTATTTCAAGTTATAATTTTAGTTCAAAAATTTAAAGGACCGTTTGGTAATGTTGTTCTAGTAATGTTATTTGTATTTTTTAAAAATACATATAGGTGAAAATACGTGTAATGTTATTTAAAAACTGAAAATATATGTTTAACCACATATAACAAACAAACCCTAAATATGTGTATACTTTGTATAGCGGAGCTTCGTAGTCATAGCTGATAGCCGGTTAGCACGAAACTACCCTGTCCTCCATCATCGATTTAAAAAAGAAAAAGCAATAAAGCAAAGGAGGAAAAGTGGGGGACTGGTAATCAATAACTGGTGCCACGCAAAAGTTGTGAAAAAAGTAATGGGAAAACGAATAAATTTCCTTCAGGGTGGCCCAGGAAAAGTTGTTGACCTGACTGAGAAAGTGGGAGGAATCATTAGAGCATTTGTATTAAAGAGTATATAAAAATGATATAATCATATTAAAGCACCAAAAAGCAAGCTACAGATGAGATTACTTTTCGGTAATACCATTGTCGAAATTACTTTTTTTTTTTTTTCACTCCTTATTCCATTTTTCACACTCACACTTACGGGGAGAATTGGAAAAATGGGCAGATGAATTTCGGCAACATTGTTGCCGAAATTCAAAGTTACTGTTTGAATTTTCTCTTTCCTCCTTTTCCTGATTCTCTCTCCTACTTTTTGTTGAATTTCGGCAACACTGTTGCCGAAATTCAATCTCTCTCCTCATTTTTACAAATAACTTCAAACAGTACCTATAACGCAAATATATTTTAATTTTGGCAATATTTAGCCAAAAGACTCACAAACATGTCATTTAAAAAAAAAAAATAGCAACTGAGTTTCAGTGACCTTTTATTTTTAAAAAAATATTATTATTTTAATGCTTGTGGTAGAGAAGGTGATTTGTGCGGTTGTTTTTTATTATTTTAATTATTAATTTATATTATTTTAAACAAAATGGTAAAAAAAAAATAAAGAAGTTTTGATATTGGATGAATTTTAGAGTGAGATGGTATAATAGATAAAATAACTTTTTGAGATATTAGGACCTGTTTGGTACATGTGTTTAAACACATATTTTCAATTTTTAAACAACATTATATGTATTTCCATACACATTTTTTCACCCATATGTATTTCTAAAAAATGTAAACAACGTTACTAGAATAACATTACCAAACGGATCCTAAAGGGTAAAATTTTTAGAATCATTGATGTGAAGGGGCAATGAATTGACTTTCTTGCAGCAGTAGCCAGCAAGTTCGAACGGCTTTTTGTTTAAAGAAATTTAGAACTCATCTAGTAGAGCATTTTAAACACATATTTTCAGTTTTTAAACAACATTACACATATTTTTTCACTTTTTCACCTACACATATTTTAAAAAGAAATACAAATAATATTACTTCAACTCCTCTACCAAACTTATCCTAATTAAGCAGAGCTTCTTTAGTCATAGCTGAAAGCTGGTTACCACTAAAGTACCATGTCCTCCACCATCGATTTAAAAAAGAAAAAGAAAAAGAAAATGCAATAAAAGGAAAGGAGTAAAAGTGGGGGTAATCAATAACTCGTGACACGCAAAAGCTCTGAAAAAAGTAATGGGAAAAGGAATAAATTTCCTTGAGGGTGGCCTAGGAAAAGTTGTTGAGTGTTGACTTGACTGAGAACAGTTACAGGGGATTTGAAATTGTGAACACACACGGAAAAAGAAAAAGAACAGACTACAATCAATTATTTAACAGGCGAGTTTTAGAAAAATGTATATTAGTATATAATTAAAATTTTTAAGGCTAAATGATAATTTTTTATTTAGTAAAAAAATTAAAATGAAAATTAATCCAATCTGCCTCTGATATTGGGGTTATCTAAGCTATTAAGAATTTTTTTTTTAAATATTCAATTTGTTCCCAATGCTCATAGGACAATTTACACCGTTTAAAAAAAAAAAAAAAATCATGCTCTTCTAAGTCCTTACTTTTTATCAATATCTTGTTTTAATTGCATATATTTCACATTGTGGCAATTATATACGCAAAAGAACTTCTAGTAGCCAATGTAGATAAATAATTGTTAGAAATGGAGAAGGAAACAAATTAGGTTATTTCAATTATATGCACGAAAGAGTAAATAAAAGTTTAACATGGAGAAGGAAGAGCAATAGAATTTTCAAATTGTATTAAATGATGTTTGTTTATGCTTATAGAGTAAGTTGAATATTTTAAAAAAAATTTGATAACATCCGACAATTAACCCAAATCTCAACACGGTTCAAGCAGTGACACTTTAATGAATGTGTTGTGCTCTTTACGATAACTCCATCAAGGCTCCAATGGTTCTTGTAGTGTTGCTCTTATCATCACGTGTTGTGAGGTCAATGACTATGAGTCTACACTCTACACTAAAAACCTCCTTTTTTTTACTAAAAAAGAAAAACAAGGTATACTTTGTCCACCTCTGTTGATGATGATAATAATAATAATAATAATAATAATAATAGTTGTGGGGCCCGTGGGCCTAGAAGTCTCGGCCCACCTCCAGGCTGGCCCAAGGCCCACGCCGAGGATGGATGGCTGTCCCAGGCAGTTGTCTGGGGGCTTTTAGCCCTCTGGGCCACGCCGAGGACGACCCTTTCCTCGGCATACCTATCCCAATCCCAGGTGGGGGACAAGCCCAGTATAGGCGGTCACATCCACACTTAATGCATCTACCTAACTCCCCTGGCAATCTTAATGCTGAGAGGACTCCTGAACGGCGGAACTTTGGGTGCTGCGACCCACAGTAAGGTGGGGAACGTGGCTGATGGGACAGGTCCTTAAGCAGTGGTCTAGATGATTGACAGTTGGAAGGCTAGGATTGACCAAAGAAGGTATATAATGCAAGGTGCCCTTCAGAATGAGGGGCTCCTCGGCCGTCCGAGGAGCAACCCCCAAGCTAAAAGAACAGGGCTTAGTCCCCTCAAAGAAGGAAGTCTCTGGAGGACCGGCGGCGAGCCTGTTAGCACCAAACCCTACGTCCCACTCTCTAAACAAATGTATTGCTGGGGGATCTACGACAAAACGAGCCCCTACAATAATAATAAAGATAAAGCAAGAAACAAAAAAGCAAAGGAGTAAATTAAAAAAAAAAAAATAAAGCAAAGGAGTAAGAATCTGGGGACTGGATGAATTGCAAGAGTAGATAGTGCATCAGTACCTGGGTGTGTAATATAAACCCCCAAAATTGTATTTTACAATCTGAACACTAAAATGCAAGTTTAATCCGGGCGGGTTCTTAAATTTTTTTACAATCTTGCTACATTACTTTTTTTAATTTAGAAACTACTGTAGCAAGATTGTAAACACAAAAAATATTTATTCACTCTCTTTTTTTGAATCTCTTTTTTAATGTATTGTATATTATTTTATTGGGTAAATATATTATTTTATTGAATTGTATAAAAAATAAAAATTAAGATATTAAGTATGTTGCAAAATAATATGGTATAATAAATAAATAAAGTAGCGAGATATTTTCTTGAAACCGAATCTAATGCTCAAAAAGAAGCAAAGGGTATAAGCATGGTCGATTGACTGAAAGACAGATGGCCTCTGTTTTTTCTTTAATCGAATATTATCTTCATCTCCTTTTATATAATTCATTCTTCGTTTTTCCTGGAACATGGCTGTATACATTAGTAAAATGGAGTTGTCTGACTTGACTTTTTTTTTTTTTTTTTGAGAAAAGGATCTGTAAACTTTAATAAATACTAGCCATGTTAGCTAAAGTTACAGCTAAAAACTGGGAGGGAACATCCTCCATCCACACCAACTGGGAGCTAACATGTCTAGCTAAGTGATGAGCGGCAGAATTACCTTGCCTTTTAACAGGAGAGAAACTACAAAAAGAAAATAATGCAGATAGGATTTTCGCTTCTTCCACTAGGTGTCCGTGTTCTGCAAAAGAGATGTCATCATTGAGCAAAGCCTTAATCACGATTTCTGAATCTCCCTCCACCACAACAGATGAGATGCTTAATTCAGTAGCAAAATTAAGGGCCGTGACAGCTGCAACTACTTCAAGAGCAGCCACAAAATTGGGAAGAGGTACTTTTTCAGCCATAAAAGCTATAATCTGCCCCCTCTCATCGCGAATAATTACTCCAATTCCAGCTGAATTTTCTTCTCTAAAAATAGCCCCATCAAAGTTCACTTTGAGGTAGTTAGGATCAGGTGGCTTCCATTTGATGTGATGGGGAGGCCGAATCTCACAGTTTGGAAGCTTTGGGGGGATTGCACGAATGAAGGCTGAAAGTGCATCAAGAGCAACAAGCACAACTTGTTCCACATGAAAAGGTTTGGTGCTAGTCCTCAATTGATTTCTACGGAACCAAATAGTCCACGAGATCTGTGCAAACAGCTCTATGTTCAGGCTTTCCTTGATCAGATATTGTACTAACTCCACAAAACTAGAAAGCTGAGTTGAAGCCCGAAAAACCTAGCAAGGATTTGAACTCCAAATAGGATCCAAAAGAGGACATTGCCAAAGAGCATGAAGGACATCCTCTGGATCATGATGGCAGTGATCACAAGAGTCATCAACTAAAACTTTCCTTTTCACCAGATTAGTTTTCATAGGGATGGAGTTTCGGATGGCTCTCCAAATGAAATTTCTAATCTTGTTTTGGACTTTTAAGCCCCAAACCACCTTCCAAACATCCTTATCCACCCCTTGTGCCCTGTAATCCGAAACCACCACCTCCTGAGATAGTAATTTATAACCAGATTTCACAGTATAGACACCAGAAGAGTTATGGGACCACACAAACTTATCTTCAACTGGTCTTTGGCATAAAGGGATTGACTGAATAAGGAGCACCTCATGAGGCAGAAAGAGCCTATTCAAAAGATTAGCATCCCAATAATTATAAAGTGGGTTGATGATGGAACAAACCTTGGCATTTGCAAACTCTTGGACCACTGGGGATTGAATTTGTGGTTGAGTGGTAGAGGGTAGCCACGGGTCTGACCAGAGACTGACAGCAACCAAGGCAAATTAAAATGCCTATTGAGTGATTGTAAGAGCTCACAAGATTCGTGTCTCAAATGAGTAACTGGTTCCCTATAAAACCCCGTAAATCTCCATGCACCTTCAGTCCCTTCTCCAATAATTAAGTCAATATAATTTTTTGAAGAAGTTTTCACCAAGACCTTAATAGAATTTTTCCAAAACATCACAAGTCCCCCACCGCTGTTAACTCTTGGAACAACAAACATGTCATCAAATTTCTTTGACCAAGAAATCATACATGGTAGGAACTGACTTTTCATGCACACATAAATATCATTTATTTCTTCTCCTTGTCACTCCCTCCTTGAAATAAAATATCCCCAACAAATCATTTTTTTCTTCTCTAATTTGTTTTCCTTTTTATTTTGTTAGAGAGATAATGCTTTGGGTAGCCTTTGCAGCTCTATGAATATTTTTTAAGGGGTTAGTCAAATTCATGTTAAAGAGGCTGACAAGAACCTCTTTTCAAATAATATTAATATTTTTTTATTTGATCTTGATCACTAGAATGATAAGGTGGAATCTGTTCTCGTAACCCATGATTAAAGAAAGATTTTTTAAGTCAACACGAGTTCTTTTAGAAGATGAATCTTAGCTAGGAGATGAATCTTGCGGTACTCATGATTTCCTTATTAAAAAAATTTATGCATAATAGAATAAATGATAAACTATATGTTCATTGAGCATATTATTTCTTGATATAATAAATATATTAATTATTATTTCTAAGATTAAGTCTTAGAAATCATCTATTGTCCCTTACTATAATAAAATTATTAATTATTACTGTTAAGTGAACATTAATTATTACTGCTTAGAATACTTTAATTTATTATTTATTAGTTTTTTTCTTTACTCTTTTTAATTCTTTTATTTAACATTTTTTTCTTTTATTTAACATTTTAATTCAACTTTGGTAACTTATTGGTCTTTATAATTCATTAAAAATAATTTTTGTTGTATCTTTTGCATTTCTCTATTAAGAATTCAATAAGACAATACAATCATTAAAAAAAAAAATTGTCTTCATTTGGAATATTTTCTTTGCAATTAAAAAGTTAACTAATGGCATGGAAAGATTTAAACAAGTTTACTCTTGGAGGTAAATTTCTTTCTGGATTAAAAAATAGCCTTACATCCTTAACAGGAAATGTCTAGAAACGAAATTTGGGGGAGAGGCAACGCTGATCTGTTGTAAATTAAAGAAATAATATTTTGGGAACATACTCACCGTAAAGTGAGGTTGAACTTTGCTTGGCAGAGAGAGAGGTAGAGGAAGATGTGTAAAATGAGGGGAAGAAATAAAAAGTGAAGAATTGGAGGGTGTTTGGTACATCCATTCAAATAAATATTTTTAATTTTTAGGTAATATTACACATATTTTTATACATTTTTTCACTCATATATATTTTTACATATTTTTAAATAATAAAATACATATTTTCAAATACGTGTAAATAACCCTCGGATTTTGTAAAATGAGGAGACGAAGCAAATTTTGAATTGAGGTGGTATTCCGTATTCCAAGAGCAAAAGGAGAAGAAAGTAGGGGTAGGTGGAGAAAATTTAATGCCAACGGTGGAGAAAATTTAATGCTAGAGGTAAGTGGGATCTTAGGGTAGTTATTTAGTTACTATTAATGCTATCGTCACAAACTATTTTATAATATTTTTACAAAATATTAACATGACAAAATCTTATTAGTTCTAATATGGGTCCACCATTAACATCACATTTATGTTTATCAATGATTATTTGAAAATTACTAAAACTACATCAGCAATTTGTAAAAATGTTGTAAAATAGTTTGTGTCTGTAGCATTACTCAAAATTTATTTTTCATTATAAGTTTGTTTTTAATGATTGTAGAAGTTGCCAATGTAGAAGTTGTGATTCTTTCTTGATATTGCTTGCCATTAACTCACAAAGTTATTTTGTGCTATATATGCATCAGGGGTTGCTAGAGGAAGTGGGTGGCAGGATATAGGAGCCTATGTAAATCTTGGGGCATATTATCTGATTGGGGTTCCAGTAGGTGTTGTTTTGGTGTTCGTTGTACACTTGAAAGGAAGGGGTCTTTGGACTACTGTACAAGTATTTCTACTTACTCTTAAAACAAGTTTCACAAATTGGGAAAAATAGGTTATTAGTACAAAAAAAATTATTCCTTTCTATATATTTGTTTTTATTATTACACCTTTCTACCACTAAAGTTCATGTTCAACTTGATCATATAGTATGAAAATTGAGAACCTTAAAACTATTTGTGACTAAAATAATTGGTGTCCAATTGAGTTGAATGGACAAAATATTAGACTAAACCATTTTGAATGCTTAGTTGTATTTATGTCCTTTCTCAAAAAAAAAAGTTGTATTTATGTCAATGTTTCAGGCTTCAAAAGCAAGTGAGAGGATGTTTGATGGAGATATTTAGTCCAGACTTCAGAGTTTATTGAGTTGAATGGACAAAATTTTTTATTTATAAAATGTTCGAGAGAAGTCTAATTTGGCTAATACTAATTTTTATGCAACGCATGAAAGAAAAATATAATAATATCATAATTTCATTTCTCACACCCTGAAAGTGGAAAATAATAAAGTGCAATAAAGGAAAGGAGTAAAAGTGGGGGACTGGTAATCAATAATTGATGCCACGCAAAAGCTCTGAAAAAAGTAATAGGAAAAGGAATAAATTTCCTTGAGGGTGACCCAGGAAAAGTTGTTGACTTAACTGAGAACAGGGGACTTGAAATTGTGAACACACACGGAAAAAGAAAGAACAGAGTACACTCAATTATTTAACGGGCAGAGTTTAGAATCAATTATTATATTAGTATATCATTCTCAAAAAAAAAAAATTTATTATATTAGTATATAATTAAAATCAATTATTATATTAGTATATAATTAAAATTTTTAAGGACAATGGTCCGTTTGGTTGAAAGAGTAAAAAAGTGAGAGGATGAAAAATTGTAAGAAGATAGAAAAGTGGAAAGTTGGAAAATATTTAGTTTTCACTCTTGTGTGTTTGGTTGGAGAGGTGGAAAAATGGGAGGATGAAAAACTCTTTTGTTTGGTTGAAGAAAAAAAGTGAATGATGGAAAATGTAATTTATATAAATTGACTATTATACCCTTGTTACATGATATATAAGAAATAGATTTATTTGTACTCATTAAATAATATAAAATTTACTACATTATATATATAAATTTTTATTATTATAATGTAAAAATTACAATAGTGTACATATAAATTTAATTGGGCAAAGGATCAGGTCACGTTGAAAAAAAGGAAAAAAGAAAAGAAAAAGGGAAGAGAACATGGACAGCTGGATGTTGGTGAAGGTAAGATGAGAAGAGGAAAGTGATAAGATGATTTGTGGGCAAAAGTCATCAAGTGGGGTAGGTAAGAGGGCCTTCAAGTCATGAATGAGAGTAGGTAGGAAGGGTATTTGTGTAAATGTGCTGTGAAAGCACTTTTCTCCCCCAAATTTTCCTCCAAAATGAGGAGGAACAAAAATGTGGGCTCAGGAAAGAAAACTTTCTCCCGGGTTTTCTCTCCTCTCTATTTTCCTTCCCCAACCAAACAGGGGAAAACTACATTTTCTACCCTATTTTCCTCCCTCTATTTTTCATCCTCCCTATTTTCAACCCAAACAAACACACCCTAAATGATAATTTTTTTAGTAAAAAAAATTAAAATGAAAATTAATCCAATCTGCCTCTGAGATTGGGGTTTTCCTAAGCTATCAGGATTTTTTTCTTATTTAAATATTCAATTTGCTCCCTATCCTCATAGGACAATTTACACCGTTAAAAAAAAATTGTAACCAATGTAGAAAAATAATTGTTTGAATCGGAGAAGGAAACAAATTAGGTTATGCTAATTATATGCGCGAATTATATACGCGAAAGAGTAACTAGTGGCTAGTGATAGATAAATTAAAGTTTTAAGATGGAGAAGGAAGAGCAATAGAATTTTCAAATTGTATTAAATGATGTTTGTTTATGCTTATAGAGTAAATTGAATATTTTAAATTTTTTTTGATAACATCTAACAATTAACTCAAATCTTAAGACGGTTCAAGCAATGACAGTTTAATGAATGTGTTGCACTCTCTATTATAGCTTCATGAAGGCTTCAATGGTACTTGTGGTGTTACTCTTACCCTCACATGGTACGAGGTCGATGACGATGAGTCCACACTCCACACTAAAAACCTCATTTTTTTACTAAAAAAGAAAGATGAGGTATTCTTTGTCCACCTCTATTAAGTAAGAAACTAAGGGGGACTGGATGAAGTGCTAGACTAACCACTAAAGAAGTAAAGGGTAAAAGTGTGGTTGATTCAGTGAAAGACAGATGTAAAATTGTGAACAGTGAATGCACACCTGAATTGGAGATATAACAGATTCCAGTTGAGCATTGAATATAATACAATTACACCATTTAATTTAAAAACTTAAGTTTATGAGTTTGGATCAAATCATATTATAACTCGCCTCATCACATGCGCTTTGCGCATGCGATGAGTTTTTTTTTTTTGGTCTAGTGTCATAGTTTTCATTTTATTTTATTTTATTTTTGGATAAGTATGTTTGAAGACATAGATTAGTAGGAGAGTATCTTATTTTGTAGGAATTTTAAATAGAGTTGAAAATATATTTTTATTGGGTGTGATGGGTCATGCCGTGGGTGTGGTTGGTGGGTCAAGCTATGGGTTGTGGTGGTTGGGTTGGGAGGTCACGGCATGAGTTGTGGGTGTGATGGTTTGCTCTTTTGTGGGTTTGCTTGCTTTGTATCAGAGAAGAGAGAGATGAAGAGGAAGAGAGAGAAAGAGATGGGGAAGAATAAAAAAAATAATATTTAAATGAAGTAGCTAGAAAAATAAAATCATTGATGCTGGTGCTAGGTGTGTTATAAAATGAAGTGTTAAAATAAATAAAGCAACTTTTAAGTGACTAAATAGCTACAATTTTTGCCTCCACTATTGGCAATTGTGAATGCTCTTAAACAAGCAACTATCCAATAGTTAAGTATTAGTATTAATTTTTTTTTTCATAAAAAAACTATCATTTTATTTTAAAATCTGGGAAAAAATTAAATAAAAAAAATTCTGTAAAGGCATTGGATGGAATGATGACATCCACATAAGGGTCATCAAATAGCCCATGGCCTACAGCTCAACCCAGAAACTTGACGGCCCACCGGGCTAATGGGCGGTCCAGCCCGTTGTTATTGAGGCCCTTGGGTAACCCACTAGCCTAGTGGGTCAGGCCGTGGGCTAGCTTTTATTGCCATGGGTACCCAGTGGGCTAGCCCAGTAGCCCAACCCGTTACTCAGTCCGTTGGCCTAACCCATTGGCCCAGCCTAATAATTCAGAATTCATAACAAAAATATATAGGAGGTATATAAAAGATTAATCTTGAGACATTATAGAGGAATTTCTTAAGAAAACTCTCTCGAGCACCAACTACTAAGATACTTAAAGTGATTGTGCTAAACTTAATTTACTAAATATATATTTTTCTAGTAGTCTAGCAACTTTGAACTAACCATTTGATTTCTTTTAAAGATAAAAAAAAAAAAACATTTAAAGCCTTAATAAAAAAACTAAATAGGTTTTCATCAACAAAACAAAAAATTAAATAGATTTGATTGTAAAAAAATTTGTAATTAAGTATTAAATTCTTTGATTCTTTCCTTTAAAAAAAATAAATTGATTACTCCCTTATTAAAAAAATGATCATTTCCTTATAAAAATAATAAAATAATATGCTAACATAAGCTCATGGATAACCCATTAGGCCCAACTTGATAGATCAGCTCGCTAAAGACAAAATGGGCATTGCCCATGGGCAGGGTCATGGGCTAAGTTTCCTCTTTTAGCCCAGTCCGACCCGGCCCGATAACTAGTTAATAGCTCATTATGCCTAACGTATTGTGCCCATGGGCCAAGTAAAAATGGGCCAGACCAGCCCGACCCGACCTATTGATGACCCTTACATCCACAACTATTGCAAATGTAAAGGAGTAATTGGACAAAATTAAAATTTTTAAACCTAAATGATAATTTTTTTAATTAAAAACTAAAATGAAAATCAATCCAATCTGCCTCTGAGATTGGAGTTAATATCATAAGCTATCAAGATTTTTAAAAAATATTCAGTTTGCTCCCTAAGCATGAGACAATTTACACTTTTTTTTTTCAAATGGTAAAAGTGTGGTTGACTTGACTGAAAGAATGACGTGAAATTGTGAACACACACCAAGAGTAGAAATAACAAAATCCAATTGAGCATAAAATATAATATAAAGTACACTGTTTAATATAAAAAATTAAGTTTACGAATTTGGATCAAATTATATTATAATAATCATTCACTATTTTCATTATCATTTAATGTGAAATTTTACTCATTCGTATCTACTCAACATATTATATACATTCTTGTAGGGATAAAGGCCTAGAGTCACATATTGGGCCTTGGGCTTGGTCCGAGGACAGAAGCTAGTCCGAGAAGGGACAAATAATTATGGAAAACTCCAATTTTAAAGTTTTACAAGTAAAGAACGAATGGAAGATGGTCTGAGGAGGAACTCCTCCTCGAATATGACGAACGCGACCTAAATTTGTATTCCAATGATCAAGGTGATATTCTAGGAAGCTCCAGCAATAAGGATGGACATCATATGCATATAAAGAGTGTTGGGCATTTAGGAATATCTGAAGAAAAGTTGCCACCACCACATTAAATACATTGCAACTACTTTTCTGGTCGCATTTATGTGGAGGAGACCCTTGAACAGTGTTGCCTTGATCACCACGACTCATAGAGCGCCAGAGAGGGTGTCTGATGGGACAAGTACTCAAGTGAGGGCTTAAATGATTGACAAGTTAAGGATCAATGTGGTCCAAAGGGGGCTATATAATATGAGAGACTCTCCATGGGAGGGGATCGTAAAAATAAAGAAAGAACTCGGTAGCAACCAGAACTGCACTTGTAATCAGTTCCATTAATCTATACAAAGATTTGCATCCTCGGACGATACATTCACCCAATCTTACACGTTTTGTTCTTGCATGATTGTCTTTCAAACCCATCCTAGCCGTTGTTAGATTCACTAGGACTTAGTTCTTTGACCCATTCTCTACAAATTTATTGTACTGGACTCATTAACCCATAAATCCCATACATATTGGGCTTGAGCTGTAAACCGTGCCCATACAATTCTCATAAAAAAAAACATATTATACACATAAAAAAAAGTGTGTGAATTACCCATAATAGAAACATAACAATTAATTTTTAATAAATAAATAAATAAATAACAATTAGAAATGAAGAAGGAAGTTTATCGAAAATATAAAAAAGAGATGGAGATGGAGATGAAAGCAAGAGCAATAAATTTTTATAAGGGAAAAATTTAGCTATAAAATTGGTTGTAATCTAAGGTTACAACCTTTATCAATATCATTCATATTATTATATATTTTGAAAATCTAATCGTTGAATTGCATGTTCTTTTTGTTTTTAATACACATATCAAATTTTGTGTCAATTGGATATTATTTATTATATGATCTATAAGTTTACATTTTATGCATAATTTTAAACTACAAAAACTTGTAATTTAAACAATTTATTAATGACATAGTTATTGATTTTTAATTTTATAAAAAGTTTATAAGCATGGAGAATATAAAAAGAAAAAGTAATTCAATGGTGAATTTGTTAAAATTTACCTTTAAGTTATAACTAATTTTGTAACCTTAAATTACATATATTTTTATAGCTAAATTTTCTCATTTTTGTAATGATAATTTTTATTTTTTATCATAAATTTTTGGCTAAATAAAAAAGTTTTTTTTTTCTACTTCAAATATATGAAGGAGGAGAGTAGGGAGGAAATTTCCTCGTAGATAGAAATCTCTCATACGCGGTAGGTATGCCGTACGCCCACCACCACCACATCTCTCTAGCTGGATACCGCGAATCTACTGTGTCTCCTTCCTCCTCTATAGATTAAAAAAAAAAAAAAAAAAAGCAATATAAAAGGAAGAGTAGTGGACACAAACACACGAAGAAATAAAGAACAGAGTCCATTCCTTTATTAAACAGCCAATAGATATCTAATACCAATTGGATCCGCCTTTGTTTCAACTGGGTTTCGATCATTACAATCAATCACTACTAGTCTACTGTTTTTTCAATTTCCAATTCTGTAAGTTGTCATTTTGAACACTTATTCATCCCTTTTATTTCTTTCCTTTCATTTTTTTTTTCTTGAAATGAAAAATCTATATCAAATTGTTTTCTTCTTCCTAATTGCCGTGAAGCAAGAGTTTCAACTTTCGGGGTTTAAACCTCGAGTTGGTTTTCTCATTACCAAGAGTGCTTAAATTCCGTAGTATTGTTTTCAAAAATCTATTAAATTATCTTTGTCTCATTTCCTATAGTTAAATAATTTTCAGTCGTCCTTTCTTTGCAAAAAAAAAAAAGAAAAAAAAAGAAAAAAGAAGAAGCAAAAACAGGAGTGTTTTCAGGAGGTTTTGGAGGCCATCGCTGCTGTAATTCCTTCTCACAAATGGGTAAGTTCTCACTTTTAAGTTTTAACGCACAATCCTCTCTTATTATTATTATTCTTTCACTCCCTGCCTGAAATTAAAATCCCACTTCACATCGTTTTCTTCTTCCCTAATTTAATTATATATTTTTCTTTATTTTTAATTGGTTGTACTTCTTTTATCTAAATTTCCAACAGCTTTAGTGAAGCGTAAAAGAGAGTCATCACCGTCACCATCTTCTTCTTCAACACGTCAGCCAAAATACGATGTATTTCTTAGTTTTAGGGGTGAGGACACCCTTACTAATTTTACTGACCATCTATATGTTGCTTTGAAAGGAAAGGGGATTATTACTTTTAGGGATGAAGAAGAACTCAAGAAAGGAGAACGTATTTCTGAGCTCTTCAAAGCAATTGAAGAATCACAGTTTGCTATCATCATTCTCTCAAGAAACTATGCATCTTCTACGTGGTGCTTGGATGAGCTTGCCAAGATTATCAAATGCAAGGATGAAATAGGACTGGAAGTTTTGCCAGTTTTTTACGGTGTGAGCCCATCTATTGTACGAAAACAAACAGAAACTTTTGAACAAGCCTTCATTGATCACCAGAAACGCTTTGAGGATAACATAGAGAAGGTGGAAACATGGAGAGATACTTTAAAAAAAGTGGCTGTTATCAAAGGTTGGGATCTGCATCTACAAAATAGGTAATTTCCATGAGTTTCAAATGATAAGCTTCTTTTATTTACCATGAAGCATATAATTAACTAAGAGAATATATCATAATATACATGGATTGAACTACATCATGGTATACTAGTTAAAATTCTGTTAAATTTTTAGGAACAGTAGAAGTGGTTGTGAATCTGGGCTTAGGGAAGCTCTGTGAAAAGATCAAAATGGAATCACTTGATTCGATAATATATATATATATATATATTTATGCAAACATTTTTTTTTTTTTTTGAGAATCAAATCTGCTGACATTAATTTTTTATATTATATTCTTTTTGAATATAATATAATCCTTGATATGGAGATGACCTATAGCCAGATCTTTTGCTTCCTCTTATTTAAGTGGATAAAGTTTTCTTATTGTTTGAAAAGTCGTCCAACAGAACATAAAAAGGTTTCCAAAACATTTTACTTAAACAAATCATTAAAAATAAACTTTGCAACGTCAAAAACTCTCCAAACTCCAAAGACAATTCCTCTCTCATCACAGTTCGACTATTGACCGCCATTGATGGGCAGTTGACCGGTATTGACTATCTGTGAATTTTTTCCCCAATGCCATATATTTTTTTTAAATAAAATTTTCGAATAAATTCAGACTTTAGGGTCAATATTAACATTTGAGGCTCCCAAATGACCCAAAAAATACAAAATGTTTTATTAGCTCATTTTCAATATTGCAACCAAATGAGGGATGCTACGTCTACAATAATTTTACAACATTTTTACAAAAAATCACAGGTGGTTAGTTGTTATTGGTTCAAATTTGAAACTAACACTAAGATTACTTTTTTGCTCTAACAATAACAACCAGTAATAACCTGCCACTTAAAATTTGTTGTAAAAATGTTGTAGATATATCATTTCTCCAACCAAATACATGACAATGAGTCAATTTTCTGACAAATATTTTCAGTCAAAACAAATGGAGCATTCATTTCATAGGAAGACTTTTGAAAATTCTTCTTTTGCCCCTTAAGAATTAAAGTCCTTCAAAGTGAAATTTTGGAGAATTATAATACTTTTATAACTCAACATGATGCAACCATACAAAATTAACTTTTGCCAAGTTATATTTTGGATTCAGGGTGGGCATGCCAATTATTTTCATAAAGATTTAATTTTGGCTCATTCATTATTTCGGTTAAAAAAACTTCTCAAACCAATTTATCCATTTAATTCCTATTCCCAAACCAATTGTTTACATAATTTAATTTGAAGAAGTATAGCTTTGAGGAGTTTATCATTGATATTAGGGTGCTTTTGAATGATTTTAATCAAAGAGAAACATAGCGTACCTTTGGGCCTCAACTAAAGAAGTAAAAGCTTGGGTTTTTGTTGCACAAAGGTATAAATCATTAAATTCTATTTTCAATTAATAGAAACCAATACCTCCTCTTCACTCATTTACCTGGTATACAAAGCTTTTTCAATTGTCTACTTTGAAAATTTTGAGTATTGCCATTGTTATTAATATTTTGTAATCAAGCAACCTCAAAGGGTCTTAAACATTTATATTTAGCATGTTTAACTTAAAATATTCCAATGAGGTTTCTCTCAGCAATCAAGCATGAAATGAGATGCTTAATTTTTTGCTCGATCAATGTATCTCTTGACAAAATAGATTTTGGATTTAGTGGATCCAATATCATTGCTAACCTAAGAAAATTAGTGGACTAATTCATGAAAATATATCTCCCAAGGAGTATCTTTGCCTAATATTTTTCTTTCTCCCCTAAAGTTTTATAATTGGTTTGGACCATCATTTTATTATTTTCTATCTTCTTTGCAGCCATGAGTCTGAAATTATCCAAGACATTGTGAAAGGAATTATGGGGAAATTGAGTTCTAAATCCTCAAGCATTAACGAAGATTGGATAGGAATAAATTCTATGGTGGCAGAATTGATCCCTTCGTATGTAGGTTTTGGGAACCGTATTTACAAGATGGGGATTTATGGTATGGGGGGTCTGGGAAAAACAACTCTTGCTAGTGCTATATATTACGAGTATTTTGATCATTTTGAAGGTTCTAGTTTTATTGCCAATGTTAGGGAAAGATCAGAAAGAGGTGAACTGCATAAATTACAACAACAATTGCTTAATGAAATTTTGGAGGGAAGTAATACAAAGATCTACAATGTTCAAGTAGGAATTAAAAAAATCAAAAGTAGTGGGTTACGTCATAAAAAAGTTCTACTTGTCCTAGATGATGTTAATCACAAGGATCAACTAGAAAATTTGGTCGGAGAGCATGACTGGTTTGGATTGGGGAGTTGGATCATCATAACAACTAGAGATGAACATGTGTTGGTCCAACATGGAGTGCTTAAAATATATAAGCCTAATGGATTAGATGATGATGATGCCTCAACACTTTTTTGTTTGAAAGCCTTCAAAAAGGAGCAACCCAAAGAAGGTTATATGCAGCTCTCTCAGAAAGTTGTAAAATATGCTAGTGGCCTTCCATTAGCTCTTGTTACTCTGGGTTCCTTTTTGGTTGGAAGAACAGTAGAAGAGTGGCAAAGTGCATTGGACAGTTTGAAAAATATTAAAGGAGATATATTTGATATACTTAAAATAAGTTATGATGGACTAAAAGAGGAAATTTGGAAGGAGATATTTTTAGATATTGCATGTTTCTTTTTATGGTGGAAGAAAGATAAAGTAATAGAGCTATTAGAGAATTGTGGTCTTGATGCAAGAATTAGTATAAGTGTTCTTGTGGAAAAATCTCTCTTAACCATTAATGACAGAGAATGTTTGACGATGCATGATCTATTACAAGAAATGGCTAAAAAAATTGTTCGTCAAGAATTTGGTGGAAATCTTGGAAAGCAGAGTAGGTTGTGGCTCAATGAGGACTGCCTTGATATATTGGAGAGAAATATGGTAAGAACAATGACAAAACTATAATTTTATCTCAGCAAATAAGATTGAGTAGGTATAGTGTCATAATTTTGTTCAATAAATTAGTTCTTTTAAACAAAAAATTTTCCAATAGGTAAGCAAATACCGAAGTTTTAAGTAATGAAATAAAGAATAAAACATTCATTTACCATGCTAATATATTGTCAATGATGATATCTTACATTTTTAAAAATGTAATATCTCTTTGTAATTGTTTGCAAAATTGAATTTAATTTTCTTGATGCAATGAACTAATCATTCATCTCTTGGATACTACCTTGAACAAAAGGCTATCCTCACATTTTTTTAATATAAAAAAAAAAAAATCATTTTGTAGGCTTTATTTTCTTTATTTTCCTTTTCCATCACTTAAAAATAATGTTGTGATTTCCTATTTTTTTTCCCCTAGTTGGTCTTGAATTTTCTAAAAGGTGGAAGTGCACCTTTCTAGTTTTAATGTATGAATTTTAAATAGATTAATAAGAAAAAATGACTTTAAAATAAGATGTAATACAATCTATTAATAGGCCTTAATATGTAGTACATTTAACTATCAACATATGGTGTAGTACTATGATCTATTGGTATTAATGGGACTCTTCAGAATCCGTTTGGGTTAGTTTTATGAAAATTCATGTTTTGAAAAATTTAGAAGTTGTGTTTAGAAAATGTGTTTTTCAAATTGAAATTAAGTGTTTGGTAAAATATGTAGAAATTATTGTTGATATGAAAAATTGCAACGTGAAAATGCAATTTTATAGTGATTTTCATGAGTTGCTATTTGAAAACGCAACTTTTTTTCTATTATAAAAATGTAATGTGCGCACCAAAAACTCTGACCCGTTGGGCTGGGCCTCACTTGGGCTCACAACTTATTTATATGGTGGGTTTGGATTTCCCACAATGGGTCGTTCTAAACACCAAAGCTCAACTGTGGCGATTTCCTCTTCTCGGGGACTTGACCCAATTCCTCACTCTGCTCTCTCTGTTTACACTCTTCCTTCCCTTAGTTGACCAACCCTTGTCTTCTCAAACCTTCTTGTATTTATAGCCCATTGTCTAGTGGAGAGTCATAATTACTCGCCAGTAAGTGCAAACGGCGGTCCAGTGTGGTCGATGGTAAGTGGGTGGTTAGGTGGGAGTGGGAAGCGGTGACGGTGGCGTTGGAACTTGGTTCCCACTTCCACGATGGTTCCCGGCAGCGGTGCCTCTCCGAGGTATGACCGAGTAGATACAGGGCGGGATGTTCCGCGAGCTGTGTTCATCACTGCTCGGGCAGGGTCTGCCGAGAGACGATGTAAAAGCTGATCGTGGGCCTGCAGCCCGCGGGGCTCGGGGTGGGCCGCTAGGCAGAGGGAGACCGGCCTTATGGCCTTATACCCAGGCCAGGCCCGAGGCCCACTACGGGGCTTGGTTCGGGGACCGTACAATAGCCCCCCCTTGATTCGCCCCCCATCCACGGGGGTGAATCAAGGATCCCGAGGGGTAAGTGCCTGTTTGGGGGAGTCGAAGGGTCAGTGCCCGACCATTAATGGGCGCATTAATGCGCGTCTCAAAAGACGCGTTTGAGATTGACTGACGGCCTACCCGCCATCATTGCCTGACGGTTCGTGAACCGAGGCGTCGCGCGTGTGGCAGTTGAAGCGGCGGTCCGCGTGGTCTCCTTCCAGCGGATCATTAATTGCCCTTCATTCTGCTTCCTCATGCCTATAAATAGTCCCTCTTGTTACTGAATCCCACTTTTGCATTCCTCACCTTTCAGTTTTCTCCTCTGCCGAGCATCTCTCCCGCGGATCATCTTCTGGCCCAGAATACACCTACTCCTTAGAGCCCACAGTAAGTTCCTTTCCCTCTTCTTGCTTTTTCAGTTCAGCCATTTCAGTACATTCTTCGATAATCGTAGCGCTTCTTTTCCCTTTTGTAAGAAAAACTGTTTTGAAAAAAGAAAGCATGAGTTACTCTTACCTCCTTACCACCGAGCATGCTTTGGCTAGATTTAGGGAAGCATACAAGGTTCCGAGGGACGTGGATATCGCCTACTGCAATATGGGCGATATCGACATTCAGAGGCGCCGAGGGGAGAACACGGTGTTCTTTCCCCTGATGGCCATGTTAGAGGGCGGGCTTAGGTTCCCGATAGATCCTCTAATTCTCAGCACCCTTAGGTTTTATGGCCTTTGTCCCGACCAACTTCCCCCCAACTTTTACCGGGTAGTGAGTTGTGTGAGTACACTGAACCGGTTGTATGGGTTAGAACTTAACCACCACGACATCAATCACATGTACAGTTTGTGCGGCAAGATTGAGTCCGACTACTACCTTAAGACTAGGGACGCGAGGGTACGGCTTATTTCATGCTTGCCGGACTCGAACCGTAACTCGGCCAAAGACTTCGTTCGGGTGAGCGGCAATTGGTTTGCCGAGGAGTACCCCTGCGCGCTTTCGCCGCGTGACGTTGGTCGGTGACGAGCCCCCATTTATTTTGATGTATTTTTATTTTGTTCCGGCCACGTAATCTCTAACCATTGTTTCCTTTGTGCAGAGAGCAAAAGATTCAAGCCCGACGTCAGAGTGGTGCACGTTCGGGACTTGAACTTCGTACTCCGGTCGGAAATCTTTGTGCACACGGACGGACAACTCCGAGCGTCCCACCTCATCCTCGGCGTCAGTCCCGTCTACTCAACTTGGCAGCCGTTCGGCCAAGCTTTGCTAGTAGACAGTCCCCTCATTTCATACATCGACGTCCGGCACGCAAACTTCCTCCCCCCAAGGTTAACAGTAGGCGAGGCTCGTGAGCACGGTCCTCGGTACATTTGTTCGGACGAGCGACCGCCCGTCCGTGACGAATCAGCCGAGCGCGTATCTGCCGAGCGTAGGAGGCGAGCTCACGAGCAAATCCAGCAAGCTCCTGCTCAGCCTGAGAGAATCGTAGAGTCCGCTGCACCTGTTCGGGAAGGTGAGGTTGTAGCCGCAGAAACGACTGACTCTTCGGAAACAGGATCTGATCCGGGAAACGCAATGGTGGCCAGGAGGAAGATGACAATAGATCGCTTCGTCCCGAGTGCCCGGCCAACCGGGCAACCACAACAAGCACCTGCCCGAGATGCTTCCCCTCCCGCACCCCCACCGACCCGAGTTCGAAAGAGGCCGCGCACTACCGATCAAACACAGCCGGACTCGGGCAATGTGCCCATCCGACCCTCGGCCGGAATCGTCATCCGGGAACCTGTAGCGCAAACCGGGATAGACCTGGCGTCTACTTCCCGAGCCCCGGCGGCATGGCGACCCTCCTTCAAACTTGGCGGCGATCCTCTCCCGTCAACGGCCAGTGCCCGAGTGTGGGATAGGGGGCTTGGAGGCTGTGTGGCGCAGAGTCTGGCGCGCGGCATCCTTTTGCCCGAGGACTTACATGCCTTTACGGAATCGACGGATGAGTCCCTGGGGAGACGTTTGCAATGGCACACCATAGCGGTAATTGTTCCACACCTCTATGACTCTCGGTTCCCCTTTTGATTGTGTATGTGTTCTTTTTTTTTCATCTCATCTTACGAAGCGGATATTGTGTGGTCAGGCTGCGCAAATGTCGTACGTGGTGGATGGGAGGATGAAGGAGCTGGCCGAGGATGCCGAGCGGGAAAAAGCTCTGAAGGAAGTTGCCGAGGCCACGGCGAAGGAGCAATCGAAAATTGCCGAGGAGGCAAAGGATAAGATTGCTACAGCCGTGAAGGCCCAGGCGCTTGCCGAAACAAAGCGCGAGGAACTGGAACTCCAGTTGGGGGGCACCGAGCTTAAGTTGGCCGAGGCTCAGAGCTTGAATACAATGCTGGAGGGGCAGCTGACCGACTCGAAGGCGGCGCTGGAGGCTTGCGAATCCAAGTGGTATAACGAGGGTTTCGCGGATGCCGAGAATTCGGCGGAGCCGATCGTTCGTCAGGCCCATAAGCTCGGGTATGAGGAGGGTTGGTTCGCCGCTCTCCAAGCCATGGGGATTCCCGAGGATTCCCCGTTGAGGGATCGCAGCAGGATTCCTTTCCCGAGCGTCCCCAATACCGAGAATCCTGCGCCCCTTGTCATCGACGAGGAAGAGACCTCCAGCATGAGGGAACTGGTGAATGCCATTGATTCTCATGCGGTGCCGACCGACATGGAGGGGACCAGCCATCCCCAGGCCGGGGACCGAACCGGGGAGGACATCCAGCCGCCAACTCCTCACGCCGATCAACACTCTCAAGAGGACGCATCCTCCGCCCATGCCGCGGACATCTGACGCCGACAGCCAGCCCTTCTTTATTTTTCCCTTGCTTTGAGAATTTTGAATAAACAGAATTGCCTATGTCACCGGGATGTGGTGACAGGATTATTTGTTTTACGTTGCCTTTTCTTTACTTTGAGTTGCCGGGTTTTGGCAACAAAACACTAATTTTAAGTTTCATTTTGTAATATAAATGCCTTACCGCGTTGCTTGTACGTATTTGCTGAGTAATAACCTCTTTGTGGCTGTCTTTTTATTGTGATGTGTCCGACCTGTTAAGGCCTCCAAACGCTAATTTAAGTTTAAGGTGCTCGGTGATAAGATAGAGCCGAGGGTCGGGCTTCCGACTTTAAGAGTTGATCGTCAGGTCTCCATACGTTCGGGGGTTAGGGTCTAAACGGGGGTTGGTTTCCTGTCCTTGGAGTTAACAGTTCGGGTGTCCACCCGCTAAGGTTTCCACCTGCTCGGTGATAGGGATCGAACCGAGAGTCAGGTTTCTGTCCTTGAGACGAGAAGGCTAAGGTTTCCACCTGCTCGGTGATAGGGATCGAACCGAGAGTCAGGTTTCTGTCCTTGTAGTTAGTCGTTAAGGTTTCCACCTGCTCGGTGATAGGGATCGAACCGAGAGTCAGGTTTCTGTCCTTGTAGTTAGTCGTTAAGGTTTCCACCTGCTCGGTGATAGGAATCGAACCGAGAGTCAGGTTTCTGTCCTTGAGACGAGAAGGCTAAGGTTTCCACCTGCTCGGTGATAGGGATCGAACCGAGAGTCAGGTTTCTGTCCTTGTAGTTAGTCGTTAAGGTTTCCACCTGCTCGGTGATAGGAATCGAACCGAGAGTCAGGTTTCTGTCCTTGAGACGAGAAGGCTAAGGTTTCCACCTGCTCGGTGATAGGGATCGAACCGAGAGTCAGGTTTCTGTCCTTGTAGTTAGTCGTTCAGGTTTCCACCTGCTCGGTGATAGGGATCGAACCGAGAATTTTGGTTAGAATTGTGCGATTCTGCATGAAAGACATCATCAGTACAACTAGCATATCATATGAATCATTACCAACAAAACAGATATGACACGTTGCGGTTAATTCTTCGCTCGGAGAGCCGCTCATCAATGATAGTACTTCTTCAGGTTACGGACGTTCCATGGTCGGGGAAGTTGTCTCTCGTCCAGGTCTTCTAAGAAATAAGCCCCGGTGCCGGCCACTGCCGTGACCCTATAAGGTCCCTCCCATGTCTGTGCCAATTTCCCGGCACCAGTGTCCCGCATGTTTCCCACGGCTTTTCTGAGAACCAAATCCCCGGGGACAAATACCCTCGCCCTCACACCTCGGTTGTATCTCCGGGCGAGCTTCTGCTGATACTCCGCGAGCCGTATTGTCACCAATTCGCGGTACTCTTCCACCTTGTCCAAATATCCTACCATCATAGCGTCGTTCTGGGCCTGGTTGAAACCCGCCACTCTTGCACTGCACAGATTCACCTCGGTGGGGATCACGGCCTCCGCTCCGTACGTGAGAGAGAATGGGGTCTCCCCGGTGGACCGTCTAGGAGTGGTGCGGTATGCCCATAACACTTTGGGAAGCTCCTCGGCCCAGCTTCCCTTCGCTCCCTCCAGCCTTTTCTTCAGCCCACTTACAATCACCTTATTCACGGCCTCGGCCTGGCCGTTGCCCTGTGGGTAAGCGGGAGTTGAGTACCTGTTCTTGATGCCGAGGCCGGAGCAAAATTCTCGGAAGGCCCGGCTGTCAAACTGTAGCCCGTTGTCAGATATGATAGTGTTCGGCACCCCGAACCTGGTGATGACGTTTTTCCATATGAACTTCTTTACTTCCACATCCCGTATGTTGGCCAACGCTTCCGCCTCTGCCCACTTGGTAAAATAGTCGACGGCCACCAAAACGAACTTTCGGCCGCCAGTCGCCTTCGGGAACGGGCCGATAATGTCCAGCCCCCACTGCGCAAAAGGCCAAGGACTGCTGATCGGGTTCAGGTGGCCCGCGGGCTGATGGATCAGAGGGGCGTGCTTTTGACACTGCTCACACTTAAGCACATACTCGGCAGCATCCTTCTGCATTTGAGGCCACCAGAACCCCTGGGTCATGGCTCGGTGCGCCAATGAGCGTCCCCCGACGTGGCCGCCGCACACCCCAGAGTGGAGCTCCGCCAAGAGCTCGCCCACCTTCTCCGGGCGTAAGCACAAGAGGTACGGCCCTCCAAAAGACCTTCGGTACAAAGTCCGGTCCCCTGCCAACCAATACCGAGGAGCCATCCTACGGATCCTGATGCCCTCCTTCTCATCACTCGGCAGTCGGTCGTCGGCCAGAAAGTCGATGATGGGGTCGATCCAGCAATTGGCAGGGGCCGCGATCGCCGTGACGTTGATCCCTGTAGTTCCCGAGTTTCTCGTTACACTGATGCTCGGCTCCGAAATAAGCTCGACTTTGATCTGCCGTGGTATATCCTCGGCCACTGAGGACGCCAGCGTGGCTAGGGAGTCAGCGTGCCTGTTTTGTGTTCGGGCTACGTGGAAAACTTTCACCGTGTTGAAGCTGGTCATGATTAGCCTTGCCTGTTCTAGGTATGCTTTCATCCGGGGATCTCGGGCCTCGAAACTGCCCTGCACCTGATTAACCACCAGACGCGAATCCGAGTATAGCTCAATATCCCGAGCCCCCAGGTTCGAAGCTACCCTCAGTCCGGCCAAGAAAGCCTCGTATTCCGCCTCGTTGTTGGACGCCCTGAAACTCAATCTAAACGAGTGTTCCAGCCGAATTCCCTCGGGGGTAATCATGACTACACCTGAACCGGCCCCCGTGGAGCTCGAGGCGCCGTCCACAAATATCTTCCACGGTCTGACCTCCAATTGGCAAACCATCTCTCCCTTTTCTCTTGGTGAAAACTCAGCGATGAAGTCCGCAAGGACCTGGCCTTTCACCGAGCTCCGAGGCCTGTACCGTATGTCGAAGGACCCGAGTCGGGTACCCCATTTGGCTATGCGGCCCGTGAAATCAGACCTCTTTAATAACGACTGTAATGGGTACTCGGTCAAGACGTGTACGGTGTGAGCTTGGAAATAGTGCGGCAACTTCCTTGTGGCGTGTATCAGGGCCAGTACGAGCTTCTCCAAAGGCAAGTACCTCGTCTCGGCGTCGACGAGAGTTTTGCTGATGTAGTATACGGGCTGCTGGATCCCTTTGTCCCTTAGCAGCACGGCACTCACGGCGTGCTCGGATACCGCCAGATACATGAATAGGTCCTCATCTGCCTCCGGCGCCGCGAGCATGGGCGCTCGTGCCAAGTAAATCTTCAGATCCACAAAGGCCTGTTCGCACTCCTCGGTCCACCGAAATCCCGTCCATTTCTTCAGCAGTTGGTAGAATGGTCGGCATCGGTCTGCGAATTTTGAGATGAACCTGTTAAGGGCGGCCAGCATCCCGGTTAGTATTTGCACTTCCTTCGGGTTGCTCGGTGGCTTCAGTCTTCTCACAGCCTCTATCTGGTCCGGGTTGACTTCAATCCCCCGTGTACTGATCAGGTACCCCAAGAACTTCCCGGCCCCCACGCCAAACGCGCACTTCTCCGCATTAAGGCGCAGCTTGTGTCGTCGGAGAATCTCGAAGACCTCCACGAGGTCCCCCATATGCAAGGCTTCCTGCTTGCTTTTAACCACCATGTCGTCGATGTATACCTCGACTGTGCGCCCAATCTTGTCTCGGAACATTCTCGTCATCATTCGTTGGTAAGTGGCCCCGGCGTTCTTCAGTCCGAACGGCATCCTTGTGTAGTGGTAATTTGCCTCTGGGAGATGAATGCTGTTTTCTCTTGATCCTCGGGCGCTAGGGCGATCTGGTGATACCCTTGGAAAGCGTCCAGAAAGCTCATCCTCGGGTGCCCACACGTGGCGTCAACCAGCTGATCAATCTTCGGCACGGGAAAAGGGTCTTTCGGGCAGGCTCTGTTTAGATCGGTAAAATCGACGCAGACCCTCCACGTGCCGTTCTTCTTCTTCACTACCACGGTGTTTGCCAACCAATCCGGGAAGATGATCTCCCGAATCACCCCCGCCTCCTTCAGTCTCTGAACTTCCACTTTTACTGCCTCGGAGTGCTCCCAGGCTGATCTTCTCGGCCTCTGCTTTTTAGGGGTGAATGAGGGGTCAACTCCAAGTCTATGCATGATGAATTCGGGATCCACCCCGGGCACCTCGTACGGACTCCAAGCGAATACGTCCACATTCTGTATTAGAAGCAGCAACATCTCCACTTTTTCCCGGTCCTCCATGCTCTCCCCTATGTGGAAGTACTTGTCCGCGTCCGGCAACACCTTCACCCTCAGCATGTTCTCGGTACGGGCGACCTCCTCTGTCGGGCCCTGTAACTGCTATAAAGGCGTCCCTGACGACGAACACTTGGGGTCAGCCTGACTCTCCCGGTCGGTTTGCTCCTTTTTCCAATCGACCATGGCGATCAAGCATTGCCTGGCCGCCTGCTGACTCCCTTGTACCACCGTGACACCATAATCAGTATGAAACTTGACCCTCATGTGCAGAGTGGACGGGACAGCCCCCATTGCATGTATCCATGGCCTCCCTAGAATCGCCGTGTAGGGGGAGTATGATGTAACTGCGAAGAAGCTTACCAGCACTTCCTTGCCCCCCATGATCACGGGCAGAGAGATTTGCCCCTCGGGCGCCACCATCTTCCCATCGAATCCGACCAGGGGGGTGTTGTTCTTCGACAGGTCCTTATCCCTCAGCCCGAGCCCCCTGAATAGGTCCGGGTACATAACATCCGCTCCGCTTCCCTGGTCTATCATTATCCTCTTCACAACGAAACCGCCAACCCTTGCCGCTACTATCAACGCGTCGTCGTGCGGCTGAATGGTTCCTTCTAGATCACTGTCGTCAAAAGAGATCGGCTCCCGGGTAGGTCTGATCCTCTTCGCGGCAGGAGGCACGCCCGTGCTCCCCTCCACCGATATCATCGTCAGCACCTCCTTCCCCTTTGCCGTCGAGATGCCCCTCGGGGCGACGTGGATGACGTCAATCATCCCAAGAGGGGGCGGAAGGGGATTCCCTCTGTGCGGGGCGCCGTTCCCCGTTCCTCTATCCCCGGCATCCGTCACAAAATCCTTGAGGTGTCCTGCTTTAGCCAACTGCCCGAGATGGTCCTTTAGCACTCGGCACTGCTCGGTAGTATGCCCCCGGTCTTTGTGGTAGGTGCAGTACAGGTTCTGATTTCTCCTAGAGGGGTCGCCAGCCATCCGGTTCGGCCATCTGAAATACGGCTCGTGCTTGATCTTATCCACGATCTTGTGCACGGGCTCCTTGAACGCCACGTTCACCTCCCCCGCTGTTGCTGCCGGCTCTTGAATCCTCAAATTTCCCCGTGCCCTCTGCGGAAAACCGCTCAGCCGAGGACGATCAGCTACCTGTGCTTTGCCTTTGCTTTGTATCTTATCGTCTTCCAGCCGCTTGTACTCCTCGATGCGTCTCATCAGCTGCCTCATGTCCTCGGGAGGCTTCTTAGTTAACGACTCTCTCAACCCCGAGTCGTCAGGCAACCCCAATCTGAAGGTGCTCGCCGCAATCTTTTCGTTCCCTCCGCCAATCTCGTTGTAGAGCTCCCAGTATCGGTTGGCGTAATCCCGGAGGGTTTCCCCTGCCCTCATCTTCATAGACAACAGCGCGTCCACCGGTTGTTGCTCCCGGCTGCACGTCACGAAACGGGAACCGAACTCCTGTATTAGCTCGGCGAAACTGTGAATGGAGCCCTTGCGCAACCCGTTGAACCACCTTAAGGCCGTGGGACCAAGGCTGGAGGGAAAAACCTTGCACATCAGAGCGTCATTGCGGGTATGCAAAGACATCATCTGGATATAGTGGCTGACATGCTCTACGGGGTCTGTTTTCCCACCATACGAATTGAACGGCGGGCGCGTAAACCTGTCCGGCATCGGTGCGCGCTCGATATCTTCCGAGAACGGTGACCGGGCAGCCCTGCGTAATGCGCGGCTCATAGCATCCATGGCCGCATTCTTCGGTCGTCCCTCTGGAGACTCCGAGCCCCGATTCCCATATTCCCTCGACCGAGAGCGATTTCGCCGCCGATGAGACTCTGCTGAATTGGAACGGTCTCGGCGGCGACGGGACTCCCTCGAGTGTGAGCGCTCCCTGTGGTGGCGGGATCCTGATTGATTCGATCCCACCCCGCGTCTTTCTCCCTCGGCGCCGGGCCCTCTGTCTCGGTCGTCTTGACCTGCTCGGTGGCGCTCGTTTCGGGCTTCCAACTCCAGGTCTTGTACTTGCCTCCGCAGCCGCTCGAGCTCTTCATCCCTAGCGTCGTGCTGCCTATGCCGGGAGGCATGGGATGCCGTTCTCCCAGTTTGATACGACCCCTCCCCGAGTCCGGACCGCTCCTCCAGTTGCTCGTGAAACGGATCCTCGCGTCTCTTCTGCCTCTGCTCCCGCCAGGTGGAGCCCCTGGAAGACCCTGCCGAGCCACTCTCGGCGTTACCTCCAGACATCTTTCCTGTATACGAGCTTTGGCAGAACCACTGCTTAGTAGGATTCCCCACAGACGGCGCCAATTGTGCGCACCAAAAACTCTGACCCGTTGGGCTGGGCCTCACTTGGGCTCACAACTTATTTATATGGTGGGTTTGGATTTCCCACAATGGGTCGTTCTAAACACCAAAGCTCAACTGTGGCGATTTCCTCTTCTCGGGGACTTGACCCAATTCCTCACTCTGCTCTCTCTGTTTACACTCTTCCTTCCCTTAGTTGACCAACCCTTGTCTTCTCAAACCTTCTTGTATTTATAGCCCATTGTCTAGTGGAGAGTCATAATTACTCGCCAGTAAGTGCAACCGGCGGTCCAGTGGGGTCGATGGTAAGTGGGTGGTTAGGTGGGAGTGGGAAGCGGTGACGGTGGCGTTGGAACTTGGTTCCCACTTCCACGATGGTTCCCGGCAGCGGTGCCTCTCCGAGGTATGACCGAGTAGATACAGGGCGGGATGTTCCGCGAGCTGTGTTCATCACTGCTCGGGCAGGGTCTGCCGAGAGACGATGTAAAAGCTGATCGTGGGCCTGCAGCCCGCGGGGCTCGGGGTGGGCCGCTAGGCAGAGGGAGACCGGCCTTATGGCCTTATACCCAGGCCAGGCCCGAGGCCCACTACGGGGCTTGGTTCGGGGACCGTACATGTAATTTTCTTAAAAACGCAAAGCCAAACACCAATCTTATTGCATTTTCATTTAAATTTCTCTTTTTCTCCACTAAATCGCATTGCCAAATGGTATAATTTGAAGTATATTTTACTATTTTTAAGTATTACGTTTGGGGTTGGACCCACCATATGGGAGGAGGAATAAAAGAAATATATATTTTAGAGAGTTTTATATATGAAAACTTAGGGAGTAGATTTTTTTTTTAATCTCCTTTATAGCTTTAAAAACGGTATAAAACTTAAATAATTCTATTATTATTATCATTTGATTAGGCAAATCACCAAGCCTTTGCTTTTGAAATTTTAGGCAACAGAAGCAATTCAAGCCATAGTTTTCGAAGGCTGTGGAGAGGATTTCAACCTTGAAAATTTTTCTGAATGGTTTTCAAAGATGTCTAATCTTAGATTTCTGAGAATTGATAGAGTGGATTCTCTTAATGGCCAAAGACATCTTGCTCTTCCTAATAACCTAAGATATCTTGGGTGGAAGAACTGTCCTTTCAAATGTTTGGCATTCAGTCACAAACAACGAATGGCGTTTGTTCACCTTGACTTGCAGTACGGCCAATTTGAATATCTTTGGGAAGGAGTAATGGTAATTTTGTTTTTTTTTTTTAATTGCGTTTCTATTATTTTTTATTATTTCTCCTTTTTTTTTTTTTTTAATTGTAGATACAAATACAAATACACTCCCGATGTATTTGAGCTTCCTCCTTTCATTTATAAAGCTGTTTTATTAAATTAATTTCTACGTTTTATGAAAAATCTTTTTTATTTTTTTTGTTAACAGCGTTCGGCCAACTTAAAGTACATGGATCTTAGTTTTTCCCAAAACCTCATTAGGACACCTGACTTTTCAGGTGTTCCGAATCTTGAGGAACTAAGACTTTCTAATTGCCGTCGATTGGTTGAGATCCACCCATCTATTGGACAACTCAGCAGGCTTAGGTGTTTAGATCTGTTAGGCTGCAATAATCTTACTGATCTTCCCTGCATGTCTGCTGAAATGCAGTCCCTCAAGGATCTTAATCTTGCATATTGCTTTAAAATCAGTTTGTTTCCGAAATTTACGGGAATTATGAAAAGCCTATCGGAACTCAATTTGAGCAGGACTGCTATTGAGAAAGTAGAACCCTCATCAATCGAGTGTTTGACTGCCCTTGCTTTCTTAGATCTAACTCACTGCTCACGTCTTGAATGTCTTCCAAGCAACATGGATAATTTGAAGTCTCTTTTAATACTCAATCTTTACCGATGCTCAAAACTAAAATCATTGCCAAGGCTTCCATCAAATGTAAGCTGTACAGATCGTGAAGGTTTTCCTTTCCTAAACCGGTCACCAAAAGGGGTCAAACTAAGTATCTGGTCACAACCTCTCTCCCAATGGCTTCCAGTTGATGAGAGCGGCTGTGTAGTGGGATTTTGGAAACTGTTCCATATCCTACGGGTAATCTCTTCTCTCTCTTCTCTCTCTCTCTCTCTTGAATAGTTAAATAATAATAGTTAACAATAGTCATGTTTTGGTTTAGGCACAGGGGCTCTTTTATCATAAAGCCGTTTCGGGTGGATATATTATTCGGTCATGGTCAGCTGTAAAAGCGGGGTTTTCAATAAACATAAAGCTGCCTTCAAATTGGTATAATAGAAAATGGATAGGATTTGCTCTCTGGGCATCACTTTCACTTCGAAAAGTTGTAGTAATGAAAGATGGTATTAGAGCTCGTGTGAATCACCGTACCTTTGAAGATTCTACTACCCATATAAATGGTACGAGCCTATTGTATTTGTCTCGTGAGGATTGGTTAGGTACTGTTGGGAATGATGAATGCAGTCAGATTACGGTTATATTTGAGTGCAATACCTCAAGATACTCTTTTTTGAAGAATGATGACTCAAGTGACTCAACCGTACGTATACGGGGGGAATGTGGGTTCAGTTTTATATACAAGCAAGATGTGGTCCGTGTGGATGAGCTCAACGAAACAAATGCACCATGTTTTATTGAGAGCTTTGGGGAAGTATCCATCTATAAATTAACTGGTAAAAGTCCATCTCAACCATCCTTCCCATTAATGGCCAATCCTATTCTATCTTATTTTCTTTCTAACTATATATACATCTGGTTTTGTCACTGGCAAGTAAGTCAAGTCATTTTTCTTTTTCTTCTTTTGGCTCACCATGTGCAAGCATATATATATATTCTTCATAATCATTGGTTTCATGCTTTCCAAAATAGGTAGGAAGCAAACTCAAATTACACTCATTAGTAATGAGTAAATTATTATAATAATCATCATACTAACTCAGGTTTTCACATATATGCAGCTGGTGATGATGATGTACATATAGTTGATGCTGATGGTGTACATAAATTCCGTGATGATGTACATAAATTTGGTGATGATGATTTTGATGATGATGATATATAGAGTTGGTGATGGTAATGATTGACGTGACTGCAAAAGATGACACCTAAGGGCTGTTAATACTTGACTATCTTTTTTTCATTGGATGGATTTCAATCAAGGCTTAGGCAATTAATGTGTACGTGCATTTCAATCAGCCTGACCATGTTTTAATCAATCTGTATTTGGTTTATTTACAATGATTTGGAAACTTGTTCAAGTGGCATATCTGTGCATCTTGTTTCAAAATGAAAATGGAGTTGAAGATCTACTTTTACAGGGGATCTAGGTATAGACAGATAATGAGTTATAAGGTTTTACTAATTATATTTCTTCTTGGATGAATTTCAAGTGAGTTTAGTGCTATTGGATTGCATACAAGCATTACTTCAGGCAACTTTGTCACATTTCTCTCTTCTATGTGGATTTGAGTTAATATCTATGAGACAGTGATTTGTGAAGTTTGAAGCAGAACTTTAAGGTTATAAGTTTTTATCAATGTATTCTGTCTTGAATATTTTCCTTGCAGTTCAAAAGTTGCAAGTTTCAAACAAGTGCACTTGTAAAGTAATATGCTTTTTAGATTATAATGGAGCCCTATATATTCAAGAAGAAATGTCCTGTTAGTAGTTATGCTTGCCTTTAAACTGTGTTATTTTCTACTATGCATCAAGGGTTATTAGAGGGCGTGTTTGGCAACATTTAGGAGCCTATTTTGCAGTCTAGTATGTACCTTTTTGCATTCGTTGTACACTTGAGAGGGAAAGGCCTTTGGATCAGATTCTTGACAGGGTCTATTGAACAAGCATTTCTCTTTGTTCTTGGAAAAAATTTAATTAATAGGCAAAAACAGATTAATGGGCAATCTTTGAAGTTATTCCTTTCTTTAAATTTGCTTCATTATCCTATCATTTCCCTCTTAGTGTGCAATTTATGTTCAATTTACTTAATGGACATTCAAAATACAAGTGTGCTCTACATTCCATACCTTTCTTGTAGAATACTTAATTTAGATCACCTGTGTAATCCCAATGCAGCATTTTGTCTGGAGTGCCTAATCTATTCCTCATTACTAGCCAACAATAGAATGCAAGTCCTGTATTAGCTTGAGAGAAACAGATGATTTTCCCCAGTTGATTTTTATTTTTATTTTCTTGTTTCTAGTTTTTCTGCTTCTATTTTCTTAAATACATTGTTAATGAAATTTCTTATCCATAAAAGAATTAAAACAGGGAAAAAAAAAACCAGCAAAACAAAAGTGGAAGGGACTCTTACCACCTTTAGGTTCTTTACAATTAGACCAACCACTTCTTGATTGTGGCTTGCCCTTATTGGAATTGATTGTTCAGACCAACCATATGTGCTGTCAAATTGATGTCTTCAGCTTTCTTTACATTCCAATCGCTTCTGCATTTGTGCCAATGCCTTGCTTTTATCAGTGTAGATTAGAAGGCACACCTTTAGATTTACCAATTGCTAATGAAATATGTGAATCCATAGTAAAGCTGCAAAATTTCTCAGCCCAATCCAGTATTGGGCTATCCAAACTTTGGTCATGTTGAAACTAGACTACCTTTGTCCTTGACTGAACCTCAGCTAGCCTGCTTAGTCTATGTTTTATGTTGGATTGAGCTCATGCTTGTTCACAAGCCTGAGAAAACTTTATTAATGTGCTAAAATCAACAACATAAAATCTGTTAATTTACTAATAAAAATTGGCCATCCGAAAGCATAATTCTTTGACACTGATGTTTGTTTAATCCATTGTTGCTGTTATTATCATCATCACATCATAATTATAATTTTACCATAGATGTCTTTGGTTTGAGAATCTGAAATGTCAGACTAAGATATATAATTCAGTCATCATGATAAGTGAATTTTTGTGGCTGCTAAGCAGTGTGTGGGATGACTGGTGCATGAAGGGCTTTA
This sequence comes from Quercus aquifolioides, assembly GCA_019022515.1. Classification (NCBI taxonomy): domain Eukaryota; kingdom Viridiplantae; phylum Streptophyta; class Magnoliopsida; order Fagales; family Fagaceae; genus Quercus; species Quercus aquifolioides. The sequence continues at coordinate 4,970,800 of CM032335.1, read as the reverse complement.
TACGGACAAGCCAATGGGGCAGAGCTATTCCTTCTGCATATGGGAGCTATTCTTTCGCTTCATCGTTCCTTCTGCTGGAATGGTTTGGTCAACTTTTTTTGTTCTCTGTCAAGAAAATGGTAGACTTCATTTTTTGGCTAGACATATTAAGTCTCTTAAAATTTGGTTGCATGCCAATCATTATACTAGGCTTCTAATTTCTCACTGTATGCAGCTTGGAAATTTCTTATTTGTGCTACTAGCCTACTACATGCCACATGCATTTGGAGCCACAGAAAAGTTTTCTCTAAACGTGTTTCCTTACTCCTGAACTTATCTAAGCACTTGGGCTTCAAATGAGTTGGGAGGTGGGAATCCACAAGCAGCTAAAATGACTTCCAAGATTGTAATGGTTCTTGTAGTTGCAGAGATGGTTATCATAGGCATGATTCTCTTCTTTTGCCGCAATGTTTTGGGCTATGCCTTCAGTAGAGAGAAGGAAGTTTCGGATCATGATTTGTCTCTCTATAATCATGGATGGCTTACTAGCAGTACTTTCAGGGTAACTTTCTCACATTTCTCTCATGTAATGGGCTTTTCTTGGAGCAAAACTTTTGAATTTCTAACTTATTTATTCAAGGTATACCATCAACTGAGCATTCATTCATTATTCAGTTTAGAATATTTTCTTTAGAATTTAGAAGTTAACTAATAGGAAATAAATTATAAAAATAAATAAATAAAGGTATCAAACAAGTTTGCTCTTGAATAACTCTGTTTTTGGGTTATAAATTATAATAGTTGTGGCCTAATCATTCAGTATCTTTCTTCAAAACAGACCAGCATATCAAGACAATGTAGAAGTTGTAATCTTCCTTGATGCAATGCCATTAACCCTACAAATCTATTTTCTGCTTTGCATCAGGTTTTGCTAGAGGAAGTGGCAGGTAGTATATAAGAGCCTATGTCAATTTTGGGGCATGTTATCTGGTTGGGGTTCGATTAGTCATCGTTTCGGCCTTTATTGTACACTGAAGAGGGAAAGGCCTGTAGAGTGGACTATTGACATTGTGCACTGTACAAGCATTTCTATTTCTACTTGCTCTTAATACGAGTTTCACAAATTGGCAAAAAAAAAAATTATTATTGCCAAGAAAAAAAAATCTCCCTTTCTTTATAATTGGTTTTTCTCACATCAAAAACTACAATTCGTGTTCAACTTGATCATATAATACGAAAATTTGGAATCTTATAATTTTTTTTTTGGAATAACTCGTGTCTAATCTATATGTTTTAAATTTGGTGGTTAGTGAAACATTTTAGGCTAATAAGAATAAACCAATTTTGAAATCTTAGATGGATTTATGTTGATGTTTCAAGCATCAAAAGCAAGAGAGAGGATATTTGATGGTAATTTCTAGTCTGGACTCAAGAGTGGATCAAGTTTAATGGCCAAAATATATTATTTGTGATTCCAAAGACTATATTATTTGGCTTATCCAGTTTTCAAAAAAAAAAAAAAAAAAATGCTAATCCTTATTTTCATCCAATCGTATAGAAATGCACATTTTTGCATTATGAAGAAATTATATATGTAACATAATAATATCATTATTCTACCATCTTGCACAGTTTGAAGGCCGAAATCATTTTTATTTTTATTTTACTTTTTTGACTTTCCAAAGTTCTTTTTGTGGAGATCTTGGGCTTTTGGGGAATTAGGACAGGAGCTTCATTAGTAAGATGATAATTCAATTTATTGGTGGGTTCTAGTTAACTTAGTTGACTAAGTCTCTAATTATCAAATAAGAGTTATTTAGGCTTTGATACTTGCCTTCAGCAAAAAAAAAAAAAAAAAAAAATAATTGTCAAGCTTTCCTTTGCAAATTATTTATAAATTACTTTCCCTTTCTTTTGCTTAAATTTCAGTTGATTCTAGGCAAATCTACAATGAATATGATTGACAGTAAAAAAAACATTGGAAACATTTTAGTCCAGAATAATTTATCTTGGGAATTATTGAATAGTTTCAAATCTTTCTTGCTTTTCTTGTCCATTTGGTGGGCGGATGTTTGCTTTTTAATGTTGGGTAAATAAAGTATTGGGTAAGTATTATTTTTTAAACCAAATACTTTAGGGGAGTTTCAAATCAAACCCTATAATTTCGTTAGTTTCAAATCAAATTCTAGATTGTTACAATATCTATAAGTTAGAAATTCATCAATGCTTAGAAAAGAGCACAGTCCTTGCACAGAAGCAATATAACAAGTTGAGTCCTCTTTTGATATGTAATAATGCTTCATTCTAAATAGATGAAAGAACACAATGAAGCAGTGTGCTAAGGACCAAGCCGAGTCCTCTATTGAATGCTATCAGATCATATGGCAAGAAATACCTACAGAGAAAGCAAATAAGGAAACCTGGGAACCAACTCCAGAATTTTTTGTGGAAAGTACCACTAGTGTGGTGCTAAGAGGCTCAGATGAAAGAGTTTTAAAAGTTCGGGTATCATTGATTCCTGAGGTCAATCAAACAGTGATAGATGCTTTAGCATTTAGACAAGCTATCCTCCTTGACCTTGTTAAAAATGAAATTTTCAATAATGTTATTGTAGAGAGAGAAAATCCCAGTTGGTCATAGTTGTTGTAAATGGACTTTAGAGCATGATTTTGAAGTGCCTTTGTTCCCTAGCAGCTTTCATGGAGATACGATTTAAGCCCTGTTGTATACTTGTATGTATGATTCCTCTGGGTGTTAGCTTTTTATAAAGCTTCATTTTGTGAGGAAAACAAAAAAGAAATTCAAATCCACAATCCAACTAAAAAAAAGTTTAGGGTTTATATTGACACAATTTTAAAAGTTTAGGGCTTAATTTTAAATTAGCAGAATTATCAAGTTTAATTTGTAATATAGTCTTATTATATACCTCCTATGGTTTTCTTCTCAAAGAAAAAAAAGAAAAAAAAAAAAAAAGAAAAAACCTCCTATGGTTTAATTTTAAAATTATAAGATTTAATTTGAAATTACACTTAAAATATAATGTTTTTTTTTTATAGAAAAATACAACGTCTTAAATGTACTATACTCTTAAAAAAATAAAAAAAAAAAAAAAAAAAACCCTCAATTTTCCAAACAAGGAGAGATGAAACTCTTCTAAAAAAATTGAGATGATTTTTTTTTTTTTAGAAAAAGGTGAGAGGAAAATTTTTTTTGAGAGAAAGGATTTTACTGATGGATGCCCTTAGGGCATCTATTAATAAATTATCTTAGGAAACCATTTTATTATGGAAAAAGAAAAAAATAACTAACCTTTTTACATTTTTCATAAAAGTGGTATTAAAACTTTCTAAAATGATAAATGTGGGGTCAAAGAATTTGGCAACCCCGGCCCATTTTATACTAAGTCCAAGGCCCACGCCGAGGAGGAAGAAATGTCTGAGGACGGACGAAGAAAGTCTAAATTGTACAGAAACATCGTCGAGGACAATCCTGTTCTCGGTGAACTGGGATCATAAAAGGGAAGAGCGGCACGCCATCAAAGGCAGCCTCCCAGAACATCCCAAGAAAAAGGACAAGTACAATGGGTCAGCTATAGGAGTATGGTGGAGGAGCAATTCAAGGAGAAACTGTCACCTCCGCATTAAATGCCCACAACTAACGTTCTGGCCGTATTAATGAGGAAATGACCCCTGAACAGTGCTGCCTTGGTTGCTACAACTCACAGAAAGTTTGGGAAGGCGGCTGATGGGACAAGCACTCGAGTAGTGACCTGCATCCTACATTTGATGCTGTATTCAGATTAGAGAAGCTTCACCAACATTGGCTTCAACATTGGAAGTACCAAGAATGCCTTCTGCCGCTATCAATTCATTTATTAATTCAGACAAAGTATAAATCTTTTTGTTCATATTATAGTTAAGTTTGAATTCCTTGAATGATTCTGGTAGCAACTGGAGTATCATATCCACTTGGGATTTTCCATCAATATCGGCACCTAAAACTTCCAATGTATTCAGATTAGAGATCATTGTAAGACAATGCTCCCTCATTGAAGTACCTTCAGCCATTTTGGTATATAAATTTGTCTCATGGTCTCTTGCCTTGCAGAACGGCCTTGCTCACCACATCTCCTTCAGACTTAGCATGATATCTGAAGCTAGTTCTACATCCTGCATTTGATGTTGTAGAACATTTGAGATAGATGATAGGATGTAGCACTTGGCCATCTCATTAGATTTCTGCCAACGATCATATCGTTGTTTTTCCTCAAGAGGAGCATTTAATGAAGGAAAGTTGGGACATGGTTTAGTAAGAACATACTTATGCTCTTTAACAGTAAGAACTATGTCCAAATTTCTTTTCCAGTCAACATAGTTGGATCCAGTCAGTTTGTTTTGATTAAGAATAGTAACAAGTGGGCTAAATGATGCCATGTTCTAAATCTAAAAACAATAAACATGAATATAATAAATAAATTGGACATTATCTATTTAGCATATAAAAATATAGTATGGAACCTTAATAAAACCATAATATAATATATGCAATGACAACCCAATCCCGCAATTAATATTCCTCGGAAGCGAGGTCATACCAATCACTATGATTAGGCGAGAAACATTCTCATTATTAATGCTATCATGATAACTCTTACCAAACAAAAATAATTTGTCGTTTTCCCTTCAGCCTCTAAGTAATAATGACATAGCTCTGAAGGGAGGTTAACATTACACTTAGTCTAGTGTACACCGTTGCCTAGAATCAATGTGAATCACCAAGTAACTCCACGAAAGCGTGGTCGTTCTCAATGTTAAAACACATTTCATCTATCTTTAAGAAGTTTAACCTGTAGTACCATGAATCAAACACCCTCCGAAAGGAGCAAGGCATATACGCCAAGGCGAGGTGCTTAATCACACTACTTTAAACCGACAATGGAGGCCGTGAGATGCAACCCTTGTATCTCTCTCCCACTAGATGTTTTAAAGAAAAGGTTTTTAATTATAAAACATGCATAATCTAATTACACATAGTCTTAGTACTTTTACGTGTGAAAACACTTAGAAAAATTTCTAATTTTATTTCTTTCGATCGATCGAATGTGCCCCTCGATTGATCGAAAAAATTAAAAAAAATTCGAACTTGACCTTCTGACTTGTTCGATTGATACTCGATTGACTTTCGATCGATCGAAAAACAGATTTAATCGATCGACCAGCAATCGAAAATCAATCTATTTGAAAAGTCTGATCACTGTTTCATTCGATCGATCGAATGTGATTTTCGATCAATCAAAAATCGCGAAACTCAAATTTCCAGAAATTTTCTAAGGCAGTTTTCTTCATGTTTTCTTGAACAAACAACTTTCATACGAACATAATGGTCAGAGAATGATATCAAAACTGAAATTCATTGATGCTAAAGTCTTAAAGATCAATTTAACATACTTAAATTCAAATTTAAACAACATCATAACATCAATATCAGTTTTTATCACATCATAGTTTCATCAACCATGTAGAAACTTAAATGCATAATCTTTAAACAACATGAAACTATAAATTCTACTTCCAAAATTCACAAAACATGTTATACAATTCGAAATTGATGACCGCTCTGATATCATTTGATGGAAATAAGTATGTAAACGCAGCGGAAAATTACAGATCTACATCATTCGAAGTTAATAACATGCGTTAAGTAAGTTTCATAATTAGAGAACAAGTGAGCGTACCTTGAAGCGGTGAATTTCAAAACCCGAAGATTGAAGCACTTAGTAATACTTTTAGTCTTCACTCCAATTCCACTAATACCCAAGAAGTGTGGACTCTCAATTGGTTACAAAGGGATGATTAGAGAGTGACATACACTCACTTCCACACCATTACAATGTTGTTTTTTCTTACACCGAAAATTTTGTACGTTTTTCCCTTTTGTATCTAACCAATTATCTAATTGGGCTGGTTTCTTGGGCCTTTCCAATTGGGCTTAAGTGTGTGGCTTGGAGTGAGACCAAAAGGGACCAATAAAACACTAGCTCCAATGGGCCTTGGGCTTTTCTGTCAACTCTTGAGAAGTTTAAAGTTACCATTAACTATATTTAATACCACTATATAAATATAGTTGCACTCTAGGCTTTATCTAAAAATTATATCCCAAGACTTTATTATACATGCAACCCCTTCATAAAATATTCGTAGTAATACAAAGTCATTAATGTAGACTGCCACTTTGTAAATTACTACATCTTAATCCTTAAGTACTCGGTTTAATCCTTTAATGTTATTCATTATATATTTATGAAATCCAATTCCATAAATATATACTTTAGTTTTACTAAAGTGGTTAGGCCTAACTCTCTGAATAACAAACTCATTAAACTTATCTCAAGGGAATACTTTATATCTCCGTTAAGAGACCATGAATTCCATATTGAGAATACATGTTCCATCAATACTAAATGTGGCTGCCCAACATACTGAGATTTTGACCATTATTATAGATCTCACTCCTGATATATCAAAGCAACCTACACCTCATGATCATGTCCATTATTCTCTCAGGATTAAGAGTTCATGCAAATACAAGTCGTGAGATTTATTATTCATATGACAGTCATTAGGAAAATAATAAATCTCACAACGGTCCAGTTCAATATGTCTTAACTCTTAAAACATATTAACACATCAACCAGAAGTCTCCACTTCCATGATCAAGACAAATCATCGTGATTGATATGTTATAGCCTTCGCAGATGAAATGTCCAATTTCATCACCGACTAGGAACTATAATTCTGAGCTTACAAAGAACTTGTGATTTATATCTTCTGTGACTTTTCACATAAATCACATACTATGCATCTCATGGACTAAATGATAATGTCCGAATATTCATATTACCATTACTTCAGATAATAATAAAACAAATTCATTAAACACAATATTAAGTCATACATAATGTCATACACAATGTTAAACTTAATATTATACATAGCATCATACAATAGGATTTAAGAGCACTAATCCTAACACCAGCAGCCAACCTTCACCATTTATAAAGGCAAAATAGACCCTGTGGAGCATGTGAGCCAGTTTAACCAAAAGATGGTTGTCCATTCTAAAAACGAGGCGCTGATGTGCAAGGTTTTCCTATCTAGCTTGTGATCGGTGGCGATGAGATGGTTCAATGACTTAAAGTCGAATTCCATAGATTCATATAGGCAGCTAACCAAAGCGCTTGGCTCCCGTTTCGTTACAAACAGCAGAGCTCCTCGGCCCTTGAGTGCGTTATTGTCCTTATCCATGCATGATGGGGAAACTCTAAAGGCCTACTCGGACAGATATTGGGAGATGTATAATGAAATGGACGGCAATTTTGATGATGTCACCATCAGCACCTTCAAAAATAGTCTTCCAGCCGAGCACGGCTTGAGGAAGTCTCTGACTGGCAAGCCTGCCACCAATGTGCACCAACTGATGGATCGAATCGATAAGTATAAACGAGTAGAGGAAGACCAGTTGCAAGGCAAGGGAAAAGATAAGGTTATCCCTCAAGAGAAGAGGGATTTCAGGTTGAACTGATATAACAGCAACCGCTCGAGGAGAGATTTCGTGGGGCAATCCGGAGCAACCAACACACAGACTGTCAATGCTGTATTTCGAGAACCAGTACATCGGGTGTTGGAGAAAATCAAGAACGAGCCATACTTTAAGTGACCGAATAAGATGGCAGAAGAGTCCACGAGGCGCAATCAGAACTTTTATTGCCAATACCACCAGGACCACGGACATACCACGGAGAACTGCAGGAACCTCTGGAACTATCTGGACCAGCTAGTCCGAGAAGGAAAACTGTAGCACCTTCTGTATCATTCCAGTGGTCATCAAGGCCAGACCTATCAAGAGCCCTAGAGAAATATGGCCCTAAGGCTACTTGCAGGGACGATCAATGTAATCTTGGCCACGCCAGGAAGAACAAGCACGCACCCTTCATGAGTGTTATTTATGGCTCAGCTGCCTGCCGAGGAGTCCTAGCCAGAACCGAAGAGGGCCAGAATGAATTTTCACCCGATATTGAGTTTTTCAGAAGAAGACAAGATTGGAACCACCCAGCCCTATGACAATGCACTGGTGATCAATTTCAGGATTGGGGACTACGATGTGAAAAGAATGATGGTGGATGATGGCAGTGGGGCCGAGGTTATGTACCCCAACTTCTACAAGGGGTTGAGGTTAAAATCGGAAGATTTGATGCCCTATAACTCTCCTTTGATGAGCTTCAACGGGAAGCTTGTTATTCCAAAGGGCATGATTAGGCTACCCATCCAGACCGGCCCAGAGATAGTGGAGGTGAACTTTATCGTGGTGGACACCAACTCTCCATATACAATCATTGTTGGAAGGCCCTGGCTCCATACCTTGGGGGCTGTTGCCTCCTCCTTGCATCAGAAGGTGAAATTCCCGTCAGGGGACCAGGTTCTTGAAATTCATGGTTGCCAATCCACGGCAAGGCAGTGTATGGTGGCTGCCATTTCACATCAGCTCGATGTCAAGTCATCGACGTCTGTTGAAAAGAACTTATAGCAATCAAAGACCTCAGTATCGCCTCTTGATACAGCTGCCGAGGGGGCAAAATGTGAAGATCTAGAGAATGTGGTCATTGGTGGTGACCCAGAGAAGTTCTTTCAGGTCGGGGCTCAGCTGCCTTTTCAGGAGAAGGAGGAGTTGATTGAGTTTCTTAAAAGAAATATTAACATATTTGCATGGGGTGCCTGTGATGCTCCAGGGATTGATCCAGCCTTCATCTGTCACCATCTCAATGTCAACCCGTCCATCACTCCCAAGAAGCAGCCACCCCGACACCCATCAAGAGAGCACGCCGATGCTATTAATGACAAGGTGAAGAAGCTTAAGCGTGTAGGGGCTATCAAAGAGGTTTTTTATCCCGAATGGTTGGCCAACACCGTGGTGGTCAAGAAGAAAAGTGAAAAATGGCGGGTTTTTGTAGACTTCATGGACCTAAATGAGGCATGCCCGAAAGACTTGTTCCCTATGCCTCAGATAGACCAGCTGGTGGATGCAACTGTGGGCCATCCTCGAATGAGCTTCTTAGATGCCTTTCAAGGCTATCATCAAATGCCACAAGCCTTGGAGGATCAGGAGAAAACAACCTTCGTGACACCTATTGGGAACTACCACTACAAGGTAATGTCGTTCGGTCTGAAGAACGCAGGGACCACTTATTAAAGGATGATGACGAGGATGTTTGAACCTCAGTTGGGCAAGAACATCGAAATCTATGTTGATGATATGGTGGTGAAGAGTAAAGTGGTGTCCGAGCACTTAGGAGACCTCGGCAGCACCTTTGATGTCTTAAGGAAGCACAAGTTGCACCTAAATGCTTCCAAATGCTCATTTGGCGTGGGATCAGGCAAGCTTTTAGGCTACATGGTTACTCATAGGGGAATTGAGGTAAACCCTAACCAGATCAAGGCTATTAATGATTTAAAACCACAGCAAAACACCAAGGAGGTCCAAAAGCTTACTAGAATGATCGCAGCCTTGAATTGATTCATTTCTAGGTCAACAGATAGATGCAGACCATTCTATCTCTTGATCAACAAGTGGAAAGGATTTGAGTGATCTGAGGGTTGTATTATGGCATTCTAGCAACTCAAGGGGTACTTATCCCGGCCACCTATCATGTCCAGTCCTGAGGCCGATGAAGTCCTATATGCATATATTGCTGTGGCCCCTCATGCTGTGAGCTTGGTGCTAATACGAGATGACAATAGCCTTTAAAAGCCAGTCTATTACGTGAGCAAGTCACTACTTGAAGCTGAGGCCAGATACTTACCCTTGGAGAAAGCCATACTAGCTGTGGTCGATGCCACGCGAAAGCTTCCCCATTATTTTCAAGCCCACACAGTGGTTGTTCTAACCCAACTACCCTTAAAGTTTATACTTCGGACTGCTGATTACACTAGAAGGATTGCACATGGAACACAATTCTGGGAGCTTTTGACATCAAATACATGCCTCGGACCTCTATAAAGGGCCAGGTCCTAGCTGACTTGGTGGCCGAATTTGCTGAACCACCAGTAGAAATAGTAGCAGAGGGACGAAAAATGGATGGAAAATCCGTTGGGGTAATCTCTATGCTAGGACCCCCATGTTGGAAGGTGTATGTTGATGGCGCAGCAAATTAAAGGGGGTTCGAAGTGGGGCTAGTCCTAGTATCTCCTGAGAAGACTATCATAGAGAAATCCCTGAGACTTGAGTTCTCGGCCACAAATAATGAAGCCAAGTATGAGGCCTTGTTACAAGGAATGGCCATGGTGCAGAAAATGGGAGGAAAAGCAGTAGAGATGTTCTCGGACTCGAGATTGGTAGTGGGCCAGGTAAAGGGAGAGTTGGAAACCAGAGATGTGAGGATGCAAGAGTACTTAAGCCAAGTCAAATGCTTGCAGTCAGACTTTGATCTTTTCAACTTGTCACATGTCTCCAGACGTGGAAACACCCATGCAGATTCATTGGTTGCGCTTGCTACCGCCTCGGCGGGGGGTCTGCCTCGAATTATTCTTGTTGAGCATCTAGATAGGGCAAATGAGGTTGCAAAAGGCATGGTTCATATCCATCAAGCTAGAGTGGGTCCTAGCTGGATGGACCCTATAGTGAGATTCCTCAAAGATGATATTCTGCCCGAGGAGAAGTCAGAGGCTAAGAAAATACGAATAAACGCTCCTCGGTTTTGGTTGTCAGAGGACCACAAATTGTATAAGCGCTCATATTTTGGGCCATATTTACTGTGTATTCACCCCGAAGCATCAGAATTACTGCACGAAGGGATCTGTGGGAGTCACACAGGAGGAAGATCTCTATCGCACCGAGCCATTACCTAGGGATATTAGTGGCCGGGGCTACAGAAGGAAGCCCTAGAATATGTTAAGAAATGTGACCAGTGCCAAAGGTTTGCCCCAAATATTCATCAGCGAGGAGGGGTCCTCAACCCTTTGTCCAGTCCATGGCCGTTTGCCTAGTGGGGCATGGATATTGTAGGCCCTTTCCCTAAGGAAGCAAGAAATAAGAGATATCTGTTGGTCGGCACAAATTATTTCACCAAATGAGTCAAAGCTGAGCCATTGGCATTTCAAATCTATTGATTCAAAATCAAAATCAAAATCAAAATCAAAATCCATATCCAAATTCAAGTTTTCAAACACAACTTGCAATGAGATGACCTTTCTAAATTCTTGTTAGATAATAATTACAAGAGAAAAATATTCAAACAAAGATGGTTCCTCATTCTATAAGAGGACCTAGTTGTGAATCAATAAATATCATTGTATTTGCAATTAGACATTCGAGACAATGCAAAATTCGTTACCACATTGAAGGCCATTTTCTTTTGATAAATCATTGTAATGACTATTCTCTCTCTCTCTCTCTCTCTCTCTCTCTCCACAAAAGTGAATCTAAGCAAAAAGAGAAACAAGAATGATGCCCAAGACCATCCAAGAGGCAAAAGCAAAGCATAAATAGAAAGAAAGAAAGGGAAAAAAAAAAAAAGTAGTGTAGAACAGTTGAAATCAAACTTTTCGATTTTTTTTATTTATAAAAATATGCTCTCTCTCGACCTTCCTCTATCTTTCTCAATGGGAAACTTCTTTAGGAAATTAAAAAAAAAAAAAAAAACCACTCTTTCTTCCTCTTTTACTCTAGTACACATGATCTTATACATATTTTGAAAATCTAACTACCGAATTGTATATTCTTTATATTCTTAATATACATGCTAAATTTCTTTTAAATCGGATGTTAATTACTATTCGATCCATAATTATTTTTTTATACATAATTTAAAACTACAAAATTTTAAAATTAAAAAATTTATTGATGACATAGCTATTGATCTTTGAACTTCTTGAAATTTTACATGTATGAAAGATATGATAAGAAAATGCAATCTAACGGTGGATTTGTCAAAATTTACATCCAATAAAAAAATATAAGGGGAGTTTGAAGAATTTCTTTTCAAACTAGTTTGGAGATAAACTTTCTTCATAATCATTTAACAAAGAGGAGAGATGAACTAGGGGTGTCAGTGTTCGACCTAACCCACGAACATGACACAGGTTTTTTCGGGTTAGGGTTGGGCCTTAATGGGTTTGGATTATAAACGGGTCAACCCGAAAGCGACACGATAAGAAACGTGTCATAAGTGGCTCAACCCGCATAACCCGTAATAGACACGTTTAATACGCCAATTTATTTGTATTAACCCGAAATGACTCACTTAATACAACCCGTTTAACTTGTATAACAAATAAATATTTATTTTATTTTAGATTTGTCAAATACCTTTTATATCCAACATATATTTTAAATTTAAAAAGAAAAGTGAGTAATTACAAAAATATACAAGGTATATAATTGGAAATTGAAACCCTAGAACTACTAATACCTTTTTTTTTGGCATAGAACTTGCACAAATGAAATTGGATGAGCTTGCGGAAGATGTTATGAATTTAGATATCAACAAAGAATTTAGGGATGATAATCGTGGTCATAGTTGGGCCTAACTCATCTCATTGTCATTGAGTTTCTCTCAAAGTGAGACTAGCCCACTAACATGACTAGCCCATACTAATTTACACCCAGGTCCAAAAATACTTAGGCATAACCAACTCAAGTCCAACATAATTTTAGGTCCAAACCCTTTTAACTTGCAACATAATCATTGGTACTGTTGGGAATGATGAATGCAGTCAGATTACGGTTAAATTTAAGTACGATAACTCAAGTGACTCAACCGTACATATATGGGGGGAATGTGGGGTCAGTTTTATATACAAGCAAGGTGTGGTCCGTGTGGATGAGCTCAACGAAACAAATGCACCATGTTTTATTGAGAGCTTTGGGGAAGTATCCATCTATAAATTAACTGGTAAAAGTCCATCTCAACCATCCTTCCCATTAATGGCCAATCCTATTCTATCTTATTTTCTTTCTAACTATATATACATCTGGTTTTGTCACTGGCAAGTAAGTCAAGTCATTTTTCTTTTTCTTCTTTTGGCTCACCATGTGCAAGCATATATATATTCTTCATAATCATTGGTTTCATGCTTTCCAAAATAGGTAGGAAGCAAACTCAAATTACACTCATTAGTAATGAGTAAATTATTATAATAATCATCATACTAACTCAGGTTTTCACATATATGCAGCTGGTGATGATGATGTACATATAGTCGATGATGATAGGGTACATAAATTCCGTGATGATGTACACAAATTTGGTGATGATTTTGATGATGATGATATATAGAGTTGGTGATGGTAATGATTGACATGACTGCAAAAGATGACACCTAAGGGCTGTTAATTCTTGACTATATTTTTTTCATTGGATGGATTTCAATCAAGGCTTAGGCAATTAGATGTGTACATGCATTTCAATCAGCCTGACCATGTTTTAATCAATCTGTATTTGGTTTATTTACAATGATTTGGAAAATTGTTCAAGTGGCATATCTGTGCATCTTGTTTCAAAATGAAAATGGAGTTGAAGATCTACTTTTACAGGGGATCTAGGTATAGACAGATAATGAGTTATAAGGTTTTACTAATTATATTTCTTCTTGGATGAATTTCAAGTGAGTTTAGTGCTATTGGATTGCATACAAGCATTACTTCAGGTAACTTTGTCACATTTCACTCTTGTATGTGGATTTGAGTTAATGTCTATGAGACAGTGATTTGTGAAATTTGAAGCCGAACTTTAAGGTTATAAGTTTTTATCAATGTAGCTATGGTATGAAATAAGCATTAATTTAAGTATTCTGTCTTGAATATTTTCCTTGCAGTTCAAAAGTTGAAAGTTTCAAACAAGTTCACTTGTAAAGTAATATGCTTTTTAGATTATAATGGAGCCCTATATATTCAAGAGGAAATGTCCTGTTAGTAGTTATGCTTGCCTTTAAACTGTGTTGTTTTCTACTATGCATCAAGGGTTATTAGAGGGCGTGTTTGGCAACATTTAGGAGCCTATTTTGCAGTCTAGTATGTACCTTTTTGGCATTTGTTGTACACTTGAGAGGGAAAGGCCACTGGATCAGATTCTTGACAGCGTCTATTGATCAAGCATTTCTGTTTGCTCTTGGAAAAAATTTAATTATTAGGCAAAAACAGATTAATGGGCAATCTTAGAAGTTACTCCTTTAAATTTGCTTCATTAACCCATCATTTCCCTCTTATTGTGCAATTTATGTTCAATTTACTTAATGGGCATTCAAAATACACGTGTGCTCTACATTCCATACCTTTCTTGTAGAATACATAATTTAGATCACCTGTGTAACCCCAATGCAGCATTTTGTCTGGAGTGCCTAATCTATTCCTCATTACTAGCCAACAATAGAATGCAAGTCCTGTAATAGCTTGAGAGATTCAGATGATTTTCACCAGTTGATTTTTATTTTTATTTTCTTGTTTCTAGTTTTTCTGCTTCTATTTTCTTAAATACATTGTTAATGAAATTTCTTATCCATAAAAAAATTAAAACAGGGGAAAAAAAAACCTGCAAAACAAAAGTGGAAGGGACTCTTACCACCTTTAGGTTCTTTACAATTAGACCAACCACTTCTTGATTGTGGCTTGCCCTTATTGGAATTGATTGTTCAGACCAACCATATGTGCTGTCAAATTGATGTCTTCAGCTTTCTTTACATTCCAATCGCTTCTGCATTTGTGCCAATGCCTTGCTTTTATCAGTGTAGATTAGAAGGCACACATTTAGATTTACCAATTGCTAATGAAATATATGTATCCATAGTAAAGCTGCAAAATTTCTCAGCCCAATCCAGTATTGGGCTATCCAAACTTTGGTCATGTTGAAACTAGACTACCTTTGTCCTTGACTGAACCTCAGCTAGCCTGCTTAGTCTATGTTTTATGTTGGATTGAGCTCATGCTTGTTCACAAGCCTGAGAAAACTTTATTAATGTGCTAAAATCAACAACATAAAATCTGTTAATTTACTAATACAAATTGGCCATCCGAAAGCATAATTCTTTGACACTGATGTTTGTTTAATCCATTGTTGCTGTTATTATCATCATCACATCATAATTATAATTTTACCATAGATGTCTTCTGGTTTGAGAATCTGAAATGTCAGACTAAGATATATAATTCAGTCATCATGATAAGTGAATTTTTGTGGCTGCTAAGCAGTGTGTGGGATGACTGGTGCATGAAGGGCTTTATACGGACAAGCCAATGGGGCAGAGCTATTCCTTCTGCATATGGGAGCTATTCTTTCGCTTCGTTGTTCCTTCTGCTGGGATGGTTTGGTAAACTTTTTTTGTTCTCTGTCAAGAAAATGGTAGACTTCATTTTTTGGCTAGACATATTAAGTCTCTTAACATTTTGTTGCATGCCAATCATTATACTAGGCTTCTAATTTCTCACTGTATGCAGCTTGGAAATTACTTATTTGTGCTACTAGCCTACTACATGCCACATGCATTTGGAGCCACAGAAAAGTTTTCTCTAAACGTGTTTCCTTACGCCTGAACTTATCTAAGCACTTGGGCTTCAAATGAGTTGGGAGGTGGGAATCCACAAGCAGCTAAAATGACTTTCAAGATTGTAATGGTTCTTGTAGTTGCAGAGATGGTTATCATAGGCATGATTCTCTTCTTTTGCCGCAATGTTTTGGGCTATGCCTTCAGTAGAGAGAAGGAAGTTTTGGATCATGATTTGTCTCTCTATAATCATGGATGGCTTACTAGCAGTACTTTCAGGGTAACTTTCTCACATTTCTCTCATGTAATGGGCTTTTACTTGGAGCAAAACTTTTGAATTTCTAACTTATTTATTCAAGGTATACCATCAACTGAGCATTCATTCATTATTCAGTTTAGAATATTTTCTTTAGAATTTAGAAGTTAACTAATAGTAAATAAATTATAAAAATAAATAAATAAAGGTATCAAACAAGTTTGCTCTTGAATAACTCTGTTTTTGGGTTATAAATTATAATAGTTGTGGCCTAATCATTCAGTATCTTTCTTCAAAACAGACCAGCATATCAAGACAATGTAGAAGTTGTAATCTTCCTTGATGCAATGCCATTAACCCTACAAATCTATTTTCTGCTTTGCATCAGGTTTTGCTAGAGGAAGTGGCAGGTAGTATATAAGAGCCTATGTCAATTTTGGGGCATGTTATCTGGTTGGGGTTCGATTAGTCATCGTTTCGGCCTTTATTGTACACTGAAGAGGGAAAGGCCTGTAGAGTGGACTATTGACATTGTGCACTGTACAAGCATTTCTATTTCTACTTGCTCTTAATACGAGTTTCACAAATTGGCAAAAAAAAAAAATTATTATTGCCAAGAAAAAAAAATCTCCCTTTCTTTATAATTGGTTTTTCTCACACCAAAAACTACAATTCATGTTCAACTTGATCATATAATACGAAAATTTGGAATCTTATAATTTTTTTTTTTTGGAATAACTCGTGTCTAATCTATATGTTTTAAATTTGGTGGTTAGTGAAACATTTTAGGCTAATCAGAATAAACCAATTTTGAAATCTTAGTTGGATTTATGTTGATGTTTCAAGCATCAAAAGCAAGAGAGGATATTTGATGGTAATTTCTAGTCTGGACTCAAGAGTGGATCAAGTTTAATGGCCGAAATATATTATTTGTGATTCCAAAGACTATATTATTTGGCTTATCCAGTTTTCAAAAAAAAAAAAAAAAAAAAAATTGCTAATCCTTATTTTCATCCAATCGTATAGAAATGCACATTTTTTGCATTATGAAGAAATTATATATGTAACATTATAATATCATTATTCTACCATCTTGCACGGTTTGAAGGCCGAACTCATTTTTATTTTTATTTTATTTTTTTGACTTTCCAAAGTTCTTTTTGTGGAGATCTTTGGCTTTTGGGGAATTAGGACAGGAGCTTCATTAGTAAGATGATAATTCAATTTATTGGTGGGTTCTAGTTAACTCAGTTGACTAAGTCTCTTATTATCGAATAAGAGTTATCTAGGCTTTGATACTTGCCTTCAGCAAAAAAAAAAAAAATTGTCAAGCTTTCCTTTGCAAATTATTTGTAAATTACTTTCCCTTTCTTCTGCTTAAATTTCAGTTGATTCTAGGCAAATCTACAATGAATATGATTGACAGTAAAAAAAACATTGGAAACATTTTAGTCCAGAATAATTTATCTTGGGAATTATTGAATAGTTTCAAATCTTTCTTGCTTTTCTTGTCCATTTGGTGGGCGGATGTTTGTTTTTTAATGTTGGGTAAATAAAGTATTGGGTAAGTATTATTTTTTAAACCAAATACTTTAGGGGAGTTTCAAATCAAACCCTATAATTTCGTTAGTTTCAAATCAAATTCTAGATTGTTACAATATCTGTAAGTTAGAAATTCATCAATGCTTAGAAAAGAGCACAGTCCTTGCACAGAAGCAATAAAACAAGTTGAGTCCTCTTTTGATATGTAATAATGCTTCATTCTAAATAGATGAAAGAACACAATGAAGCAGTGTGCTAAGGACCAAGTCGAGTCCTCTATTGAATGCTATCAGATCATATGGCAAGAAATACCTGCAGAGAAAGCAAATAAGGAAACCTGGAAACCAACTCCAGAATTTTTTGTGGAAAGTACCACTAGTGTGGTGCTAAGAGGCTCAGATGAAAGAGTTTTAAAAGTTCGGGTATCATTGATTCCTGAAGTCAATCAAACAGTGATAGATGCTTTAGCATTTAGACAAGCTATCCTCCTTGACCTTGTTAAAAATGAAATTTTCAATAATGCTATTGTAGAGAGAGAAAATCCCAGTTGGTCATAGTTGTTGTAAATGGACTTTAGAGCATGATTTTGAAGGGCTTTCATGGAGACATGATTTAAGCCCTGTTGTATACTTGTATGTATGATTCCTCTGGGTGTTGTTAGCTTTTTATAAAGCTTCATTTTGTGAGGAAAACAAAAAAGAAATTCAAATCCACAATCCAACTAAAAAAAAGTTTAGGGTTTATATTGACACAATTTTAAAAGTTTAGGGCTTAATTTTAAATTAGCAGAATTATCAAGTTTAATTTGTAATATAGTCTTATTATATACCTCCTATGGTTTTCTTCACAAAAAAAAAAAAAAAAAAAAAAAAACCTCCTATAGTTTAATTTTAAAATTATAAGATTTAATTTGAAATTACACTTAAAATATAATGTTTTTTTATAGAAAAATACAACGTCTTAAATGTACTATACTCTTAAAAAAAAAAAAAAAAAAAAAAAAAAAACCCCTCAATTTTCCAAACAAGGAGAGATGAAACTCTTCTAAAAAAATTGAGATGATTTTTTTTTTTTTAGAAAAAGGTGAGAGTAATTTTTTTTATTTTTTTAGAGAAGGGATTTTACTGATGGATGCCCTTAGGGCATCTATTAATAAATTATCTTAGGAAACCATTTTATTATGGAAAAAAAAATAACTAACTTTTTTACAATTCTTTTTACATTTTTCATAAAAGTGGTATTAAAACTTTTTAAAATGATAAATGTGGGGTCAAAGAATTTGGCAACCTTGGCCTATTTTATACTAAATCCAAGCCCCACGCCGAGGAGGAAAAAATGTCTGAGGACGGACGAAGAAAGTCCAAATTGTAAAGAAACATCGTTGAGGACAATCCTGTTCTCAGCGAACCGAGATCATAAAAGGGAAGAGCGGCACGCCATCAAAGGCAGCCTCCCAAAACATCCCAAGAAAAATGACAAGTATAATGGGTTAGCCATGGGAGCATGGTGGAGGAGTAATTTAAGGAGAAACTGTCACCTCCGCATTAAATGCTCACAACTAACGTTCTGGCCGTATTAATGAGGAAATGACCTCTGAACAGTGCTGCCTTAGTTGCTGCAACTCACAGAAAGTTTGGAAAGGTGGCTGATGGGACAAGCACTCGAGTAGTGACCTGCATGATCAACAAATGGAGGGCCAAGATCAACGGAAAGGGGATATATAATGTAAGAAATCCTCCAAGAAAAAAGAGATGATAAAAAACAGAAAAGACGGTAGCAATTGGTATCATCTTTGAAACCTTGGTAACTAAGCACTGAAGAAATAAGAAGAACAACAAGCTCCTCAGATGAGGGTCGAGGACAGAATTTCATACTTTAGTCCATGTCCTTGTTATTCAATCCATTCATAACCATTTCTAGTTGTTGTAACCCTCATTAAGGCTTAGTTCTTAAACCCATTATCTATAAATTTATTGTATTGGGCTAGTTGGGCCTGAGTTCATTCATCCAATAGAAGAAGTGCTCAAACCTAGTCCCTACAATTGGCGTCGTATGTGGGAAGAACTTGTGTGTTAGTAAGGGTAACAATCAAGCATGGTAGGATCAGGCCCTCATCAAGTAGGCTCCCATCAGCCTGAACCAGCTAGATCCCAACAACAGGGTAACTTTCCCAACCCTGAGCGTGATCGAAATGAAGAGAATGGAAGGCTTCGAGAGGGAAGTGTGCACACCACTCAAACCAGCAGAAGCCACTCTCGTGTGGGCAGTCACGTGCTCCAGAGACAAAATGACAACCGGGCCATGCAACCAGGAGAAGTTAAAAGTCACGTATCTCAGAGATAGAATGATAAGCAGGCCATGCAGTGAGAGATAAAAGGCTTGAAGAGAAAGCTGCGCCATGCACAACGAAGGCGATCTTATTCTAGCCCTGACATGCCCTCCGATGATGAAAGCGATGATGACTATAGGCAAAGATCAAGAACTCCTCCAAGCAAGACATTCTCTCATGAAGAAGAGCACTACTGGAGGCGTAAACATAAAAGCCCATCTCCTAGGGGCTTAGGAAACGATGTCATGAGTAGGGCACTGGATCAACTCTCCAAGTCACCTTTTACATGCCACATAGAAGGGGCTACATTTCCTCGACGGTTCCAGCAACTAACCTTCACCATTTATAAAGGCAAAATAGACCTCGTGGAGCATGTAAGCCAGTTTAACCAAAGGATGGTTGTCCATTCTAAAAATGAGGCGCTGATGTGCAAGGTTTTCTCATCTAGCTTGGGACCAGTGGCGATGAGGTGGTTCAATGGCTTAAAGTCAAATTCCATAGATTTGTATAGGCAGCTAACCAAAGCCCTTGGCTCCCGTTTCGTTACAAACAACAGAGCTCCTCAGCCCTTGAGTGCGTTATTGTCTTTATCCATGCATGATGGAGAAACTCTAAAGGCCTACTTGGACAGATATTGGGAGATGTATAATGAAATGGACGGCAATTTTGATGATGTCACCATCAACACCTTCAAAAATAGTCTCCTAGCCGAGCATGGCTTGAGGAAGTCTCTGACTGGCAAGCCTGCCACTAATGTGTGTCAACTGATGGATCGAATCGATAAGTATAAATGAGTAGAGGAAGACCAGCTGCAAGGCAAGGGAAAAGATAAGGTTATCCCTCAAGAGAGGAGGGATTTCAGGTTGGACCAACATAACAGCAACCGCCCGAGGAGAGATTTCGTGGGGCAATTCGGAGCAACCAACACACAGACTGTCAATGCTGTATTCCGAGAACCAATACATCGGGTATTGGAGAAAATCAAGAACGAGCCATACTTTAAGTGGCCGAATAAGATGGCAGGAGAGTCCACGAGGCGCAATAAGAACTTTTATTGCCAATACCACCAGGACCACGGACATACCACGAAGAATTGTAGGAACCTCTGGAACTATCTGGACCAGCTAGTCCGAGAAGGAAAATTGAAGCACCTTCTGTATCATTCCAGTGGTCATTAAGGCCAAACCTATCAAGAGCCCCAGAGAAATACGACCCTAAGGCCACCCGCAGGGACGATCAATGTAATCTTGGCCGCGCCAAGAAGAACAGGCACGATCCCTTCATGAGTATTATCTGTGGCTCAGCTGCCTGCCGAGGAGTCCCAGCCAGAACCGAAGAGGGCCATAATGAATATTCACCTAAGATTGAGTTTTTCAGAAGAAGACAAGATTGGAACCACCTAGCCTCATGACGATGTGCTGGTGATCAATCTTAAGATTGGGGACTACGATGTGAAAAGAGTGATGGTGGATGATGGTAATGGGGCCGAGGTTATGTACCCCAACCTCTACAAGGGGTTGAGGTTAAAACCGGAAGATTTGATGCCCTATAGCTCTCCTTTGATGAGCTTCGACGAGAAGCTTGTTATTCCAAAGGGCATGATTAGGCTACCCATCCAGACCGGCCCAGAGATAGTGCATGTGAACTTTATTGTGGTGGACACCTACTCTCTATATACAGCCATCGTCTGTAGGCCTTGGCTCCATACCTTGGGGGCTGTTACCTCCTCCTTGCATCAGAAGGTGAAATTCCCATCAGGGGACCAGGTTCTCGAAATCCATGGTTGCCAATCCACGGCAAGGCAATGTATGGTGGCTGCCATTTTACATCAGCTTGATGTCGAGTCCTCGGCCTCTGCTGAAAAGAACTTATAGCAATCAAAGACCTCGATATTGCCTCCTGATACAGCTGCTGAGGGGGCAAAATGTGAAGATCTAGAGAAGGTGGTCATTGGTGGTGACCTAGAGAAGTTCTTTTAGGTCGGGGCTCAGCTGCCTTTTCAGGGGAAGGAGGAGTTGATTGAGTTTCTCAAAAGAAATATTGACGTGTTTGCATGGGATGCCTATGATGCTCCAGGGATTAATCCAGCCTTCATCTGTCACCATCTCAATGTCAACCCATCCATCACTCCCAAGAAGCAACCACCCCGACGCCTATCAAGAGAGCACGCTGATGTGATTAATGACGAGGTGAAGAAGTTTAAGCATGTAGGGGCTATCAAAGATATTTTTTACCCCAAATGGTTGGCCAACACTGTGGTGGTCAAGAAGAAAAGTGAAAAATGGTGGGTTTGTGTAGACTTCACGGACCTAAATGAGGCATGCCCAAAAGACCTGTTCCCTATGCCTCGGATAGACCAGCTGGTGGATGCAACTGTAGGCCATCCTCGGATGAGCTTCTTAGATGCCTTTCAAGGCTATCATCAAATACCACTAGCCTTGGAGGATCAGGAGAAAACAGCCTTCGTGACACCTATTGGGAACTACCACTACAAGGTAATGTCGTTCGGTCTGAAGAACGTAGAGTTCACTTATCAAAGGATGATGACGAGGATGTTTGAGCCTCAGTTGGGCAAGAGCATCGAAATCTATGTTGCTGATATGGTGGTGAAGAGTAAAGTGGTGTCCAAGCATTTAGGAGACCTCGGCAGCACCTTTGATGTCTTAAGGAAGCACAAGTTGTGCCTAAATGCTTCCAAATGCTCATTTGGCGTGGGATCGGGCAAGCTTTTAGGCTACATGGTTACTCATAGGGGAATTGAGGTTAACCCTGACTAGATCAAGGATATTAATGATTTAAAACCACCGCAAAACACCAAGGAGGTCCAAAAGCTTACTAGAATGATCGCAGCCTTGAATCGATTCATTTCCAGGTCGGCGGATAGATGCAGACCATTCTATCTCTTGATCAACAAGTGGAAAGGATTTGAGTGGTCCGAGGGCTGTATTGTAGCCTTCTAGCAACTCAAGGAGTACCTATCCCGGCCACCTATCATGTTCAGTCCTGAGGCCGATGAAGTCTTATATGCATATATTGCTGTGGCCCCTCATGCTGTGAGCTTGGTGCTAATACGGGATGAAAATGGCCTTTAAAAGCCAGTCTATTACGTGAGCAAGTCACTACATGAAGCTGAGGCCAGATACTTACCCTTGGAGAAAGCCATACTAGCTGTGGTCGATGCCACGCGAAAGCTTCCTCATTATTTTCAAGCCTACACAATAGTTGTTCTAACCCAACTACCCTTGAAGTCTGTACTTCGGACTGCTGATTACATTGGAAGGATTGCCAAATGGAGCACAATTCTGGGAGCTTTTGACATCAAATACATGCTTTGGACCTCTATAAAGGGCCAGGTCCTAGCTGACTTGGTGGCCGAATTTGCTGAACCACCAGTAGAAATAGTAGCAGAGGGGCGAAAAATGGATGGAAAATCCGTTGGGGTAATCTCTATGCTAGGACCCCTATGTTGGAAGGTGTATATTGATGGCGCAACAAATCAAAGGAGGTTCGGAGTGGGGCTAGTCCTAGTATCTCCTGAGAAGACTATCATAGAGAAATCCCTGAGATTTGGGTTCTCGGTTACAAATAACGAAGTCGAGTATGAGGCCTTGTTACAAGGAATGGCCATGGTGTAGAAAATGGGAGGAAAAGCAGTAGAGATGTTCTCGGACTCGAGATTGGTAGTGGGCCAGGTAAAGGGAGAGTTGGAAGCCAGAGATGCGAGGATGCAAGAGTACTTAAGCCAAGTCAAATGCTTGCAGTCAGACTCCGATCTTTTCAGCTTGTCACACGTCTCTAGAAGTGGAAACACCCATGCAGATTCATTGGTCACGCTTGCTACCTCCTCGGGGGGGGGGGGGGGGGTCTGCCTCGAATTATTCTTGTTGAGCATCTAGATAGGGCAAATGAGGTTGCAAAAGGCATGGTTCATATCCATCAAGCTAGAGTGGGTCCTAACTGGATGGACCCTATAGTGAGATTCCTCAAAGATGATATTCTGCCCAAGGAGAAGTCAGAGGCTGAGAAAATACGAATAAACGCTCCTCGGTTCTGGTTGTCAGAGGACCACAAATTGTATAAGCACTTATATTCTGGGCCATATTTACTGTGTATTCACCCCGAAGTATCAAAATTACTGCTTAAAGAGCTGCACGAAGGGATCTGTGGGAGTCACATAGGAGGAAGATCTCTGTCGCACCGAGCCATTACCCAGGGATATTGGTGGCCGGGGCTGTAGAAGGAAGCCCTAAAATATGTTAAGAACTGTGACTAGTGCTAAAAGTTTGCCCCAAATATTCATCAGTCAAGAGGGGTCCTCAACCCTTTGTCCAGTCCATGGCCGTTTGCCTAGTGGGCCTGGATATCATAGACCCTTTCCCCAAGGCAGTAAGAAATAAGAGATATCTGTTGGTCGGCACAGATTATTTCACCAAATAAGTCAAAGCTAAGTCATTGGCATTTCAAATCTATTGATTCAAAATCAAAATCCATATCCAAATTCAAGTTTTCAAACACAACTTGCAATGAGATGACCTTTCTAAATTCTTGTTAGATAATAATTACAAGAGAAAAATATTCAAACAAAGATGGTTCCTCATTCTATAAGAGGACCTAGTTGTGAATCAATAAATATCATTGTATTTGCAATTAGACATTCGAGACAATGCAAAATTCGTTACCACATTGAAGGCCATTTTCTTTTGATAAATCAAAGAAATGACTATTCTCTCTCTCTCTCTCTCTCTCTCTCTCTCTCTCTCTCTCTCTCTCTCTCTCTCTCTCCACAAAAGTGAATCTAAGCAAAAAGAGAAACAAGAATGATGCCCAGGACCATCCAAGAGGCAAAAGCAAAGCATAAATAGAAAGAAAGAAAGAAAGAAAAAAAAAGTAGTGTAGAACAGTAGAAATCAAACTTTTCAATTTTTTTTTTTTTTTATAAAAATATGCTCTCTCTCGACCTTCCTCTATCTTTCTCAATGGGAAACTGCTTTAGGAAATCCCGTGACATCCCAATCTCCTCAGGCTCCTCCGATGACACATCACCTCCACAACAATTTCCAAAGGGTACCCAAGGACGGTTTAGCGCAAATCCATTTTAAAAAAAAAAAAAAAACCACTCTTTCTTCCTCTTTTACTCTAGTACACATGATCTTATACATATTTTGAAAATCTAACTACCGAATTGTATATTCTTTATATTCTTAATATACATGCTAAATTTCTTTTAAATCGGATGTTAATTACTATTCGATCCATAATTATTTTTTTATACATAATTTAAGACTACAAAATTTTAAAATTAAAAAATTTATTGATGACATAGCTATTGATCTTTGAACTTCTTGAAATTTTACATGTATGAAAGATATGATAAGAAAATGCAATCTAACAGTGGATTTGTCAAAATTTACATCCAATAAAAAAATATAAGGGGAGTTTGAAGAATTTCTTTTCAAACTAGTTTGGAGATAAACTTTCTTCATAATCATTTAACAAAGAGGAGAGATGAACTAGGGGTGTCAGTGTTCGACCAAACCCACGAACATGACACAGGTTTTTTCGGGTTAGGGTTGGGCCTTAATGGGTTTGGATTATAAACGGGTCAACCCGAAAGCGACACGATAAGAAACGTGTCATAAGTGGCTCAACCCGCATAACCCGTAATAGACACGTTTAACACGCCAATTTATTTGTATTAACCCGAAATGACTCACTTAATACAACCCGTTTAACTTGTATAACAAATAAATATTTATTTTATTTTAGATTTGTCAAATATCTTTTATATCCAACATATATTTTAAATTTAAAAAGAAAAGTGAGTAATTACAAAAATATACAAGGTATATAATTGGAAATTGAAACTTTACATACCCTAGAACTACTAATACCTTTTTTTTTTTGGCATAGAACTTGCACAAATGAAATTGCATGAGCTTGTGGAAGATGTTATGAATTTAGATATCAACAAAGAATCTAGGAATGATAATCGTGGTCATAGTTGGGCCTAACTCATCTCATTGTCATTGAGTTTCTCTCAAAGTGAGACTAGCCCACTAACATGACCAGCCCATACTAATTTACACCCAGGTCCAAAAATACTTAGGCATAACCAACTCAAGCCCAACATAATTTTAGGTCCAAACCCTTTTAACTTGCAAACATTCAGCCAGATCTCTCTTAAAACATTAACACTCACAGTTTAAGATTATAACCCAATCAGCCCACACTCATATAAAGCCCAAATTACAAATCAAATGATGACATGACATTTTTAATTCAAATGTCATGACATTTTTATTAGTGAGCTGATAAGTAAAAATCAAATTGATTGCTACCAAATAAATTGTGACTTCATGATATTTTTTATTACTAATTTTTTTCTTTTATAGTATCAAACAATTCTTTAAATCTTTTTGTTGGTTAGTGTATAATTTATTTTGGATTAATAATTATTAATTATCATGTTGCGCAACATAAAAGAAGACTTTTTTTTTTGTTAAATTAAAGAAGACTTTGTATGTGCCAAGTAAATCACCAATTCATCAATGTCATACTCATTCCATTTTTTTTTTTCTTTTCCCTTTTGCTTTGAAGATGCCATGAATACGCTGAGTTTCTTCCCTTCTAGAGTGTTTCGCGTCGAGCGGTAGTGTGAAAAGCGGACTTCGTTTTGTGCGTGTGGGCTGTTGTTGACACTTGACATATTGTGGACAAAACTTGGCTTTGAGTTTCAGTGAATGACTCTAGAGAGTGTTCACCTGGTATTATTTTGATTAAACTTTTTCTTTCTTTGTGTTTAAGTTTTCTAGAGAGGATGTTTGACAGCTTTGTTGACTGGCTGGTAAAAGAAACATAATTTGCTAATAAATTAAAAATAAATAAATAAAGCAATCTGGTTAATGGTCTTTTGGAAAGAAAAGGTTGTCTACGGTTTCTTCATAGCCTTAATTCATTGAGTAGTGGAGCATGTATTACAACTTCTATTACATTAAGCTTATTAAATGATGTATTACCAACCACAAAAAGACCTTCAAATATTCATTTATATGGTGATTGAAACCTACCAATTACATTTATTGTCACATCAATTTGTAAGTTTTATGTGATAAAATTTATAATGCCTTTAGAATTTTCCTAATTCATTATGACTAATAACAGAATTGTGCCATAAAAAAAAAATTGATGGACACTTGAATTTGTACCATAACTTAAGATTGGGGATCATATAAGATGTCATGAATACCAGGAGGGAAGCAAATGGAGTGGAGGTCCAGTTGAGCAAGATCAATTTTGAGAAAAGACGTCGTAGTAATGGTTAGAATTATAATTAAATAATTAAATTCAGAATTTTCCTAATGGCTGAATCTTTTAGGAGAATTTGTAATTTATCATAGTATGCTTAATCTTTGGGAGAATCAAAAACTTATTAGCCTCTATCTATAGGGATAAAATCAGGAATTTTTGTTTGGAAGGGCCAGGATTAAAAGATATATATATATATATATATATATCAATTTCAAGATTTGCTTCTCCAAATGTCAAAACAAAGACAAATTTGTTAATTTTGGCATGTTTATGAGATTTTTCAAATAAGATTAGTAATATAATATATTTGATTATCAAGAATTATGTTATAATCTAGCGCTAAATGTGTTTGTCATACCAAATTCTATTTTTATTATCTTGTTTGAGTATATTAGTATGAAATACTAGAAAAAAGAAAGAACATAAATTGGTTTAATAGCTAACATTAGATAAGTAAAAAGAAATTTGAGTAAAATATAAATGAAAAAGGAGAAGAAATATTTTGTACCCTCATGAATTAAAAACCATTTTTCCTTAACTTTAATTAGGAAAACTCTTTGTTAAGAAAGAGAGAGAGGACAGAGATTGATAGCACTAGATAAAAAGTGTGTTTATGAGAACACCGAGCGATGAGATATTTTGGAAAGTGGCTGGAAAGTAGAATATTAGAAAATGCAAATTGAAAATGTGAAAGTAATAAAACAAATTTCAACAAAACAAGGACAAAGGTGGGGCCGTGGGGGTAGTCAATCAATTTCCTTCGGATTGGCAGCTCTTGAAAAAACGGCATTGGGGTCTATCTTTTGCCCATTTCCTAGAGCTCTCTCTCACCCAAAGGAGTAATCTGCTAATAATCAGCTTTCATTGCCCGACATCAAATATTTCATTTTCGCCAAATTCCTGTTTCTCCAAACCAAATGACGCTTCACCAAACCAATTCGAGTGCATCTTGTTCCATATACCTTCATGTGATTCTCTTCCTTTTTATAATCCTGCTCTGCTTGCAACCAACCACTGCAGCCCCCTGCTCCAACAAATGAGACCGATCGTTTGGCTTTGCTCAAATTTAAAGAATCTGTACCTTGTGATCCATATAACATTTTGAGTTCATGGAATGACTCTTTGAACTTCTGCAATTGGCTTGGAATAACATGCGATGGTCGACACCAAAGAGTCACGGCCTTGGACTCAAAAAATCCTTAAACAGAGCCGCATTTTACGCATCTTTGTAATAAGATTGCACTCTCATTCATTCATTCACACGCTCTCTCAGGCTTTGCTTCACAATTGGACCGAATCCGATATGGTCGGTCTACTAAATATACTCTTATTCTCGCACCATAACTTTACTTACCGCCTAATTAATCTCGACAAAAAGCACCAAATACTACATTCCAAAAAACAAATTATGAAAGCAAATTTAATGATTACATTGAACAATAAACGATGCAAGTAAAATTAATGACATAAACACTAGGAGTATATCTTACATTCCATAATTAAATTCAAGGATATAATTACATTGATCAATATAAATCAAATAATTTAATTTAATTTTCACCAAGATAAAATAACAAATTACCTTTGGTTCATTCGTCAATGCAGCTTAATTGGAAACCTAAACAAAATACATAGCCTTGCTTAAAAAAAATAAATAAAAAAATTTTCCCAAAACTGCTCCCATTGGCCTCAATTTTTAGTTAACTAATGAAAACTTGAGCTCATAATCAAGTTAATAATTTACAACAAAACCAAAAAATTCCCATTACAACCTCAAAAACCTAGAAACCTTAACTAGAAGGAAAAAAAAAATCAATTTTTACACTTACCATCCACCAAAACAAATTGGGTAATCCAAATTAAAATTACCCATACAACCAAATTTCCCAAAAAAAAAAAAAAAGAATTATTAGCAGTGGAAACCTAAGACAGATCCATCACTCACAGCAATGACAACCTTACAATCCGCTTTAGCATCCACGTGGTGGGTAAAGATATGCAAGACCCGAACCTGACCCGCAATCAAGTTAATAATTTTTACATCAGTGTAGTTATTTTAATATTTCATCAAATATATAACTAAAGACTCAAAAAATCTTATGCATCAATCTCACTAAATTATTGCAAAAAACTTGCGAGGTGTTGGGACCCAAATAATATTATCAACAATATTAACAATCCAAAATAGCAATCACATACAAGAACACAAATATTTACGTGGAAAACCCTTTCTCTTGAAGGGAAAAAACCACGGGACAAACTCCGAATAATTTCACTATTATCAAATCAATTACAATAATTCTTGTTGATGTAGGACAAAATATTCTAATTAATTTCTGTAATCTTTTATATTTGGTATTTTTTTGTAATTTTCGTTATTTTAGGTTTAGGGCATTTATTTCCTTGTTTTTAGGTGCATTTAATGCTTTTTAGGTCAAATTTGATTCCTGTTATGGTTAGGTATCAATTAGGAGTTATTTTAGATTATATTTTCTTGTCTGTCAAGTTTTAAGGAGCCCTTAAATAGGCCCCTAAGTCTGTAAACGTTTTTTTCAGACTATTATCAATAAACACAGACTTTTGTCAAATTTTCTTCTGGTGGATTCCAGTTTTATCTCCTTGTGGATTCAGGGAAACTCCTCGTGGATTCGAGGTTTACTACCAGAAACTAACAGTTTAGTTTCTGTTCCATCAAGAGAGCATCGTGTGTGTTTCTCTTCAGGCTTCCGCGACATCAGTTGGTATCAGAGCCTTGACTTACCCTGGTCTGATGGCTAACCGGCGAGACGGTGACCACCACAACAATGACGGCGGTGACGACGTCAACAACCCAGTCCTCACTAGGGCTGAGTTTCTCAAGTTTCGTGAAGAGGCTCGTGATGAGCAACGATTTTATGAAAAGAGTCAGAAAATTATGGGTGAAATCCAGCAAAAGATTGCTACTCTTCTTGCTAGGAAATCATCTCACAACAATAATGTTCAATATATTCAAAGACGCACTCCTAATTACAAGAAAATTCCATTCTTTGATGGAGATATGTGTAAGATGGATTTTATTGACTGGCTTTTTGATTTAGAAGAGTATTTTAATTTTTGGAAGATTTGTGATGAAGAAAAGGTGCGGCTTGCATCTAATAAATTAGACAATGAAGCAGAGGAATGGTGGGAAAACATTCAAATCGATAGAAAGCGGCGAGGTAAGCATCCAATCTGCTCTTGGCAAAGAATGAAAAAGGTATTAATTGATTTATGGTTTCCTAATGACTATTATGATATACTAGATTATACAAGTGTTGATTATAAATCTGTATATTCATATGAAAAGCAATATGTTCAAAACATGAAAGGTCAACCACAAAACCAAAATTATCACAGTCAAGTCCATGTGTCAAGTAAAGAAAGGAGTTTGAGGGTTAAGAAGAAGCAACCTATTTCCAAAGAAAATTTTGTAGGGGTTAAAAAAGATCAAGACTTGCAGCAAGTTATTGAATTGAAGATTAAAGATACAACTTGTCAAAAATTTGCTGAAGAGGTCAAAAACACAACGGTTGAGTTGGTTGTGGATGATGACAGGAATGAAGATATGGTCATTATTGAGAACATTATGGAAGATTCAATTGAGATCAAATATGAGGATGAGTCCACAACTCACAATCCTGAGGTCCCAGTTGATTTGTTGAAGATGACTACACAATATGTTGATTTTCTTGGAGTAGAAAATTTTAATTTTACTATCAACCCTTTGTTGATTGATGTTGCAAATAAATTGAAGATAGATGAGAAGAAATTTTATGAAGAATTCAAGTTTCAGAGCCTAATCAAGTTATTAAAGCATTCGAAGTATTTGTTTATTTGGAGCGGAAGATTTCAGATTTCAAGAATGAACTCGAGGACGAGTTTATTTCAAGTGGAGGGGTCTGATGTAGGACAAAATATTCTAATTAATTTCTGTAATCTTTTATATTTGGTATTTTTTTGTAATTTTCGTTATTTTAGGTTTAGGGCATTTATTTCCTTGTTTTTAGGTGCATTTAATGCTTTTTAGGTCAAATTTGATTCCTGTTATGGTTACGTATCAATTAGGAGTTAATTTAGATTATATTTTCTTGTCAGTCAAGTTTTAAGGAGCCCTTAAATAGGCCCCTAAGTCTGTAAACGTTTTTTTCAGACTATTATCAATAAACACAGACTTTTGTCAAATTTTCTTCTGGTGGATTCCAGTTTTATCTCCTTGTGGATTCAGGGAAACTCCTCGTGGATTCGAGGTTTACTACCAGAAACTAACAGTTTAGTTTCTGTTCCATCAAGAGAGCATCGAGTGTGTTTCTCTTCAGGCTTCCGCGACATCACTTGTGAATGTCTCACGGCTAAAGAAAAATCTCTCTTGTTTTTTCTTTGAAGCCGAAGCCAAAGCCATCAAATTCTTTGTAGCATTATCTATTTATAAGACTTTTTTGTTATTCCCTCTTGAACTAGAAATACATTACCATTTTTAACAAGGAGTCTATTCCCTCTTGGACTAGGAATACATTACTTCTTTAACAAGGAATAGACTTCCTTTCACATCAAGAAAAAGTCTTTTCTTCTATAACAAGGAAATTCAAATTAATTTTTCATTCTTCAATTAAAAAACCTAGTTGATTTTCTAAATCATAATTGAAATTTGAAGCAATTTCCCAACACGAGGATCCATGTCACTTGCCAGTGCGACACACTTTCCTCGCCAAAAAATTATTTTTCTGCTTTCAAATTTTTCTCTCTCTCTCTTCTGCGGTCTGTCCTCTCTTTCTCTCTTCGAATCAAACATCCATGGCCGAGCTCCTCCTTGAACAAATCGAGTTAGAGTGAGTGATACTATAATTTATACAACCTCTCGAAATTTCTGGACAGATTAACTTGAAATATTTGCCCTTGTTCTGCAAATCCTAATGATCCACTGAAGACTAATGATCAGACCATGCGCCTGGGCCTAATAGTATCAGTATGCTTATGTTCTCTTCCAATATATGCATATGTTCATGAATATAAGCACCTACTATGTCAGCGTGTAACCCAAATCATGGATTTTTAAAATTGCTGTTAGAAGATACATTGGCACGCTTATGGGTCAGGTAGTTGGGTTGTGTTCACCGCTGTTACTCTGCCATTGTCCGCTGCCTGTGATGATACTGTTGGTGGTGATCAACAAAGACAGCTCTACTTGGGAGATTTTGAAGTCTGGGATGTGGGTGTGATTGTGAAGGTTGTGGCTGCTCTTGGAGCTAGTCAGAGTGTCTCTGGCGCTCCTGAGGAAGAGAATCGTCTGCTAGTGATCTGGGAAATGTCAATGTTGGTGATGATGGCACAGTAAAGTCACTGTTTCATCCTTTCTATTACATAAATTCACTGTTTTCATCCAAAAAAATTAAAAACGGTGAAGAGAAGGAAATAATATTTAATTGAAAGAGTGATGTAAATGCATTTGTATTAAAAAAATAGATAGATAAACTAGAAAAAATATTGTTTTTTGGGATTAATTTGACTAAAAATTTGAGGAAATTGACGTGAATACTTTAACGTTGATAAACATTTGATGCGAAAAATCAAGAATGATCAATTCGCATGCTCAATGGCATCCGTGTGTGAAATAAATATCAAAATCTTTGCATAAATCATCTGAAAGCTAAAGCTAAAATTTAAGTAAGCAAACTAAAGTATACAATTAAATCAGATTTTTCAAACAGCTAACTTATAAAAATTATTTTGCAAGGTAAACCAATTAAAAAAAAATTATGCAGATCTCTGTTCAATCAGTTCCTACCCCCAGCCCTCCACCCCATATTTACCTATAAAAAACAATAGGAATAAAAATATTAAAAATGTGTACAGCAGATAGATGTTATAACACCCAAGTAAACTTAAAACCGATTAAAACTTCAATTTTGGCCATGATTTGAAAAACATCTACCTTTTGTGAATGTTGATTAGCAGAAATTAAAATCTGAGTAAAAAATAGGAGAGAAAATATCACATCACATGCAAGGCAGGCTCAAGGACTTTTGGGGCTCAATTTTAAAAGATGCATTTTCTATTATTTAATTATGTGTAATACCATTAATTTTTCATATAATAATTTTTATTTAAAATAATTTTTTCTTATTTGAGATTCAAAATTGTTAATTAAGTTATTGCATTAATATTTCTCTTTCAATTGAAAATCTTCATGTACTTTTCATATAGGACTGTTAATTGGATTACCTACTTTAGATGGTAGTGAAGTCCTAAAATTGGATAAACCTTTCATATAGGACTGTTAATTGTACTGTTAACACCACAAGCCACCAAGGCAACCACGACTGTTAATTGGATAAACATTTCATAATTTTTTTTTTTTTTTTTGAGGGAAAACTTTTCATAGTTAATTGCATTCTTAAATGAAAAGAATTGTATGCTTTTGAACAATATTTTTTTATTAAATTAAAAAAAAAAAAAGGATATTACATCCTTGAAATGATTGAAATGCATGCACCTGAGGATGTTTATATTCCAGAGCAATTCACATTCCACATGATGGAGGTCGTGATTACTTGCCATGCGCACCTTCAAGGTTCCACATGATGGAGGTCCGAGTTACACGTGCACCTTAATTTTACTACAAAAATAGTTACAATTACCATAATCAAAAGAAGCTCTAACTCAGACAATTTATTTAATATTGGGCAATGGAATATTGTAACTCTATAATCAAGGCAAATTTGAAGCTAAAAGTGGGAATGCCTCATAAGTATAGCAATGAATAACAAGATTTAGAATCTATCTAAATATTAATGTTTTTTGCAATAAAAAGAGATGTAAATCGTATATAAATTATTGAAATAATTTGCAAACTGCAGAAAAGAAGGAAAACTATACATATTACTAATAAAGATATCACATTTGATAAAATACAAAGGTCAATCCAATTGTAAAAGTTAAAGAATTCAATCAAATTTCAGGAGGGTATAACTAATTGTTGCCAAGAAATCCTTCAAATTGACTTGACCCGGAATCCAAAATAGTAGGAGCAAAATCTGAGATTAACAGAAAAGCACAGCCTGCAAATACAAGGTATTGAGTAAAATAACAGGTCTTTTCTCATAAGAAGAACACCCAACCACACACCCTTGCAAATTAGTTTGTAAGAGAAGGCTGCCTAAGAGCTTATAAACACATGATTAAGCTTATACTTAATCAATGTGAGACACTAAGATTATAACAGATATCGCAACTAAAGAACTTGCAGATGCAAAGACAACAAATATTATGATCCATGATGTGCCTCCTCTTCCTTTTTCTTTTACTCATTTCCTAATTCCTATCCTTTGTTTTAGTTTGGATCCTTACTCATTTTTATGTCTTTCTTTGCAGCAAAGCACCAAAAACCACCAAAAGGCTACCAACAAGCAAAAGGAAATCAACAATAACAACAACATCCAGGCTCCAGCAGCAATCACTACAACTTCACCAGAAGCAAAATCAAAATAAAAAAACAAATGTAAACCCAAAACCACTCTCCATTTTGTTCGACTATCTGAAATTACATTGACACTTCATTGTATTACTCACCTCTGTACACGGTACACACAATCACAGAGTCACGTGCACACTCTCTTCTCTTGAGTCTAATCTATATGAGTTCAACCCCATGTCTATAGATGTTTTGCACATAGAGAATACATGCATGCTCACTAGGGGTGGCAAAATCAACCCAAACCCATTTGCCCACCCAAACCCGCCCACTTAAAATAGACCCAAACCCACCCAATTATTAGTTGGGTTAAATGGGTATTAACCCAAGTAAACCCAATTAACACTAATGTTTATTGGGTTTTAATTGGGTACCCAATTACCCAACCCCAAAACTACTAAAATTACAAAAATACCCCCTCAACCTAAAAAATGACCAAAATAACACCTAAACCTGCAAAATGACCAAAATACCCCAAAAACTCAAAAAATGACCAAAATACCTTCCGAAACCTAAAAAATGACCAAAATACCCCCGAAACCTAATAAATGATCAAAATAACACCTAAACCTACAAAATGACCAAAATACCCCTAAAACCCAAAAAATGACCAAAATACCTCCCGAAACCTAAAAAATGACCAAAATACCCCTAAAATCAAAAAATTACCAAAATAACCCTGAAACCCAAAAAATGACCAAAATACCCCTCGAAACCTAAAAATGACCAAAATACCCCCGAAACCCAAAAAAATGACCAAAATACCCTTAAAACCCAAAAAATGACCAAAATACCCCCGAAACCTAAAAATGACCAAAATACCCCTGAAATCCAAAAAATGACCAAAATACCCTCAAAACCTAAAAATGACCAAAATACCCTCAAAACCTAAAAAATGACCAAAATACCCCTAAAACCCAAAAAATGACCAAAATACCCCCAAACCCCAAAAATGACCAAAATACCCTCGAAACCTAAAAAATGACCAAAATACACCCGAAACCCAAAAAATGACCAAAATGTCCCTAAAACCCAAAAAATGACCAAAATACCCCCGAAACCTAAAAATGACCAAAATACCCCTAAAACCCAAAAAATGACCAAAATACCTCCGAAACCTAAAAATGACCAAAATACCCCTGAAATCCAAAAAATGACCAAATTACCCCTCGAAACCCAAAAAATGACCAAAATACCCCTAAAACCCCAAAAATGACCAAAATACCCCCCGAAACCTAAAAATTACCAAAATACCCCTGAAATCCAAAAAATGATCAAAATACCCCCGAAACCTAAAAATTACCAAAATACCTCCGAAACCTAAAAAATGGCCAAAATAACCCCGAAACCTAAAAAATGACCAAAATAACCCCGAAACCTAAAAAATGACTAAAATACCCTCGAAACCTAAAAAATGGCCAAAATAACCCCGAAACCTAAAAATGACCAAAATAACCCTAGAACCTAAAAATGACCAAAATAACCCCGAAGTCTAAAAATTGACAAAAATAACCCCGAAACCTAAAAATGACCAAAATACCCCCTAAAACTATAAAATGACCAAAATACCTCCTAAAACTAAAAAGTGACCAAAATACCCCTGAAACCTAAAAAATGACCAAAATACCCTCAAACCTCTAAAGTGACGAAAATACCCCTAAACCTTTGAAATGACCCAAATAAACCCAAAACCTCTAAAATTACCAAAAATACCCTGAAACCTCTAAAACGACCAAAATACCTCTAAACCTTTAAAACGACCAAAATACCCCTCAAAATATCTAAAATGACCAACATACAACTAATCCTGTAAGATGAACAAAATACACCCAAAGCCTCTAAAATTACCAAAATAGGGGTTTGGGGTATCTTAGTCATTTTTTAGGTTTAGGGGGTATTTTGGTCATTTTTTATGTTTAGGGAGTATTTTGGTCATTTTTTAGTTCTACGGGGGATTTTGGTAATTTTTTAGGTTTAGGGTGTATTTTTATCGACTTACAGGTTTAAGGGGCTTTTTTGTCATTTTATAGATTTCGGGGTATTTTGGTCATTTTTTAGGTTTCGAGGATATTTTGGTCATTTTAAGGTTTAGGGGTTATTTTGGTCGTATTTAGGTTTCAAAGGTATTTTGGTCATTTTTTAGGTTTCAAGGGGTATTTCAGTTAATTTTTAGGTTTCAAAGGTATATAGATCATTTTTTAGGTTTAGGGGGTATTTGGGTCATTTTTAGGTTTAGGGGCTATTTTGGTCATTTTTAGGTTTCAATGTTATTTTGGTCAATTTTTAGGCTTCGTGGTTATTTTGGCCATTTTAAAGGTTTTGTGATTATTTTGGTCAATTTTTAGGCTTCGTGGTTACTTTGGCCATTTTTAAGGTTTCGGGGGTATTTTGGTCATTTTTAGTTTTCAGGGTTATTTTGGTCAATTTTTAGGCATCGAGGTTATTTTGGCCATTTTTTAGGTTTCAGAGGTATTTTAGTAATTTTTTAGGTTTTGGAGGTATTTTGGACATTTGTTGGGTTTATGGGGTATTTTGGTCATTTTTAGGTTTTGGGGGTATTTTGGTCATTTTTTGGGTTTCAGGGGTATTTTGGTCATTTTATGGGTTTTGGGGGTATTTTGATCATTTTTAGGTTTCAGGGGTATTTTGGTCATTTTTTGGGTTCCAGGGATATTTTGGTAATTTTTAGGTTTCGGGGGTATTTTCGTCATTTTTTGGTTTTGGGGATATTTTGGTAATTTTATGGGTTTTGGGGGTATTTTGGTCATTTTTTGGGTTCTAGGGGTATTTTGGTCATTTTGTAGGTTTTGAGATTATTTTTGTAATTTTCAGGTTTCGGGGGTATTTTGGTAATTTTTTAGGTTCTAGGAGGTATTTTGGTCATTTTTTGGGTTTTGGGGGTATTTTGGTCATTTTCTGAGTTTCAGGGGTATTTTGGTCATTTTTTAGGTTTTGGAGGGTATTTTGGTAATTTTAAGGTTTTGGGGGTATTTTGGTCATTTTTTAGGTTCTAGGGGGTATTTTGGTAATTTTTGGCTTTCAGGGGTATTTTGGTCATTTTTTGGGTTTTGGGGGTATTTTGGTCATTTTCTGGGTTTCGGAGTTATTTTGGTCATTTTTTTGGGTTTTGGGGGTATTTTGGTAATTTTCAGGTTTTGGGGGCATTTTGGTCATTTTTGAAGATTTTAGAGTACTTTGGTCATTTTCACTTTAGTGGCATTTTGGTAATTTTGATAATTGGGTAATTGGGTGGGTTGGGGTTTACCCATAATAATTGGGTTGGGTTGGATTTGGGTTATAAGGAATTAGTTAAATGGGTTTTAAATGGGTAAATGGGTTTTATATACCCAACCCAATTATGCCCACCCCAAACCCACCCAAACCCGCCCATTTGCCACCCCTAATGCTCACCTAAACACAGACACACACACAAATACAAAAAGCCCATAACTTACACTCTGTCATTCACACGCGCCTTCGCGTGTGAGCTCACTCCCCGCCGCGGCCACCGTTCACGGTCTATCCGTGAACATCGTGGCCTCCACTCCATGGGTCGTGATTCGTGAGAGAGGGCAATGGGGCTTGGGTTGGGCCTAACTCAACCCGATCTCACAAGCTTTAGACTAGCCCATATGATTAAACCCACGTCCGAAAATGCATACGCATAAACCCACTCAAGCCCAACAGAATTTTTAGGTTCAAACCCTTTTAGTCTTGCTAACATTCAGCCGAATCTATCTTAAAAAATACTCACACTTTAAAATTAAAACCCGATCAGCCCACACTCATATAAAGCCCAAACCCGAAACTCACTTACAACTTACACCCACAAAGCCTACCAGCCAAGAACTTTTCCTGAAATTACAAATCAACCTAGAACTAAAACTCCGGGATAAGCATTTTTAATTCAATTGATGACGTGACATTTTTAAATAGCAATTGAAATATTTTATTATTAGTCACATAAATTTCAAGTATGTCAATTGTGATCAAATGATTTGCTACTACAAGAGAAATATTATGTTTACAATATTTTCACAATACTTTTACAAAAAATCATAAGTGTTAAGTTGTTATTAGTTCTAATTTGAACTTATCACTGAAATTACTTTTTTGTTCACTAATGCGACTTAAGATTTGTTGTGAAAATATTGTAGATATAACATTTTTCCTACCAAAATATAGGGACTAAATTTCCTATGACTCTAAAATAGTATTTTCACCTATTAAAAAATTGTTATAACATCAACCAATTCTTTAAATCGTTATAACATCAACCAATTTGATTCTCAAAAAAAGAAAAAAGAAAAAAGAAAAAAAAAAAATATATATATATATATATAAACCAATTCTTTAAATCTTTTTGTGTGTTAAAGTAAATAATTTATTTTTGGATACATAATTATGAAGGGTTTTACTACCGTATACCCTTATGGCATATGTTAGTAAATCATTTAAATTTTTTTTTTTTTGAAAAAATTAAAAAATAAAGTGATTAACTTTTTTGACAACTTTATAAATTTTACATTAAAAAAAAAATTTCTAAAATTAATTATTAATGAATGTCCTAAAAGCATACATTAACCAACCCATTATGAATTCTCGCCACATAAAAGAAGACTTTGTATGTGCCAAGGAAATCACCGATTCATCAATGTCCTACTCATACTTTTTTTTACCCTTTTCGCTTTTGCTTTGAAGATGCCATGAATATGCTGAGTTTCATTCCTTTTAGAGTGTTTCGTGTCGAGCGGGTAGTGTGAAAAGTGGACATTGTTTTGTGCGTGTGGACCGTTAAAAACTTGGCTTGGAGTTTCAGAGAATGACCCTTGAATGTTCACCTGGTTTTATTTTTATTAAAAAAAATTTCGTTCTTTATGCTTAAGTTTTCTAGAGGATGACAGCTTTGCTGACTAGCTGGTAAAAGAAAGATTAGTTGCAAAGAAATTAAAAGAGAAGAAAAGAAAAGAAAAGAAAAGAAAAAAGCAATCTGGTTTCAAAAGGAAATGACCTCTTGGAAAGAAAAGGCTAGCCAGTAAGATACGGTAACTTCATAGCTATAATTCATTGACTAGTGTTGCATGCATTACAACTTTTCTTCCATTGTGTTTATTAATTGATGTATTACCAATCACAAAGAGATAATTTAAATATTTATTTATGGGTCATTATTTTTGATAATTGGTCAGAAATTTTTGGGTCATGTCAATGGGGATTACGTGATCCAATTCCTATTAATGGTTGAGATTGACTATTGCAAAAAGCAACTTTTAGTCTAAACTATTGATTAAAAAGTTATGAAAAAAATGATAAAAAGTTATGAAAAAAATGAAAAAAAGTAAAAAGTAAAAGTTAAAAAAGTAAAATATATATATATATATTTTTTTTGTGAGAGATGGTAGGGTGAATTGCACTGAGATCCTAATTCATTAACAGGTGCCTTTAGGGCAATTGTTAATAAACTAAATTAGGAAAATTTTTAATATCACTTTCATTATAAATATAAAAAACTGTCAGAAAAATTAATTGCTTTATCATTTTTTCATAATTTTTTTTTAAAAAAAATAGTTCCTAAACAAATATCCTAAGGGCAGTCTTTAATATTTCCCTTTATTTATAAGGTAATTGAAGCCTGTTAATTACATTTATGGTCACATCTATCAGTAGGATTTATATAGTATAATTTGTAATACCTGTAGTATTATCCTAATTCATTATGACTAGTAATAGAATTTGTGCCATAACTTAAGATTGGGGATCATATAAGATGCCATAAATACCAGGAGGGAGGTGAACGGAGTGGAGGTTGAGTTAAGCAAGATCAATTCCGAGAAAAGACGTTGAAGCCCCGGTTAGAATTATCTATACTATTATTTAAGGGGCTTCCCCTTTTTGGATTCCTTATTTTGATAGTTCTAAAATGCCCTTACATTTCTATGTTTAAGTAGAGACAAAACTAAAAGATAATCCGGTAAAAATGCAACTCTAACTCTTACTAAAACATTGCCTAAAAAATAAGGTCACTCACCTATTGATTTTCAAATTGATTTATCCACTTATAAATTAAATTTTCAAAATAAAGATTATAGATATATATATATATATATATATATATAAAATAAAAACACGGTTCTTTTGGCTAAAAAAAAGCCTCATTGCACACGCGAAGCGCGGGTGATGAGGCTAGTAATTAAATAATTTTCTTAATTGCTTAACGTTTTGGGAGAATTGGTAATTTATCATGATATGTTTAAACCATTGGAAAAATGAAAAATTTATTAGCCTCTATTTCTAGGGTGAAACCAGGAATTTTTGTTTGGAGGGGCCAAGGTTAAAGGATCATATTGTATCTATATATGTATGTCTTGATCCACTCATCATTGCACTAATGAATTTTTAAATTTCAATTTCAAGATTTGCTTCTCCAAATGTCAAACACAAAAACAAATTT
This sequence comes from Quercus aquifolioides, assembly GCA_019022515.1. Taxonomy (NCBI): domain Eukaryota; kingdom Viridiplantae; phylum Streptophyta; class Magnoliopsida; order Fagales; family Fagaceae; genus Quercus; species Quercus aquifolioides. The sequence goes on along the minus strand of CM032335.1, from coordinate 4,929,919 downwards.
GTTAATTTTAGCATGATTATGAGATTTTTCAAATAAGATTAGTGGTGCTATATATTGGACTATCAAGATTTATGTTATAATCTAGCGCTAGATTTGTTTGTCATATAAAAAAAAAAAAATTTGGGCTAAATATTCAAAATCCTATTTGTATCTTGTTGTTTCAGTCTGTTAGTGTAAAATACTAAATAAAATGATGAATATCAATTGGTTTAATAGCTAAAAGGGGGAAAAAACCATTAGATAAAAAAAAATTGAAGTAAAATATAAATAAAAAAGGTGAGGAAAAATTTTGTACTACTTAAGATTTTAAAACCGTTCTTCTTTAACTTCAAATAGGAAAACTCTTTGTTAAGAAAGAGAGAGGAGATTAATGAGAATGTGACTACGTGAGAGATTGAGAGCACTAAATAAAACAATAAAGAGATTGTAGGGAGCTAGTGTGAAATTATTATGAGAACAGTGAGTGATAAGGTCTTTTGGAAAGTGGCTGGAAAGTAGAATATTGGAAAATGGAAATTGAAAATGTGAAAGTAATAAAACAAAATTCAACCAAACAAGGACTCAGGTGAGGCCGTGTGGTGGTTAATCAATTTCCTTCGGGCGGGCCAGCTCTTTAAAAAAAGGTATTGTGGTCGATCTATCTTTTACACATTTTCCAGAGCTCTGTCTCAACCAAGGGCTCTAATAATTATCAGCCTCCATTGCCTATTTTCCTGACACCAAACATTTCATTTTCACCAAATTTCTGTTTCACTTTCACCAAACCAAATGACGCTTCACCAAACCAAATGACGCTTCACCAAACCAATTCGTGCGCATCTTGTTCCATATACCTTCATGTGATTCTTTTCCTTTTCACAATCCTACTCTGCTTGCAACTGACCACTACAGCCCCTGCTCCAACAAATGAGACCGATCGTTTAGCTTTGCTTAAATTTAAAGAATCTGTACCTTATGATCCATATAACATTTTGAGTTCATGGAATGACTCTGTGAACTTCTGCAATTGGCTTGGAATAACATGCGATGGTCGACACCAAAGAGTCACAGCCTTGGACCTACAGGGCTACAAATTACATGGATCTCTATCACCTTACATAGGCAACCGTAGCTTTCTTAGATCCATCAAACTCCAAAACAACACCTTCTATGGTGAAATTCCATAGGAAGTTGGCAATTTGTTTCGACTGCAAGAACTCAGACTTAACAATAACACGTTGGAGGGCCAAATACCACCCAACTTGTCCAAGTGTTCCAATCTCAGATTCATACAACTTCATGTGAATAACTTTATAGGGAAAATTCCAATGGAGCTAGGCTCTCTAATGAAACTTGAAGAACTTCAACTCCTCAAAAACAATTTGGCAGGAGGGATCCCACCTTCTCTAGGAAATCTTTCTTTGCTCAAATCTTTCGCTGCAGAGTACAATAACCTGGTGGGAAATATTCCAGACACCATAGGCCAATTAAAAGGCTTAGTAGTTTTCTCAATTCTCATGAATAAATTGTCAGGTATGATCCCTTCCTCTCTTTACAATGTGTCATCTCTCCAAATATTTTCAGTTGCAGACAACCAACTTAATGGCACACTTCCAACAAACATAGGCCTTAATCTTCCTAATCTCCAATTTCTTCAATTTGGTGGGAATGAGTTCTCTGGGCCAATCCCTACTTCATTATGCAATGCAACTCACCTTCAAAAAATTGATTTAGGTTTGAACAATTTTCTGGGATCAGTTCCAACTAATTTTGGAAATTTGTTGGATCTTTTCTGGCTAGGTTTGAATGGCAATTACCTAGGAAAGAGCCTCCATTTCTTAACATCGCTAACAAATTGCAGCAAATTGGTCTCCGTGGATTTAAGTAAAAACCAATTTCGAGGTGATTTGCCCAATTCTATAGCCAACTTGTCAACCCAACTCACTGAATTATATTTTGGAGGCAATGAAATATCTGGAACTATTCCTGCATCATTAGAGAATCTTGTCAACTTAATTGGCTTAGGCATGGATTATAATCACTTCAATGGCACCATTCCCACTAGTTTCGGGAGGTTTCAGAAGATGCAACTATTGGCTTTAGGTGGAAACAAATTGTCTGGAGAAATACCAACCTTCATAGGCAACCTTACTCAGTTGTTCCGACTCGAGTTACAAGAAAACAGATTCGAAGGAACCATACCTCCAAGTATTGTACACTGCCCAAATTTGCAGATCTTGGACGTTTCACAAAATAACCTTAATGGATCCATACCCCTAGAGCTTATTGGTCCTTCTTCCCTTTCGCTAATTCTCCTCAATTTATCTTACAACTCATTGACTGGCCTACTGCCATCTACAGTAGGTAGCCAGAAAAATATCAACAAACTGGATGTTTCTAACAATAATTTGTTGGGTGAAATTCCGACATCTATCGGAAATTGTTTGATGTTGGAACACCTTAACTTGCAAGGGAATTCCTTTATAGGAGCCATTCCATCATCTATGGCTTATTTGAAAGGTCTTCGACATCTAGATGTTTCACAAAATAACCTATCAAGATCCATTCCAGACGGTTTTGAGAAGCTTCGTTTTTTAGAAAGTTTGAATCTTTCGTTTAATAATTTTGATGGTGAGGTACCAACTGAAGGAGTTTTTAAAAACACAAATGCAATATCATTGATTGGAAATGCTAGACTTTGTGGCGGTATACCAAACTTGAAGTTGCCAAAATGTCCTGTAAAAGTCATGAAACCATGGAAGTCCATTGGCTTCAGAGTAGCAATTATTATTCCTCCCATTGTTCTATTTATTTCCTTGCTTTCATCCTTTCTTGATCTCCACTGGATAAAAAAATCAAAAAAGGATTCACTATCTATGGTTTCAACAATGGTCCCCACTGATTTTACATACAGACAACTCTATCATGTACCAAACCCCCGTAATGTTACATACAAAGAACTCTATCGGGCAACTAGTGGATTTTCTTCAAATAATTTAATTGGATCTGGCAGTTTTGGTTCTGTATATAAAGGAGCTCTTGATGGGAATGAAACTCTAGTTGCTATAAAAGTCCTCAACCTTCAACAGAAGGGAGCTTCCAAAAGTTTCATGGCCGAATGCAACACATTACCAAATATTCGGCATCGGAATCTTGTTAAAATAATAACATGTTGCTCTCACATGGATCATCGTGGAAATGAATTCAAAGCTCTAGTCTTTGAATTCATGACAAATGGGAGCTTAGATGTTTGGTTGCATCCAGGGCTAGACAACGAAAATCAATCAAGGAACTTGAGCCTTCTTCAAAGACTAAATGTTGCAATTGATGTGGCTACTGCAATAAATTATCTTCACAACCATTCTGTGCTACCAATTATTCACTGTGATTTAAAGCCAAGTAATATTCTTCTTGACAATGACATGGTTGCTCATATAAGTGATTTTGGCTTAGCAAGGTTCCGCTCAACTATTGAAGATTCTTGTTTAAAGGAAACTATTACAAGTGGGCTAAAGGGATCTATTGGCTTTGTTGCTCCAGGTAATTTCCTTCCAATCATTTCTAAATCCTAAAATATCCTAACAAATATCGTTAAATTAATTGTTTATAACATATTGGTTTTCTTGTTTTAGCAATTGCCGTATCAGCAAAAGATTCTCTCTCACAACATGCAACACAAAAACACGCATACACACACTCGATTTATTTTTTAAATAAAAAAATCTAAGTAAGAAAACATGATTTATGCCATGATAAGTCATAAATTTGATTAGTTTATCCATTCACTTAGCTTGTTTTTTCAATCCATTTAATTCCTGAACACTGTGTTTGAGATGATAGCTTGCCAATCGGCTATATCAAATTGTGGTATAGCAGCTCTTAAGACAGACCGATTCTACGATATTGTGTATTTTATTGATGTACGTATCCTACTCTGAACAAGCTGTCAACAAAAACTACAAATGTGAATTATGTAGTGGGTAATAATAGGACTTATGATTCTGTATTGAACATTTGTGAATTGTGGAGCCAGTATCTAATGAGTCCAGTATGACCATACCAATTATAAATTAGTTTGATTAAATTATCCTAATTCTAACCATTAACCATATTTCCATTACTACATCTAAACCATAAATATTGCCTCCTTCTAGTGGGCTCAAAAGTATTATTCTAATGTAAAATTATCATTTTTTTAAACTTGAAATATTGAACTTGTGGCATCTATCATCACGTTTTTCCTTATGTTCAATTTCTTTTTACTTTTTGATGGACACTCTCCTCAAATCCCAAATTTCATTACAAACAAGAATTTCAATATCTCCTTACATTGCATAACGTGTAGAGTATGGCATGGGCTGTGACACTTCAACAAAGGGAGACGTGTATAGCTATGGAATAATTATATTGGAGATGTTCTTAGGGAAGCGACCCACTGACAAAATGTTTAAAGATGGCCTCAATCTCCACAATTATGCTAAGATGGCAGTGGCACAGCCAGAAAGACTTGTTCAAATTGTAGATCCAATCCTTCGAATAGAAGTTGAAGAAATGCCAACAACAACAGTAAATAGAGAAGATAATAATGAAAATGAAATTGAAGCAAATGAAGAAATTCATGGTATTGTCAACCTGTGCCAAATGGATGCTATTGTGCATAAGTGCTTAGTCCCAATACTTCAACTTGGACTAGCTTGTTCAGTGCAGTCGCCAAAAGAAAGAATGAATATGGAGGAAGTTACCAGGAAATTACATTTGATAAAAAATGCTTATCTTAGTTCCAGGATTTGCAGAGGTGCACCTTTAACTAGTGGAATCCAAGTTGAGGTATTGCTATATTTCATATTTGAATTTGCTTAAGTAAAATTGCACATGACAATTATCTCGTAAAATAATTACTAGCCATTATGGTTTCTTTCTTTGTTTTAATTTATTTTGCATACACAAGCATAGATGATTTTTTTTAAATTTTTTTGTTAGATAATCGTGATTGTCCAATTAATAGATTATCATTTTAATTCTGCTAAAATTTGTAAATTAGTTGTCCAATATTATTTATTAGTTATTCAAATTTACAACCACAGGTGTTATTGATGATCTACTTCATCTTCAAACAACCCATTTCCAATTTGCATTTAACGTACAAATTTATACCTACACCCACACAACGCTTGGCTATGAGATGAGTTAATTGTAACTAATATCATTGTTATTTTTTTTTTAATAAAATTGAAATATATTATTGGTTTTACTTAATAGTCAATTGTAGGTATCGTGAGGGCTATGACTCTATGACTTCTGTCGGACCGTGTGCCTTACACGATCCATCCAACGACCAATTGGTGAAGGATGAGGGGGCACAAATATTTTATAGCATTCGATCGTAGACCAAGCCCATTGATATTGGAGCAAATTGTGAAATCCCTCACAATCCCTCCCTCACAATGCGGCTCCAACGACTCGAACCTATGACCTTGACTCTAATACCATTTGTCGGACCGTGTGCTTTACCGATCCATTCAACGACCAATTGGTGAAGGATGAGGGGGCACAAATCTTTTATAGCATTCAATCGTAGACCAAGCCCATTGATATTGGAGCAAATTGTGAAATCCCTCACAACTTCAACCACTTTATTTTGTTTTTTTCATTTGCAATTTTAAAATTTATCTCTGTCCAGACACTTTTTTTTTTTTTTTTTTTTTGAATTACAGTTTTTAAACTTCTGTCTCTCTTGGAATGAATCCAAGGGTTCAAACCTTCACCTATATCAAATGAAACAGCTAATCACCCTTTAATAGTAGTCAATCTAATTGAGCAGGGAAAATGGAATGAAATCCGGGCTATAAAGCAAATTCCCATCCCTAGAAGTGCAACTCCAGATACATTGGTGTGGTTGGGAGAAACGTCAGGAAATTTTTCAGTGAAATCTTCCTACTTAACAGAGCACAGTGATAGATTTGATCAGAAGTATAACCAAGTTTGGAAGAAGTTATGGGAAAGTAAATTGCATGAAAGACTAAAAATGTTTCTGTGGAGGCTTGCAAAAGGAGAACTACCCCTTAAAACCCGATTGGCAAATAGCATAGGGTGTGAGGATCTGTCTTGCGTGCTGTGTGGGGAAGCAGAGGAATCAGAGCTACATGTGTTCCGTGATTGTATAGCGATTAGAATGTTGTGGTTTGCCTCTGAGATTGGCTTGAGATGGGATCATTTTGAGGCTAATTCTGCTGTGGAGTTGGTACAGATGATTTTAAACCCTCCTGAGGAGTTAATAACTGAAGGTTTAAATCAAAATAAGTTCACTTTAATGGCAGCTGTGATTTGCTATGAAACATGGAGGATGCGAAAGCTGATGCTTTCTAAAAATGTAAAGTTTGACCCAATGGAATTCCCTTGGAGAATTAAGTCTGCTATGGAAAGCTTTTCTCCAAGAAAGGAAAATGATGGGCAATGTAAAGAAAGAGAGAAGGAAGAAGGGTGGTGTCCACCTCCAAGGGGCTGGATTAAGATCAATGTTGATTCTTCTTGGAGTGAAGGGAAGGCAAGTGTTGCTGGTTTGGCAAGAAACTGTAGAGGTGAAGTTTTGAAGGCATGGGCTGAACAGGTGGATGCTGATTCTGTGGCAATAGCTGAATGCTTGGCTATTGGACTAGCAATTCAAGCTGCAATTGAAGAAGGCTATGAGCAGGTAAAGATAGAAGGGGATGCAAAGATTGTTTTTGATACTATCTGCAACATTGGTCAATCGATATGCTGGGAGCTTCATCAGTATGTTGAAATGATTAGAAGTGTAGTTAAGGAGAGTGAGACTCCTAAATTTTGTTTTAACTGGGTTCCTAGGATTTTGAACAAAAGTGCTGATGCATTGGTTAAATGGGCCTCACGTTCATTTTTTTCTGGTAGTTTAGTTGATGAGACTCTCCCAATTTCTGTTTCTGATGTTGTTGCTCTTGAGAGGGTCTCTTCTTGTTGTACTGTGTAATTCTGTTTTGTTGGTTTTAATGAATTTTATTTCAGCAAAAAAAAAAAAAAAAAACCTTCATCTCTCTCTCTCTCTCTCTCCCCACCACTTTTTTTTAATTACAATTTTTAAGCTAATAAATAATAATATCAATATCAAGTGAGTGATAGAAAGAGCTACACAGCTACACCCACAGAGCTCTTGGCTTTGTTTAAGTAGTTTCACATATTGCCTCTTAACTTCCTTTCTTCTGTATGTTATGAGATAGAGTTATTTTTTGGAAAATTTTATTGAAAGCAATCTCTAAAAGGAAGACATATTTTTAATAGGGGTTTCCATTGTCTAGAAATAGTTTTTCTTTGACTCATATTTTTTCGCCCCAATGCTACCCAACACAGGAAGCTATTGACAGGGTCTGTTGTACAAGCATTTCTACTTGCAGTTAAAACAAATTTCCAAATTGGCAAAAATAGGTTATTAGTACAACAAAAATTGTTCCTTTCTATATAATTGATTTTATTTTCACACCTTTCTACAATTATTTATGATTGAAATGATTGGTGTCTAATTGAGTTGAATGGATAAAATATTACACTAAACTAATTTTGAATGCTTAGTTGGATATATGTTGATGTTTAAGGCATCAAAAGCAAGAGAGAGGATATTTGATGGAGATATTTAGTGGCAGACTTCAGAGTTGATTGAGGAATGGACAAGATGTTTCAAGGAGTCTAGTTTGGCTAGTACTAATTTTTATCCAACGTATGTAAGGAAAACACAATAATATCACTATTCCATTTCTCACAACTTGAGAGAGGAATTTTTTTTGGGATCGGAACTCTTTGTTTGGTTGTGTAAGAGCATTCTCATCGAGAGTTTTAAAAATTTTAGCATTTAGCACCTAAAAAACTAACTTTATAGCATTCAACACAACACTTTACAATACACCTAACATCAAAACTTCTATTTTTTCTATCAAAATAAAAACTTTTATTTTTTTTACCACTTCATTAAAATATTATTTGTTTATCATTTTTTATTCTTTTTTAGAGAGACCAGAGAGTGAGATTTGAGGGAAGAGAGAGAAGGGGAATAAAAATAATAAAAAATGAGTAGCAACTTGCTACAGTAAGGTGTTAGTAATAACATCTTATTGTAGCAAGCTACTAAAAAATTTAAAATTTAGTACCATTGATGTAGTGGCCTTTTTAGTGGTTTTGTTGCTAAAAATAACTTTTAGCATTTATTCCACCTTTGATGAGAATGCTCTAAGATTATAGAATTTTAAGATTTTAACTACTTTATAAAGACAATATTGCTATTTATGCTATTTTTGTAAGAGCGATGGTAGAGTTAGTACAATTTTTTGTTATATTGTGTCCATAGGTGTGTGTGTATATATATATATATATGTGTATATAATCAAATGCATACAAAAAGACAAGTCATAAATAATGACGATATATTCAACCTAGGAATTGTTCACTCCTATGGAAAAAGTCCTCCCTACCACCCCCTTGTGAGAGGAGGAAACTCCTCCCACATGAATGACTAATTTCTTATATTCAACCGAACTAATAACATTAGAAAAACATTGTGTAATTGGTTGAGCATAAAATGAAACACAAAAAGTGAAATGAAAATTTGTATTCTAGATATACATATGCCTTAAAAATCAACCACATACAAAAAAGCAAGTAAAAAATAATGATATCATATTCAACCTAACTAATAATCATGATTGTTGGAATTATTTGAGAAAAAATTCAAGATTGTTGAAATTTTTTTTGCAGAAAAGTCAGGATCGTTGATGGTGTTGGCAATTGTATAAGTCTATATTGGATAAGCCTAAAATCAACCTGTTTTTTCACCGCTAGTTTATGCACAATTTTTTAATATGTTACCTCTTTTTGGTATTGTTTACATTTACTCAATTTATTTTTTAAGCAACATATATCTATTAAAGTATACTTACATCAAAGCAGCAAAATTCCTGGTTTTTCATTCCACTCTCTTCTTATCCATTTTGTAGGTTTGCGCTCCCTACATACTATATAATCGTATCAAATAGTAATTCGAAGGTTAACCTTTTTATTTTAATCCAATACTCAGGGGTAAAGGGTAACATGAGAAAAGCCAAAGAGTTTCTCTCTCAAAAAAAGAAAAAAGAAAAAAAAAGAAAAAAGGTCAAATGAATAGTAATAAAAAGGTTGGGGTAGTAATTACACTCTCCTCCTTTAAAGTTTGAAGGAATGATCCCCCACTTCAAACCTGCAGGGAAAAATATACTCTCCTCCGTTAAGATTTGAAGAAATTAACTCTCCTCCCTTCCGGCCCCCTCTTTATTTATATTAGTAATAAAATATTGTAAATTTTTATAAGATCTTTTTACACAAGTTCAACCATGGTTAGTAAATAAATAATTGATAAATTTAGAATAAAAATACAAAATTGATCAAGGACCAAAATACTTGCAACGGAAAATCTCTCAATAACCTGTTGAAAAAAGAAAAATAATGATAAGCAAAATCCACAATATTTTAAAATACACTTTAATTAAAATTTTGAAATAATAAATTTTAATTATGAAATAAGATCATTTTTAAAACCTGCTCTTAAGTAAAGATTAGGTTAGTACACAAAATTTTAATGTTAATTTAACAAAGTTTGTTCAATTGGATGTCAAAGGAAAAAATAAATTTGGGGTAGAGTGTCATTTCTCCAAACCTCAAAGGAGGGGATTGTAATTACCCAAAAGGTTAATATATTCATTTTTGACTCCCCAAAAAAAAAAACTATAACATTGTAGTAAATACTAAAAATAAAAATAAAAAATTGAAAGAGTCAATAAGGAAGTAAAATTGTTAGGTCACAATCTGAATGACCCCTTGTGATTAACCCTAATTAATTAATTTAGCCAAGTAATTAATTAATCAATTAATCATGCAATTTTATGGAAGCACAAACAAATCACCAATCAACTAAATATGCAGCGGAAAATAAATAACACGGTGATTTGTTTACGAATGGGGAAAACCCTAATGGCAAAAACCCCACCGGGTGATTTTCAGGTCACCACTCCTGAAACTCCACTATTATCAAATCAAGCGATTACAAGTAAAGGAATCCCAAGTACCTTACCAACCTACAGTTGAACCCTTACCCCAATACCCAATTGGACTTGATCTGTAGTGACAGTCTCCACCTTTGATGCACGGCTCCCAAGTACGTGACTAACCAATGCGCGGATCCAAGTACGCGACTTCAGAACACCAACTGAGAAAGAATGGTTGGCTGCAAAGTTCTTCAGTTCATCCACTTGATGAATAGCAGGAAGATGCTTGGTTACAAAACCCTATGGTGCAAATACACATCAACTTCTTGATGAAGGATGAACTAGGTCAAGAACTTCGTCTGTTGATCACAATTTGCTTAAACAGAGATTTCTCAATGATAATGCAACTTGTGTCACCCAAAACGGCTCTTAAAATAATCCTTTTATATGTTTAGGGTTAGAGGAAAAGAAGTCCCAAAAACATATTCACGGATCCTAAGAAAATCAAATTGGAATTCTGACTTTTTAAATCTCGACAGATAGCAGGTGTCGAGGTAGCTATCGAGAGGTGTCGAGCTTTAAAAACTTTGCACTTCAGCTTGCTTTTTCTTGGACAGACTTGATGACTTCAACACTTGACCTTGAAACATTGTTTCTTGAAGTATTAAAAACACCTAGATCTACCCAATTACAAGCAGAGTGCGTTTTGTCAAAAGATTAGCCAATTTACATAACTAAGTGACATATGTTCTTAAACTATATGTCCTAACAATCTCCCCCTTTGGCAATCCGTGACAAAACCACAACAAACAAATGAGCATATGAGAGAAGTCATAAATCACTCAACTCATATTCACTTGTTGAATACAATAAAATCTATCCTAACACAAACTCTTGAAAAACTTTGCAAGAAGAGAGCTTATGATAAGTAGACTTTGACAACCTGTATTTCTGAAATACTTTAAACAAAACTCATCAAGGCATCTTGTGTGAAACAGAAATAAATAGATTGCATACAAGTATAAAGAACATGTGTATAAAGATAGAAAAGAAACAACACATGAAGAGAGAGGTGAAAGAAACATACATCAACATATATAAGAGATAAGATAAGTACAATGTATGTAAGAATGTATCTAAGAGAAAAGAAAAAAATACATATAGCCTCACTACATCCCTAAAAAAAACAACACTCCCCCTATCAAAAATGTCCTATACTAACTCTCCCCCTAAGATGACTACTCTCATAGCCCAAAACTACTCCCCCTTTTTGTCACGAGTGACAAAGGGTAGAGTGTCATGTAGACATCTCATTGGCAGAGCTAGCATCCCCATCATCATCATTATCATCATCATCATCAGAATCTGACGCTGCTGGAGTAGATGGTGAAGGAGTAGCCTCTGGAGCAAATCCACCCATGATCGCCTGCCGTCGTGCAATACGACCCACACGAACATTCACCTGATACAACTCAGCAGAGAGTGTATCAAGACAGGTGTCCATGCGCTGCAGCTGCGCCATGATATCACCAAGGGATACATCGCTCGAAGAGGAAGAAGGAGCAGATGTAGATGGAGCTGATCTGGATGGCGCTGAACGGGAGGGAGGAGTGGCACCTGGCTGTCTCGACTTGAACTGTGCCTCACTACGTTTTACGGTAGCGGCATCTATGGCAGATATGTGTGTGAAATGGTCGGACACTGGAAAGGGAACGAAAAAATGGCGTAGAATCCGCGTGATAGCAGAAGGAAAGATGAGCTTATCACGGGACGCCGAATCAAGATAAACCTCTATGATAGACCGGATCAAGTGAGAAGGGAAGTCTATGGTAAGATGCTCAAGTAGAGAAAGCAAAAATCGAGCACGAGGCTCTGTGATAGAGTTATAGTGAGAAAGAGGATGGAGAACAAAAGTCATCACCATGTTAATGAATCTAGGACCATTAGCAAAAGGCCTACATGATGTAAACTGATGCTCACCCCAATCAGCAGGGCGCTCACAAAAAGCAGAAATGAGCCCATCTTTGGACACAGTCCTCAGATGCTCACAAGAGGGGTAATCTGGAAACTCTATCCTAGGTACCCTAAGCACATCCGCAACAAGTTGCGGTGTGACAGGAATGCGCATACCTCGAACGCGAGTGACAAAATGAGGTACTGAAAGATCAATCCTGTGCATGTTGGAGTAGAACTCCTGTATCAGCACGAGAGGGCAAGTGACCGGGATGTCACACAGTGACCCCCATCCCCTACTGTGAATGACAGAGGGAAGGTCAATGTCGGCGAAGTCCGCCAAAATGACTTGGCGTTCCGAATGAACACCTCGTCTAGAAAAGTTCTCAATAAATGCCTTTTGGGCATCTCCATCACGGAACCGAATGTTAAAAGGAGCAGAATCAGAAGATGAAGATGCTCTAGAACGCAGAGGGTTCCGAGCAGGAGTGGATTTACGTTTGGGTGCCATAGACACTACTAACGTAAAAGAATGAGAGAAAGAGAGAGAGAGACACTCAGAAAAGTCCCAAAACAGTTCATATATATCAGATATATTGAACAACAAGTATGTATGCATGAGAATGCATGAACATGTGACATGCAAAGAAAAAAAACATCATGGGCTCAGCCCAATCCAATCCTAGCAATACACAAACATAGAGCACACATCTAAATGCATGTAAATATCATTATAATGCAAATGAAATGCAATGTATGACATTTTGAAATCATCTAAGTACAAACCCAACCCAAAATTTCAATAAAAACTCAACAATTTTGAAAAACCCCAAATTTGTATGAAAAAATCCCAAAAACTAGGTTTTCAAAACATGAAATGCATGAAAAATGAAGAGAAAAGAGATCTTACCAAGTGATTGAAGCACGGAATGAGCAAGATCCAAGAGGGTTGGAGGATTTGAGTGAAAGGAGAGTGAAAGGGAGATGAACAGACACGGAGAGATCGAGAGAGATCGAGTGAGAAATGAAGAAAATCGCGATCTGCTCTTAAATAGGCACCTCAGTAATTTTCGACAGCTGAGGTGTCGAGAGGTATCGAGGAATCTGTCGAGGAAGGTATCGAGAAAATGGCATTCGACAGATGCAGGTATCGAGAAGGTGTCGAGGTACAAGACCAATTTCGGAGATCAGAAGCTCGATTGATCGAGAAGGTATCGAGAAGACAGAAGGTTTCTCGATCGATCCACCAAGTGTCGAGGGAAGTGTCGAGGAGGTGTCGAGCCTTCAGTGAAAAGCAGTTTTTCGAGAAGAGAAAAACACAGACATGAATGCAATTCAACTTACACCTCAACCATAGATCCAAACAACATATTAAGCTCTCAAAATCATCTCTCAAAAGAAGTTAAAAGCACATGGATCCTCAGAAACACACACACACACTAAACAAGTCTAACCAATTTTATATTTCAAAAACAAGTCAAGACAGTTTAGTGAGCATACATTAGCATATGTAAACACTTGTGATGGCCAAATCACATTGTACCTGCACATGTATCAAGAGTAGCAAAGAATATTGCGTGTTGTGTGTGAAAAACATCGCAAGATTGCATATGTGTATACATGTTATGACGATCTGAGATATGAGAAAATAACTTTAACTCACACACAATCATAACTGTTTGATGGGGACTATCACCTTCGAGGTACATCCTATAACTCCCACATCTCCTAGAAAACACGCTTGCAATCATATTTAAAGCATCTTTAATCTTTTTGCTTTATATTTTCTTTGCATATTTTCTTTTAAGCATATCATTCATGGGCATAAAAAGAGAGAAAAGAAATACCTAATATGTTAAGCATTTGACATCGCATTTTTGCTATGCCGAAGCATACGAATGTCTTTGACACTGCACTTTTGCTATGCCGAAGCATACAGGTGTCTATGACACTGCACTTTTGCTATGCCGAAACATACAGGTGTCATACTATGATTGGCGGGTAACAGTGGTGAGATGGTTATTTATGCCTTTCTCTTAGGATTTTCTAGTCCTACCCGTCAAAAAGAGTGATATGAGTGTTAAGTTTTAAGAGATAACTTAATCTTACTCATCACAAACAAGAGCCACAAAGCTCACTTGCTTAGTTGTGCATAGAGATGCTCATCTAAGTTACAAGAGATACAAAGTTTAGAAAACTTTGTTTCATTGGCCATCCAAGGTACACAAATACCAAAGTACACAAAACACACACTGTTTTTGTATTTTTCTGATTTTTCAATTTTTTTATTTTTTTTTATTTTTATATTAAAAACAAAATGAACAAAACTGAAAATAAACAAACAAAAACATGTTAAACAAAGCAAAGCAAAAACTAGACTGACTCAGCAGAAAAGTAAAACACACAAGCAATGCAACAAACAGAAAAACAAGAAGGGAAAAGAAAGTGATAAAATCACTTAGAGTCCTTTTTCTTCCACATCTTGGAAGAACCTTTCCTTTGATTGAATCCTTGAACCGGCGGTGAGGGGGAAGAATTGAAACCGTTCAAGTTCGAAAGGAACACGAGGGCTTTCAGAAGATCTCCAAGAGGAGCAAGAAAGGATTGAAGCTGAGTTTGGCTTCCAGATGCTATCATGCCGTTGCTCTGTTGAGTGGCTAGCCACTTATAGCAATTTGGTCGAGTATGACCGGCAACTCCACAATGATGACAGAGATGCTGCTTCTTTTGTTTAGGCTTTTAAGAGTTAACCTTCTTAGCCCTAGGGTTCTTAGCATCTTTCTTATCTTGCTTAGGGGGTGCTCCTAAGATAGATTTATTCTTGTCTAAGTTCTCACTAGCTAATTCAGTTTTAACATCAACATTCTCAATCTCAGTGTTATTAGCAGGAGGAACAAAAACAGTATTGCTAGTAGAAGCAGTATTAGAGAAAGAAAGACCATACCCCAAACCAGTTCGATCCGAAGCAGATTTCTGATTGTTGAGTATCTCATCAAGCTTTGCACTTGAAGTCCTCTCCAGTTGAGCTCTAACTTGAAACAGCTCCGCTTCAAGCTTCTTGGTCTTCTCAGCCAAAAAGTTGTTCTCATATCTCAGTGCTCCAATAGTTTGATTCGCCTCATCAAACTTTGTGGACAGCTCTTCACGATCGAGTTCCACTTCACTGAGCTTCTTGGTGGCCAGCCTATATAATTTCTCATGCTTTTCAGAGAGCTTGTAAAGCTTCTCATAGGCTGAATGGATATCATCTTGATCATCCATCTTCTCAAATTTGGACTCCACCAATTCTTCTTCTTCATCCACTTCTTCAACAATCCCTTTAGTAGGATTGACTGTGGCAGTGAAGGCATTTAGGATTCCATCATCCTCATTGTCGGAATCATCTTCAGGCTCAGTGTCACTTAGGGTTACAGTAAGGGCCTTGCTTTTCCCAATGCTCTTCAGATATGTAGGACACTCATGTTTCATGTGTCCGAACCCATGACAACCAAAGCACTTTGGTCCTGCGGGAACAGTATACTGATCGCCCTCCTTAGCATCCTTCTTCCCTTTGTCTTGGCTTTTAAACTGAGAAGAACTGAACTGCCTGCGGTCCTTGTCGAAGTTCCTTCCATTGGCATTCTTCATAAACTTTTTGAACTGCCGAGTGATGTAGGACTTCATCTTGGAATCTTCATCATCAGAAGACTCATCTGTATCACTGCTTTTCGCCTTTAAGGCCATGCTTTTGCCTTTATTGGACTTGCCAATCCTAGATAACCCTATTTCATAGGTCTGCAAGTTTCCAACCAGCTCAGTCAAAGGAATCTTGTCTATATCCTTTGATTCCTCAATTGCCGTAATCTTGGCATGAAATCTCTCAGGTATAGATCTGAGCACCTTCCTTACAATCTTGGGTTCAGGGATGGTTTCCCCAAGATTGAAGGCTGAGTTCACTATGTCCTTGAGCTTGGCATAGAACTCATCAAACGACTCATCCTCCTCCATCTTTATTTCTTCAAAGCTTGTAGTGAGCCTCTGAAGCTTTGAGTCTTTGACAGCCTTTGTTCCTTCATAGGTTGTCTGGAGGATGGTCCAAGCCTCCTTAGCAGTTTCAGTTGAGGATATCTTCTTGAATTCCTCATTGGTGACTGCGCTAAATAGGGCATTTAACGCTCTGCTGTTGAAGTTAGCCGCCTTGATCTTAGCATCATCTCAATTGGCCGGATCTTCTGTTGGCTTAGTCCAGCCAATCTCTACAGCTTGCCACACTTTTTCATCTAAAGACTGCAAGAAAGCTCTCATGCGTACTTTCCAGTATGCATAGTTAGTGCCATCAAATAAAGGAGGTATAATTAAAGATTGTCCTCTATCCATGACAAACAGGGGTCAATGGATCAACACAACAAAGATTAAATCCTAATCAGAGTGTGCCTGCTCTGATACCACTTGTTAGGTCACAATCTGAATGACCCCTTGTGATTAACCCTAATTAATTAATTTAGCCAAGTAATTAATTAATCAATTAATCATGTAATTTTATGGAAGCACAAACAAATCACCAATCAACTAAATATGCAGCGGAAAATAAATAACACGGTGATTTGTTTACGAATGGAGAAAATCCTAATGGCAAAAACCCCACCGGGTGATTTTCAGGTCACCACTCCCGAAACTCCACTATTATCAAATCAAGCGGTTACAAGTAAAGGAATCCCAAGTACCTTACCAACCTACAGTTGAACCCTTACCCCAATACCCAATTGGACTTGATCTGTAGTGACAGTCTCCACCTTTGATGCACGGCTCCCAAGTACGTGACTAACCAATGCGCGGATCCAAGTACGCGACTTCAGAACACCAACTGAGGAAGAATGGTTGGCTGCAAAGTTCTTCAGTTCATCCACTTGATGAATAGCAGGAAGATGCTTGGTTACAAAACCCTATGGTGCAAATACACAGCAACTTCTTGATGAAAGATGAACTAGGTCAAGAACTTCGTCTGTTGATCACAATTTGCTTAAACAGAGATTGCTCAATGATAATGCAACTTGTGTCACCCAAAACGGCTCTTAAAATAATCCTTTTATATGTTTAGGGTTAGAAGAAAAGAAGTCCCAAAAACATATTCACGGATCCCAAGAAAATCAGATTGGAATTCTGACTTTTTAAATCTCGACAGATAGCAGGTGTCGAGGTAGCTATCGAGAGGTGTCGAGATTTAAAAACTTTGCACTTCAGCTTTCTTTTTCTTGGACAGACTTGATGACTTCAACACTTGACCTTGAAACATTGTTTCTTGAAGTATTAAAAACACCTAGATCTACCCAATTACAAGCAGAGTGCGTTTTGTCAAAGGATTAGCCAATTTACATAACTAAGTGACATATGTTCTTAAACAAGTTAAAACATATATGTCCTAACAAAAATGAACTAAAATACAAGGAGCAATGTATATTTTCCCAATTAAAATAAAAGACCAATAGGAACTTCTGAATAAAATGGAAATTTCAACTGAATTTCATCGCTGGTCACCACGAAGTTACATTGTCCTCTTCTATTGTTTTGTACTAAAAAAAAAAAAAAAATTAAAAAAGAAGAAGTAGAAAAATGAAAGGATTAAGAAGAAAGTGGATGAATAAGCAATCAATGAATTAACTTGCAGTACATTTCAGTTAGTTTAACTGATAAAATTTTGAGAACTGAATAAAAGATTTAGAATTTAATCTCTGCTTATATAAAAAACTGATTGATGTCTTGTTCTGATAATAAAGAGCATAATCATTAGAAATGGCATTATAGGTTAAAACTTTATCAAAATAAATAAATAAATAAATTGATTTGCATGAAGCTCTAAGGTTGACCCTTTTTCCACACTAAAAGACAAAAGAGAAAGGGCATTTAAGACCAACTGGAAGACTATGGAACAGGAAATTATCTAATAAGAATTGAGTCCGGCTTTGTTTCAAGAGGGTTTCGACTTTCGAGCACTCCTACTGTGATCACAACTTCCAAATCTATAAGTCACATATTCTTCACTTTTATTATTTTCCTTTCGCTTTGTCCTTAAAATGAAAGATGAATTCTACACACACAACACTTTCATAATAGATCTTAAATGGCAAGTTGTTTCTTGTAAATTCTAATAATCTGTCACCTAAAATTTACTGTAAAAATGTTGTAAAAGTATTGTGGGCCTAGCACTTCTCAAAATAAAAGAAGAATTTAGTCCAAAACACTTTCACATCAAATTATATTCTTCTTCCTTAAATTACTTTCCTTATAATTTCTTCCTTTTCAGTTTTAATTGAATGCACTAGTTTCATTTATTTATCTATGTATAGTTTGAGATTTACAAGTATATTTACTTTAAATTAGATTCTTCTTCCTTAATTTACTTTTCTTATAATTTCTTTTGATTCAGTTTTAATTGAATGCACTTTTTTCTTTATCTATATATAGTTTGAGATTTACAAGTATATTTACATTGATTTGCATGAGCACCCAAGGACCATCAACATCATCACCATCTTCTTCTTAGGGAGGAGCCCCTGGACTTTTCAAAAATCCCTCCTCCCTCTTATATATTTTTCATTTGGTAAAAAATATATATATAAATTTAGATGTAAACTATAAAAAAATATATATAAATGTTATAGGCACAAACTATTTTATAATATTTTTACAAAACTGTTGATATAGTAAATTCTTACTGGTTCACATCTAGGCTCACCACTAACATCACATTTTATTTACCAATAACCATCCACCATATCATCAGTTTTTAAAATAGTTTGCAGTTTTAGCATTTTCTTTTAAATAATGACCCCCTAGATTTTTACTAAAAACGTGTAACATTTATTTAGATGACTATTACATTATTTTTGTTTCCTCTAATTACTCTTACTAGTGTGTAGCCCTGTGCATATGCACGGATACAATTAAAAATAATCACAATTATACGGTTCAAATTATACATAGTATTAGCTTACACTTTTTTAAAACCATACATTACTAAAATAAGTAATGGTTTCTCATTATATGTGTATATGTATATATGATTTAGTATTTAATTGGTTTTAGACTCTTCGGTTTATGCACCCAATAATTTACTTGCCACAAAAATTAAAAACTTAGATGGACACGTGGCGCAAAATTAAAAATCCAATTAAAATCTAATTTTATTTTCTCTATGCTTTGGCTATTAATACACACACACACATTTGAACTCTTCAATTTTTACTCTCAATAATTCACTTGACATAAAATTAAAAATTAAATAGGACACGTGGCGCAGAATTGAAAATCTAATTAAAATCTAACTGGATTTTCTTTAAACTTTGGCTATTAATATATACTAGTATGTAACCCCATACATATGCATGGGTACAATTAAAAAAATCACAATTATACAATTCAAATTAAACATTTTTTGAGAAGGGGTTCAAATTATACATGGTATTAGCTTACACTTTTTTTAAACCATACATTTCTAAAATATGTAATGGTTTTTCATATATATATATTGGCGGGTTAGGATTTGTGGCCCAAGCCCAAAACAATAAATTTGTAGAGAGTGGGTGAAAGAGCTAGGTTGATTATGGAATTAGCAACGGTTAGCTACAACCTCCAAGTATAGACTAGCATAAAGATACACGTAAAGATGAAATATAATAAAGTCCGAAGAGGTTTATGATTAATTGAATACTGATTACAGTTCTTAGAGTTACAATAAAGCTTTTCTCTATTTCTCTTTCTCTTTTTTTCGATCCCCCATTATCAGAAGTTCCTTTCCTTTATATAGCATCTTTCCCCATCATCTCTATCATCCACTTGTTCTTCATCTATGTATCTACTTGAGTATATGTCACGTCAAGTATCTTCTTTAGCTCTTTGAGAGTGGCGGTAGCTAAGGTTACACTGTTCAGGGGTCTTCTCCACATAAATGCGGTCAGAAAAGTTGCTGCAATGCATTAAATACGATGGTAGCAGCTTTTCCTTTAGATATTTCTTTGTTCTTATCATCTTCAGACATACTCAGAGCTTATCTTTATCGTTGGGGTTGCTAGGAAGATTATTCGGACCTTCCACACGTTTGATTGATCAAGACTATTCGTATCCGAGGAGTAAGACCTCTTCGGACCGCTGGTGACCTCTTTGAATTGTAATCCTCCTTCATTTCCAGGTGTCTTTCTTCCAGATGGACTCTATCTCAACCAATTCCTTCTCTTCGGACACACAGTAATCTTCAAACAGGGCCTTAGGCCCAATACGTAGGGTTAGGCTTTTACCCCCCACAATAGCCCCTCAAAATTTTAATTTTTCCCTCGCATCCGAAGAGAAAAAATAGGATTTTGACTTGTCACAAAGTAAAAAGCTTGAAAAAATACACAAATATCTGAATTTGCACGTGTGTAGGCATAGATGCAAGCGCTTCATCATTGCCGCTGTTGTTTCCATATTCCCAAAGCGTTGTATTAATTACTCCAGGCGGCGTTTTGTCCTTTGTATCCAACGATGGACTATTGATCTAACGGACGTGGTTCTTCCTCGGGATTTGGGCGGGGTAACTTATACCCTTTCATCTGTCCCCCTATATAAACCCTCAGAGGAGGTTATTTTCTCTTTACTTTACGAACTCTCAGACTATCCAGCGAACTCAAGCACTCAAATCCTCCAAGCTCCTTCAATCATCAGCCCTAGTACTTCCCAGAGTCTGCAAAAAGTCCTGCGAATTCAAAGATCATTCTCCAATTTAGTCTGTGTAAGTTTCAACGCCTTTAAATCCTTCATTCTCTTCTCGGCCAGCGCTTTCGGCCTTCGAACTCTGATCTTTTAGTTATTGTCTTGAGTCTCTCGAAAATGGGCAGATTTCAATACCTCATCGATAGTCCTGCCCTAATAGAAGAATTTAAGCGGACCTATGAGATACCACAGGGGGTAAATCTGAGGTATTGCCCTCTGGAGCGGATATTAACCGACCAAAGAGTGGGGGAAGTCATTATCCCCATGATAGCATTCATTGAAGGGGGAATGACTCTTCCAATGGGTTCCATCATCATGAACTACCTTCGCAATCACAGACTTTCCCCCGAGCAGTGCGCGCCCAATACCTTTAGGATCCTAGGAGCCATTGATGCCTTGAACCTTCATCTAGGATTAGGACTGACCTAGCGTGACGTGGTACATATGTACGAGTGTCACAGCCAAAAGGGAGCGGGATATTACCTCAAATCCTGGTCCGACGCCGTCAGACTCCTCTCCTGCCTTCCCAAGTCAAATAAAGGGATGAAAGACGACTATTTGATCGTCTCGGGCGAGTGGCATGATGGTCTTCATTGCCCGACCCAGCCAGAAGAGCCAGGTGTGACTTCCTAGACTTAGGATCTCTAACAGTAGATTTAGGGTCTTTACTTTTTACAATCTGTCTTCTCTTTCATATCACAATTTTCTAGTTTTCTGACCAAGGTTTTTTTGCGATGTTAACAAATAAGGATCACGTTTCTCCTCGGCTTAGCCTCACCAACGCGGCCGCGCTTAATTACTTGTTATGCTCAGAGATTTTTGTGAGTGAAGACGGACAGCTTCGGTCTGTTCCTCTCATCCTTGGCTACACGTTAAAAACAACTGATCTTCAGCCGGTCGACAACGCCATCACACAGGGTGACTATCGGCTCAGGCGAATAGACGTCGCTCGGCGTGGTTTCTTAGCGCCGTACGACCTTGAACCTGTACCGCATCCAAATCCGCAAGGTGTGCCACTGCTTGTCCAGCCAGTTCAGCAGGTTCCCCTTGAACCAGTGGTTGCAGGTGAAAGGATTGGCACTTCGACCTCTTCACTTAAGGAACAAATAGACAAATTTAGATTCGAATGAGAAGCTTCAAGAGGGGTTCAAGTGATACCTGACTCGGACGCCGAGGAGGAGATTGACAGGTAGTCTAGTATCCACCCTCCTGTTTTGATAACTGCTCTTCCAGAAGTCTCTTCGGAAGAAGAAGACATGTCAAACTTGAAGGATCTGATGAAGAACAGAGGCAAGAAGGCTGAGCAGAAAGGGACTGGTACGTCCCAACCCGTGGTGAGTCTGCCTCCACCACCACCTCAAGTTCCTGATCCCGGCTTAAAGCCCATGCAGGATCTGAAGAAGAAGAGGCCCCTCCTTGAAACTAAAGAAAGGGAGGTAGTGCCACCAAAAGGGACCAAGCAGCAGAAGGTGGTGAAAGACCACCGGAGCAAGAGGGCCTCATCTACTGAGAGCCGAGAGGACCCTCATGTTGCTGACGTGCGCTGAGGGCCCCGCACATGGTCTCCCAAGCTGGAATTGGACGGTGCTCCTATTCCTTGGGATACTTCCCTCAGGAATTACAACGGGGGGAAAGCAGGAGTCATTGCTGACGCCCTGGAGCAACCACTGCTCCTTCCCTGAGACATGGAGTCATATAGGCGCTTCAGCCAGTACGAACTCTTCATGTCCATGAAAAGGGACTTGGCCATAGTAAGTGAGTTAATCTAGCTCTTCGGTTTAGGATGTTGATTGATTTTTTTTTTTTTTTATGTGGACTTTTTCACTCTGCTATGCAGATTACTCAGCAGGTCTTCGTGGCTGAAGAATGGAACAAAAAGTCATTTATTGAAGCCCAAGCAGAGGCCCATTCTCGGTCCGAGGTTGAAAAGTCTTTGGGCAGTCTGAAGGAAGATTATTTTCAACTATCTGAGCAGTTCAAAGAGGCAACTAATCAACGGAATAGTCTTGACGTGGGCTTGAAGAATGCTGAAAAGCAGGCCAAAGACCAACGCAAGTTGCTGCATACGACTGAGATCAATTTGGCAACTGAGAAGGCACTTGTGGAGGGACTTCGAGCTGAACTTCAGAAAGCCAAGGAGACTGCCAAACTGGCTTAGAAGGATGCTCAGCTGGCCAAGGAGGCAGTCGAGGCTAAAAGAAAGGCAGCGTATCAGCTGGGGATGGAGGAGACCCAAATCAGCCTCACCGAGCAGTTTGCCTCAGTCGGCCGAGACTACTGCAACATAACTTGGGGAAAGGCACTGGACGCTGCCGAGGTTCCTGCAGATTCCCCTTTGAGGCTGCCTGGGAGCATATATTATGATCCAGACATTCGTGAACTCCCAGAAGCTCAGGAGCAGCCTCCAACTGGCCAGACCCCTCCTGCTCCAACTGAAGCAACTAAAGAGTCTGAGGATACTCAAGAGAAAGACAAAGAACAAGTCCTAGACGTTGCTGCTGCCCAGCCCAATCAGACAGTTGATCCCTTGGCTGCTCAGACGAAGACTTAACATGGCGAGGAGTTTTTATTTAGTACTTGTACCTTCATATAGTTTAGTTCAGTTTTTTTTTTTTTGGTTATGTAAGGGCTTGTAAACTATTTTATTTTGATCAATGAAATCCTTTCTTTTTTACTTTCAATGTCCTTGTTACTTATATTATAAGTCTCGCCATTATTGCAAACAGCTTATACCATATGATTATAGTAGTGTAGAGAAATTTAACTAAGATATCATGCTGATAAGGCCAATGACTTAAACCAATACCGAAGAGAGCGGTTTATACAAGAATTATTAATGAGTAATGAAAACGATAAGCGAGATGAAAGTTTCACAGGCCTTTTTGAATGTGCGCAGAGCATATCTCTAATTGAGGAGTCTATCCATAAGTTAGAGTTAAACACATATAAGAATTTCAGGCACGATAAATCTAAATATTAACAATAACTGTATGGAGATGCTACTTAGCCCAAATGATCTAGTCCGAGGACTTCAGTTACGGTTGAATATAAGTTTAAACATTTAAGAGAATTGTACATGAGTGCGAACTAACCCAAATCATCTAGTCTGAGGACTACAGGCATGATTAGATTTAAGTTTAAACACTTAAAGGAGCTGTACATGAGTGCTAATTAACCCAAATCATCTGGTCTGAGGACTACAGGCATGATTGGATTTAAGTTTAAACAATTAAAGGAACTGTACATGAGTGCTAACTAACCTAAATCATCTGATCCGAGGACTACAGGCATGATTGGATTTAAGTTTAAACACTTAAAGAAACTGTACATGAGTGCTAACTAACCCAAATCATCTGGTCCGAGGATTACAGGCATGATAGGATTTAAGTTTAAACACTTAAAGGAACCATCCAGGAGTGCTAACTAACCCAAATCATCTGGTCCGAGGATTACAGGCATGATTGGATTTAAGTTTAAACACTTAAAGGAACTGTCCATGAGTGCTAACTAACCCAAATCATCTGGTCCGAGGACTACAGGCATGATTGGATTTAAGTTTAAACACTTAAAGGAACTGTACATGAGTGCTAACTAACCCAAATCATCTGGTCCGAGGACTACAGGCATGATTGGATTTAAGTTTAAACACTTAAAGGAACTGTACATGAGTGCTAACTAACCCAAATCATCCGGTTCGAGGACTACAAGCATGATTGGATTTAAGTTTAAACACCTAAAGGAACTGTACATGAGTGCTAACTAACCCAAATCATCTGGTCCGAGGACTACATGCATGATTGGATTTACGTTTAAACACTTAAAGGAACCGTCCATGAGTGCTAACTAACCCAAATCATCTGGTTCGAGGACTACAGGCATGATTGGATTTAAGTTTAAACACTTAAAGGAACCGTCCACGAGTGCTAACTAACTCAAATCATCTGGTTCGAGGACTACAGGCATGTTTGGAGTTAAGTTTAAACACTTAAAAGAATCGTACATGAGTGCTAACTAACTCAAATCATCTGGTCCGAGAACTACAGGCATGATTGGATTTAAGTTTAAACACTTAAAGGAACTGTCCATGAGTGCTAACTAACCCAAATCATCTGGTCCGAGGATTACAGGCATGATTGGATTTAAGTTTAAACACTTAAAGGAACCATACAGGAGTGCTAACTAACCCAAATCATCTAGTCCGAGGACTACAGGCATGATTAGATTTAAGTTTAAACACTTAAAGGAGCTGTACATGAGTGCTAACTAACCCAAATCATCTGGTCCGAGGACTACAGGCATGATTGGATTTAAGTTTAAACACTTAAAGGAGCTGTACATGAGTGCTAACTAACCCAAATCATCTGGTCCGAGGACTACAGGCATGATTGGATTTAAGTTTAAACACTTAAAGGAATTGTACATGAGTGCTAACTAACCCAAATCATCTGGTCCAAGGACTACAGGCATGATTGGATTTAAGTTTAAACACTTAAAGGAACCGTCCATGAGTGCTAACTAACCCAAATCATTTGGTTCGAGGACTACAAGCATGATTGGATTTACGTTTAAACACTTAAAAGAACCGTACAGGAGTGCTAACTAACCCAAATCATCTGGTCCGAGGACTACAGGCATGATTGGATTTAAGTTTAAACACTTAAAGGAACTATCCATAA
The DNA here is from genome assembly GCA_019022515.1 of Quercus aquifolioides. NCBI lineage: Eukaryota > Viridiplantae > Streptophyta > Magnoliopsida > Fagales > Fagaceae > Quercus > Quercus aquifolioides. The sequence continues at coordinate 4,904,568 of CM032335.1, read as the reverse complement.
GTGCTAACTAACCCAAATCATCTGATCCGAGGACTATAGGCATGATTGGATTTAAGTTTAAACACTTAAAGGAATCGTACAGGAGTGCTAACTAACCCAAATCATCTGGTCCGAGGACTACAGGCATGATTGGATTTAAGTTTAAACACTTAAAGGAACTGTACAAGCTTTACATAATGAACTGGCACATTGATTGAAGCAAAGATTTGATTAATAATAGTACCTTTTAAGGTTGTTTACATTCCAAGGACGTGGTATTACATGGCTATCAAATCTTCCAAGAAATATGCCCCAATGCCAGCCCCTGAAGTGATACGATATGACACTTCCCAATTGGGTCCTAACTTCCCCCAGGCTGGGTTTTTTGCAGTGCCCACAACTTTCCTGAGTACCAAATCACCAGGTTTCAAAGGTCTTAGCTTTACGTTGGCATTATAACCTTGCCTGAGCTTTTGTTGGTAATGTGCTAATCGAACCATTGCATTTTCTCTCATTTTCTCAATCAAATCCAAACTCTTTTCTAGCAGCTCATTATTGCTAGTCGGACTGAACAAACTGGTTTTCATAGTTGGGAACCCAGTCTCCAGAGGAATGACAGCTTCAGCTCCATAGGTCATTGAAAAGAGGGTTTCTCTAGTAGATCTACGAGGTGTAGTTCTATATGCCCAAAGTACGTGTGGCAATTCTTCCACCCATTTGCTTTGCATCGTCTAGTCTCTTTTTTAATCCATTAACTATGACTTTGTTAACTGCTTCTGCTTGCCCATTCCCCTAGGGATAGGCGGGAGTGGAGTATCTGTTTGTGATCCCAAGTTCGTTACAATAATTTCTAAATGCTTTGCTATCGAACTGTAGGCCATTGTCCGAGATGAGAGTGTGAGGAACCCCAAAACGAGTGACGATATTCTTCCACACAAATTTCTGCACATTTATGTCTCAGATGTTGGCTAGAGGCTCAGCTTCAACCCATTTGGTGAAATAGTCTGTGCCGACCAAAAGGTATTTCTTGTTTCCTGCAGCTTTAGGGAATGGACTCACTATATCCAAGCCCCATTGAGCAAATGGCCATGGACTAGATAGTGGGTTGAGGACTCCATCTGGTTGATGTATGTTCGGCGCAAATCGTTGACACTGATCGCACTTCTTAACATACTCATGGGCTTTTTTTTGCATGTTCGGTCACTAATAACCTTGAGTAATGGCTCGATGAGCCAAAGATCTACCTCCAGTATTGCTCCCACAAATTCCTTTACGTAATTCTTCTAGTAGTAGCTCAGCCGCTTCGGAATGCATGCATAATAAGTATGGCCCAGAATATGAGCGTTATAAAGTTTATGGTCCTCGAATAGCTAGAATTTGGTCGCTTTCCTTCGGACTTTATCGGCTTCACCCCTTTCTTCGGGCAAAATATCCTCCTTCAAGAATTTAACGATAGGATCCATCCAACTGAGCTCGGCCCTGATCTGGTGGATCTGTACTGCCTCAGCTTTTGCTTCTGTAGGCCCCTGCAGGTCTTCGACGAGGATGACTCTTGGTAAATCTTGCGCCGAAGAGGTAGCAAGCGTGGCTAGAAAATCAGCATGTGCATTACCATTTCTGGGGATGTGCAGCAAATTAAAAGAGTCAAACTCTGACTGCAGGCACTTAACTCGGTTGAGGTATTCCTGCATTCTCTCATCCTTCGCCTCAAATTCACCTTGCACTTGACCGACGACTAATCTCGAGTCCGAGAACACCTCCACTGACTTTCCTCCCATTCTCCGAACCATAGTCATTCCTATCAGTAAGGCTTCGTACTCGGCCTCATTATTTGTGGCCGTGAAGTTCAGTCTTATTGATTTTTCGATAACGATCTTTTTTGGAGATATTAACACCAGTCCTACACCAGAACCCTTCTGATTTGCTGCACCGTCAACATATACTTCCCAGGGTGATGGACCTTGTTGAGAGATCATACCAACCGATTTTTCATCCATGTCTTTATCTGCCGTTACTTCTTCTAAACTAGGTTCTGTGAACTCAGCCACCAAATCTGCAAGGATTTGGCCCTTGACTGAAGTGCGAGGCATGTATTTGATGTCGAAAGCCCCCAGGATAGTGCCTTACTTGGCTATTCTTCCCGTGTAGTCAGCACTTCGAGGTATGGTTTTAAGCGGGAGTTGTGTAAGCACGACGACCGTATGTGCTTGGAAGTAATGAGGCAACTTTCCTGTACCGAGTACTACTGCCAAGATGGCTTTCTCCAACGGCAAGTACTTAATCTCGGCCTCATGTAACGACTTACGCACATAGTAAACTGGCCTTTGCACGCCTTGGTCCACTCATATTAGTACTAAACTTACGGCACAGGGAGCCACAACAACGCAGGCAAACAGGACCTTATCTGGTTTAGGATTGGACATAATTGGTGGCCGAGCCAAGTAGTCTTTGAGTTGTTGGAAGGCCAAAGCACATTCTTCAGTCCATTCAAACCCTTTCCACTTGTTGATCAGTGAAAAGAAAGGTTTACATCTATTTGCTGACCGAGAGATGAATCGGTTCAGGGCAGCTGTCATTCCTATCAATTTCTGAACTTCTTTTGGATTCCGAGGAGCCTGTAGATTTTGGATGGCCTTTATCTAATCAGGGTTAACCTCAATTCCCCTGTGCGTCACCATGTACCCCAAGAATTTGCCTGACCCTACACCAAATGAGCATTTGGAAGCGTTTAGATGTAGCTTGTACCTTCTTAGGACTTCAAAAGTGTTGTCAAGGTCCTTTACATGCTCGAAAACGATTTTTCTTTTCACAACCATGTCATCTATATAAACCTCGATACTTTTGCCCAGCTGTGACTTAAACATCCTCGTCATCATTCTTTGGTAAGTAGATCCTGCATTTTTAAGACCAAATGACATTACTTTATAATGGTAGTTACCAATAGGGGTAACAAAAGTAGTCTTCTCCTGGTCATCTGGGGCTAACGGTATTTGGTGGTGGCCTTGGAAAGCATCCAAGAAACTCATCCGAGGATGGCCGACAGTGGCATCTACTAGCTGATCAATCTTCGGCATAGGGAATGGGTCCTTAGGACAAGCCTTATTTAAGTCAGTGAAATCTACACAGACTCGCCATTTTTCGCTCTTCTTCTTCACCACCACAGTATTTGCTAACCACTCGGGGTAAAAAACTTCCTTAATAGCTCCAGCTTGTTTGAGCTTCATTACCTCTTTTTTCACTGCATCTGTATGTTCCTTAGATGGGCGCCGAGGAGGCTGCTTCTTGGGGATAATCAGTGGGTTGACTCTCAGATGGTGGCAAATGAATTTCGGATCCACTCCTGGGGCTTCGTAAGCATTCCAGGCAAATACGTCAAGATTTCTCTTAAGGAACTCCATTAGCTCTTCCTTCTCCCGAAGAGGCAGCTGAGATCCGACTTGAAAGAACTTTTCAGGGTCATCCCCAATAACAACCTTTACTAGATCTTCGCATCGGGCTCCCCCGTCTGGATCTTCGGCGGGCAATACCCGACGTTTTAGCTACTATAAACCTCTTTCGGCCTTGGCCGAGGACTCGGCTTCGGGCCTATGCTGAATGGCAGCCACCAAGCACTGTCTAGCCAAGAATTGATCTCCTCGGATTTCACAAACCTGGCCTTCGGAAGGATATTTGACTTTCTGATGCAAGGTAAAGGAAACAGCCCCCAGCGTATGAAGCCAAGGTCTGGCTATAATTGCCGTGTAAGGGGAATACACATCTACAACTATGAAATCCACCTTCACTACATCTGAGCCAGTCTGTACGGGTAATCATATCTAGCCTTTTGGGGTGACGACTCTTCCTTCAAAACTAACCAACGGAGAATTATATGGTGTTAGGTCACCAGGTTTTAGGTTTAGCCCCTTATAGAGACCAGGGTACATTATCTCCACAGTATTACCTTGGTCAACCATTACCCTCTTCACATAATACCCTCCAATTCTAAGGGTGATGACTAACGCATCATCATGAGGTTGGATGGTTCCAAACTTGTCTTCGTCCGAGAACCCTAAAATGGGTTGAGCATCGGGTTTGGCTCTCTTCGGACATTGGCCAGAGTCCCCTGCGGGTAACCGAGCTACTGACATAATCTTGGATGGCCAGGATCCTATTCTCCCCGGTGCTGCAAAGATGACATTAATAGTTCCCAATGGAGGTTTTGAAGGGTCATTTCTTTGGGGTTCTGAGCTCATCTGACCTCCTCAACCACTGGAGTGGTGCAGGAGGTGCCTCAATTTACCTTCCCACAAGCTTCTGCAATCCTCAGTAATATGCCCATGGCCTTGGTGGTATTGGCAATAGAGATTGTGATTTCGCATTTCAGGGTTCCCCACCATCTTATTCGGCCACTTAAAGAACGGTTCATTCTTAACCTTTTTCAAAACTTGGTGGACTGGCTCTTTGAACATAGTGTTGATTGCCTGAGGATTTGCTGACCCCGATTGCCCAGAAAAATCTCTCCACAGCTTATTATTATTATAGCGGTCCGACCTATAATCCCTCCTCTCTTGGGGGATAACCTTGTCCTTACCCTTCCCCTGTTGTTGATTTTCTTCAACTCTTTTATATTTTTCAATACGATCCATTAGTTGACGCATGCTAGTAACAGGCTTACCAGTTAAAGATATCCTTAAACCATGATCAGTGGGGAGGCCGAGCTTAAACATGCTAAGGGCCATTCCATCAAAATTGCCCTTCATATCGTTGAACATCTCCCAGTACCTATCTGAGTACGTTTTCAAGGTCTCCCCCACTTACATGCTCAAAGATAGCAACGAAGATAAGGGCTTGGCCACTCTCCGGCATTTGACAAAACGAGAACCAAATGCCTGAGTGAGATCTCTGAAGGAGTTGACAGAGTTTGCTTCTAGGCCGTCAAACCATCTCATTGCTATCGGTCCAAGACTGGAGGGGAAAACCTTGCACATCAAAGCCTCATCCTTGGAGTAGACAGCCATCCTTTGATTAAAGTGGTTCACATGCTCCACAGGGTCTGTTCTACCATTATAGATGGTGAACGTAGGCTGGTTAAAATGCCAAGGAAGTCTCGCTTCTTCAATCCTGCGTGTAAAGGGTGATCTAGAGATTTGATTCAAAGCCCTGCTCATGGCATCATTCCCTACGCTTCCACGTGGTGGGCTTGAGGTTGCCTCTTATGATGATGCTCTTCCTCATAGGAAAAGGATTCACTGACTGGCATTCGCGATCTCTGTTGGTAAGTGAAGTCCTGTTGGTCATCAGACTCTTCATCAGAATATGAAGAAACCCGTTTCTGCTTTGCATGGCGCAATTCTCTCAATTTCCAATTGCATGTTCTGGTTCTTCTCTGCATGAGATATGTGACTCCCACCATATGACTGACCCTGATTAGCATGAGTGGTGTGCACACTATCTTCATGATCTTGTCTCTGCTCCAAATTAAGGAAAGGGTCCACGTGTTGGGATGCCCTAGATTCTGCTGATCGTTGCCCTGGTTCAGCCATTATCAAATATTGCTCCCACTTTCGCTCAAGCTCTTCCCACAGACAACGCCAATTATAGGGTTAGGATTTGTGGCCCAAGCCCAAAACAATAAATTTGTAGAGAGTGGGTGAAAGACCTAAGTTGATTATGGAATTAGCAATGGTTAGATACAATCCCCAAGTATAGACCAGCATAAAGATACACGTAAGGATGAAATATAGTGAAGTCCGAAGAGGTTTATGATTAATTGAATAGTGATTACAGTTCTTAGAGCTACAATAAAGCTTTTCTCTATTTCTCATTCTCTTTTTTCCGATCCCCCATTATCAGAAGTTCCTTTTCTTTATATAGCACCTTTCCCCATCATCTCCATCGTTCACTTGTTCCTCATCTGCGTACCTACTTGAGTATATGTCACGTCAAGTATCTTCTTTAGCTCTTTGAGAGTGGCGGTAGCTGAGGTTACACTGTTCAGGGGTCTTCTCTACATAAATGCGGCCAGAAAAGTTGCTGCAATGCATTAAATACAGTGGTAGCAGCTTTTCCTTTAGATATTTCTTCGTTCTTCTCATCTCCAGACATACCCAAAGCTTATCTTTATCGTTGGGGTTGCTAGGAAGGTTATTCGGACCTTCCACACGTTTGATTGATCAAGACTATTCGTATTCGAGGAGTAAGACCTCTTCGGACCGCTGGTGACCTATTCGGATTGTAATCCTCCTTCATTTCCAGGTGTCTTTCTTCCAGATGGACTCTATCTCAACCAGTTCCTTCTTTTCGGACACACAGTAATCTTCAAACAGGGCCCTAGGCCCAATACGTAGGGTTGGGCTTTTACCCCCTCCCCCCATATATATATATGATTTAGAATTTAATTGGTTTTAGTCTCTTCTATTTTTGCACCCAATAATTCACTTGGTACAAAAATTAAAAACTTAAATAGATACGTGGCAAAAAAATTGGATTTCAATTGAAATCCAATTTAGAATCTAACTAGTTGTTAACCCATGCTTTGCACAGTTTTTTATTTTATTTATAAAATTGTAATTATTAGTCCTTAAATAACTACTACTGTAATACCCGAAGAAGAAGAAAAGAGAGAGAGAGAGAGAGAGAGAGAGAGATTTAAAGAAGGGGCATTTAAGTAAATTTGTTTATGGGGTAAATTTTTATAATTAATTTTACTAAGGGGGTTTTTAGAAAATAAGGTTGAAACCCTAGCTATATATAGTCTAATTTAAGTCAAAGTATAATGACAGATATTTGGAGAGCAAAGACTACCCAAATACTCAAGTAGAGAAAGTTTGACTACACAATTGAGGTAAGAGCCTAAAAATATCTTTCTTGTTAAATCTACACTTTATTTGGAATTAGAGTATCTTTTTTATGTGAGTATTTAAATATTCAAAAGTTTTATTGATATAAACGAAGAAAAGCTCAGTTTTATTTTTTTGTAAACTGGACGATGTACCTGCAGATTTTTCTAGATTCAATGATTTAGGGCCGTTTGGTAATGTTGTTCTAATAACATTGTTTGTATTTTTTGAAAATACGTGTGGATGAAAAAGTGTGAAAAAATACTTGTAATCTTATTTAAAAACCAAAAGGCGTAAATGCGCTTTTAGTCCTTACATTTTGCACTTTTTCTATTTTGGTCCCTATATTTTGTTTTTACCACTTTTAGTCTTTAAATCAATTAACGCGTGACATTTAAATCCTTACTGTCAGCCAGCTAACAGGAAAAGCTGAGGTGGCTGACGTGGGCATTAAAATATTATTAAAGAAATTATTTGGCATTTTTTAAATGTCAAAATTAAAAAAAATTAATTACTCAATTTTAATTAAAAAAAAAAAAAACAAACAAAAAAAATTATTTTCTTTCAAACAAAAATTTTACTTTCTTTTAATTAAAATGAATTTTTTTTATTCCAATCTTTTTTTTTTTCCAGAAGAACATATTCATGTTCTTTATGTTCTTCCCCGTATATGATTCATATTCTTACCAAATTAATCATTATTTTCTTATCATTTTCTTTTCCTTTCTTGTACTTTCTTTATAACCAAACACATCAAAACAAAATAAATTAATTAAATGTCTTTCTTGTCTTTTTTTTTTTTTTCATTATTTTTTTCAGAAGAACATGTTCATGTTCTTTGTGTTCTTCCCTAGTGTTCTTCCCTATAATCAATCTCCAGCAAAAAACAAACCCTAAACCCAGATCCTAACCAAACCCCAAACCCATATCCCCAATAAAGCAAACCTTAGCCTTCAAACTATAAATTTTCTTGGCAAACAAACACCAAAAAAACCCACTAGAAAAAGAAACCCCAAATTACCACCACCGAATCAAAGAACATGAAGATGAAACCCAAGCAAAAGAATAGAAACCTAGCAACTTTGTTCCTCTCTCTCATCATTCCCATTCCAGACAGAAACCCTAGCACTGACTTCGTGTGCGCGTGTCCCTCATTCAATGTCGTCTCAATCTTCGCCACCACCTCCTCCATCACCCGCGCGTCGCCCGAACTCACCACCAATACCATATTCGAGACTCCTAAGAAGTTAAGTGAATCGGACTCCGAGGCGGGGACTGGATCGGGTGGGGCTGAGGCGGAGGAGGAGTCAGGTTTGAAGATTAGGTGCCAGGAGCCAGGGTTGAGCTCGTCCTCGGACTTGTGAGGTGAGCTGAACTCGGAGCCGAACTCGTCCCATTCGGACGAGTCATGGGGAGTGGTGGGATCGGGGGGCGAGTCATCGGAGGAGGATGAAGTGGCGTCTTTGAGATCGTCTTGAGAGAGAATGAAGACGAATGGGCGAGTGGTGAGTGAGAGAGGGTAGAGAGAGAGAACTAGGAGAGAGAGCATGAGGTTTTTGGTTGCTGGGTTTCTATTCTTTTGCTGGGTTTCATGTTCTTTGATTCGGTGGGGTTTGATCTTCATGTTCTTTTGCGTGACATTTTTTTAATTAAAATTGAGTAATTAATTTTTTTTTTTTTAAATGTTGGCATTTAAAAAATGTCAAATAATTTTTTAATAATATTTTAATGCCCACGTCAGCTTTTTCTGTTTGTTGATTGACGGTAAGGAATTAAATGTCACACGTTAATTAGTTTAGGGACCAAAAGTGGTAAAAATAAAATATTGGGATCAAAATAGAAAAAGTACAAAATATGAGGACTAAAAGTACATTTACGCCAAACTAAAAATATATATTTAAACTCCTATACCAAACTGCTCTTGATCTTTTTACATATGCTTGTTGCGATAAGCGCAAATTGAAACTGAAGATTTAGGCGGGTAAAGGGTCAGGTTTCTGCGTAGTTTTTGTGTTAGGGTACCGAATTGATGGATTTGGGGAAAAAAAAAAGTCTAGTGAGTATAGGTTTAGGTTTGAGCTCTGACAAGTTATAAAAATAAAAAAATAAAAAAAAAATGTACGCAGCAACTGTGTATTTGTTGAAGATGTGTCAACTACCAAAAAAAAAGTTGTAATGTAAGTGCAGTACTTGAAGGATGGCCTACGTCCTTGTCTTTCCTAGTGTGACATAGCAAGGTTTTCAGACCCGGACTATTCATTGAACCGTAAAAGGGAGAGGTTCAAGGTTTTTAAGGTCGAACCGAGGTCAAACCGGGGTCGAACCGTGATGACGTCATAATTAATTTAATAATTAATTAAAGTCTAAATATAGATATTAAATTTATAAAACTAGCAAAATTGACTAATATATCTATATATGTAAGGGACATTTAATGATTTTCAAGCATATATTTAATAATTAAATAGGAAAGTTAATAAAATAAAATAATAACCATAAAAACATTAAAATTTATGATTAATTTTTGAAGTAAAGTTGAATATCTTTGAAGGATTTTAATTATAATTTTTTTTTTATTCCTTGTAAGAGATGGATTATTTAATTAAGTAGAATAAAATTATATTAAGTTGTTTTTATTAAAAAAAAAAAAATTTTGCTAAGGGTTGGACCGCACGGTTCTCACCGGTTCGTGCGGTCCAACCCCAGTTTTAGGGGTTCATGGAATTAACAAAAAATCCGGTTCTTTAGGCTTAAAAAACTAGTTTTTATCCTGGTTCTCGGTTTTCACGGTCCAACCTCCTGGTCCGGTCCGGTTCTGATAACCATGTGACATAGTACTAGGAGCTATAGCCTGATCTTTTAAGGCATTAATGGTGGCAGAATATATATATATATATATATATATATATATATATATATATAAAGAAAAATATTATGATGGGGTGGAATTTTGGTCTGAGATAAATGGGCAGTTATGGGATATTTTTAATAGTCTTTCTTCTGGTCGGGTACCGTTATAAATTTTTTTTTCTTTTTTAATTATTTGGTTATTGAGTAAATGGTGCGTGGAAATTGTTAGGTGATATCTAAGGATTTCAAAGAAAGTGTTAGGGAGAAATTCTTTGTGGTGAGCTAGCTGAGGTAAGTAACCTTATCCTAATTGGTTTTATTTTGCGTATTTTAATTACTAAAAATTGTTTACAATTATTACAATTTTATTTTAACTGTTTTAGTTACATTGATTTAAAGTAAAGAATAAAGAATTATCACAAATATATTTGATTTACTAAATATATGATTTTATGTGTGTATTTGAATGAAATATATTTTTGTTTGAACTATGATTTCATATATATTTTTGTTTGAACTATTATTTAGACAATCTGATTATGTTTGACTTTGATACTCAGCCAATGAGGGTTATTTATTGGTACTGAAACTAGTTTTATTTGGGGCAGCACGAGCCTATCATGTTTCTAGACCCAACTAATGGGGGATATAAATTAGCACAAAATTAGTTTCATCTGAATCTGATGCCCAGTCACAAGAATATAGTGTGATCATAGTCGTAAAGATTGCTAAGAATATGAATTATGTTGAAAATTTGAATTGTTTAAAGTCCTTGAAATTGCTTATGTATTTTTAGAACCTGTTATAAATTATAGCTTTGATATATATGGAAAATTGATTATTTTCTAATCCATCTATGATATATTTGTAAGATTTAAAATATTTGATCAATATACAAATTATTATTTTACAGATCTATTTGCCTGATAGAACTTTTTAGGACTTTGGTTATGTCAACTCACCCCCCCCCCCCCCCCTCTCTTTCCCCTTTCAGATTCTGATCAGGAAGAGTAGTATATGTTTGGGCTTCTGCTAGGATGTGCGCATGAGTGAAGTTTAGAAAATCAATGGAATAAGATTTGAACTTTTACGTTTAAAATTACCATTTGTGTAGACCTTTATGAACAGTTTTAGACCCCTTAACCCAACCAGACTAACCTAGTTAATTAGCCAAGTAATTAACTTAGTCAAATTATGCAAATCTAGGTTATCACAATCAAACAATCATATCAAGAATATAAAGCAGTGGAAAAATAAATAACATAAGATATGATGACCCAAGAAACCACATGGAAAAAACCTGGGGAGGATTTGACCTAGCTATCCTCAAGGTAAACTGAATCCACTATACGAAAGAATCGAAGTTCATACAAAAGGACTTACAAGCTCTCTGCTTGACTTCCTAATGCTACCCACCAGTAGAACTTACTGACACGACCACGTGTAAGCTCCAAATCCACGGACTCCTTCTTTCTTGGATTCTCCAATCAGCTACAAGCACCCACACTTGTTATTCTTTAAGCTCTAATGGCAGCAACCGAGTTTATCATCAAGATGTTGTAATAATCTCTACCTTGAAAACCCTAAGTTTATGTGAAGGAAAGCTCCTCAATGATCTCACAAGAGATTAACACAAACAGCAAAGTATGAGCAACAATACACTCACTGCAACTCTCAAAAACGTGGCTAGGGTTTTGCCTTATATACCTAGGGCAAAAACATAAAACCCTAAACGTTTAATGAGGTAGGGCTGAGCTGAAAAATTCTGCAAAAAAACATTTTGCCCGAGATTCGATCGATCGAGTCTTTCTTTCGATCGATCGAGTCAGGCCGAAATGCACCAATGCATCTGCAGCCTCTCGATTCCAACTTTACATGAAAGACACAACTTTGAGCAAGCCTAAAGAAGACTAATCAACCTGTTTTGATCATGGTTTGCCAACAATACAAATTAGAGTTCTAAATACATAAATTCCTAAATCTTTAGAACCTAACAAACTCCCCCTTTGGCAATCCGTGACAAAACACAAACACTAAGCTCAAAGTCTACAAGTAAAAGCCCTTTACATAAATAATGCTCATAAATACTAAAATTTAATCCTAACTATTATCCATCAGTTGCAAGTATAGACAGCAGCTCAATTGAATCAACCTGTATATTCCTAAAACACTCAACAAACGCATAAACGCATGTGTGACAAAAAACAGTAAACCAACAGATATGTAAACTAACTTTCCCCTTAAGTTAGATACAATAAAACTAAAACATTCTTGTAAAGATTCACACAACACATAATAAAGACATATATCAATGAATAATCTCATAAATATAAATCAATAAGCAGTGAATCACAAAAAACAAGAATCACATATAACAAAATAAATGTATCTCCCCCTAACATGAATAGCCCCAAAAATGATATACAAAGTGAAACACCTAGATACAATCTAAAAACACCACTAGCTCCTCAAAACAAAAAATCTCCCCCTAACTACAAAAAAACTCCTCTACAAGTCTCAAACTCTACTCCCCCTTTTTGTGACGGAATGCCAAAAGGTAATCACAAGCCATCATCTAAAGGAGGTGGTGAGGGTGAACGTAGATGCGCCAAATCAGCTCGCAATGCACGTATCTCATCAAGTAAGTCCACCAAAATTTGACCATGAGCCGCCTAAATGGTCATGACAGTCTCCAAGGTATGACGTACATCAAAGTCATCCGATAGAGGTGGAGGAACATCAGCAATAGCACCACCACCAACAGGATCATCAACGTCCTCACCAGCAGGACCTGTAGAAGAAGAGGGAGGAGGTGCGGTACCAGAAGGCTCAGACCTAGGGTGTTTAAAGCCAACTCGAAGGTGAGCAGCTCTCTGTCTAAGAAAAGACGCACCTATGGGAGCAATAACATGAACGGGCTCGGAGGAAGGGAAATCATCTAGACCAAGATAAAGCAAAATCCTATAAATAAAGATAGGATGGACAAGAGCATGAGAAGAAGATGAACTCCTATAAACTTCGTTCAAAGAACGAAGAAACAAATGTGGAAAACTGATAGGAGCATCTGTCACTAAAGCATACAAAAAGACACACCGTTCGAGAGGAATGGTGTGTAGATGGGAAATGGGCCAAAAAGAGTGACACGCTATCCTAAAGAAGAGATAATGTAACTTAGATAGCTCAGTAGTGGTGATTCTAGAATCAGAACCCCACTGGATAGAAGACCCAGTGATGTAAGACATGACATCACTCAACAAAGGAGACTCATCATAAGGGTAGACTGGGTGCTGGACCAAGGGTACCCCTAGAGCATCAGCCACTACCGTAGGAGTAATGGTGTACTCTACGCCTCGTATGCAACTCTTTACCAAAGTGTTGGAATCATAGACGCAGATAGAGATGTTCGAAAAGAACTCTCTAATCAAGGTAGCAGGTGGAGGAGGATCAAAATTATCCACCAAGGGTAACTAGCCCCGACGCTCAAAATTTTCCCTAATGGCAGGATCAAGCTCATCTAAAATGATAGAACGCTCAAACTAAATTTTTCTCCTAAGGTTCAACTTATCATAAATCTCTTGATTTTTCTTACTTGGAAACTTATCTCGGTCAAAAGAAGGAGGGGAAGGAGTAGGTGAGGGAACAGACCTACGAGCTCTAGTTTTCCTAGGCATGATGCTAAGGAAAGGACAGAGACACAGAGAAAGAACCAACAGAACAAAACAAAAACAAAACAGAACAAAAACCCAAGGACAGACTGCAAGTCAGCACACAAAAAATAGAACAAAAGTCTATATGATGCATGAACAATATTAATGACATGATGCATGTTCTAATGCAGTAAACAAAGTTCAAATTCAGTTCAATTACACAAAATTGGCTTGAGCATATAGTTTCTACCAAAAACCCCAAAATTTTGAAAAACCACTTGAATGTTTTGAAACAAATTGATGAATTGATCATTACACATGGTTGAAAACAGATTAAAATGACCAATTTCATCAAAACAACAAGCCAATTTTATCAATTTAACTCAATTGAACAAAATCCCCAAATCGGATCAATCTCAAACCCTAGAATTTTCAATTTTTCACAAATCTCAAAATTGATCAAATTAACCAACAAGGATCAATGTAATAACATCATAGGAACAAATCCGATTGATCAATTTCATAAAAAATGGATTGAATCATCAAAAACCCCAAAAAGCATAGGTTCGAAATTCCCAAATTAAAATGCATGAAAAATGCATGAAATGTGAAAATAAAATAAAAAAGAAGGGTAAAATAGACATACCGGCTCAAGGAGAGAGAAAACTTGCAAAAATTTTGGAAGAAAACAACAAAAAAATCGTTGTGGAGCCTTGCCAATTCAAAGAGAGAAGAAAAAGAGTTTGAAACTTTTTGAAAAGTGACTTTGAAAAAGTCAGTTTTGTGTTTTTAAAAAACTGGATTCACGATATTCGATTGATAAAAAATTACATTCGATCGATCAAATCAATTCGAGATTTCTGAAGGATTTTTAAGTAATTTTCGATCGATTGAAAAAAAGGCTGGATCGATCGAAATAGGCAGCAGCTCACAACATTTTGGAAAAAATCACAGTTTTGAAAAACACCAACCAATTTTTGAAACCAACTCCTCAAAGCATTAAAATTGATGAAACATAATGCATGAGTATGAGATGAAATGCTTTTCAAAAACCCAAGTTTTAATCCCAGTTTCTCCAAAGAAAATTTCAGCCATTCTCCCTTTAAATTCTCAAGCAAAAAAAAAAAAAAAAAAAACGTTTTGCATAATACTTTAGGTATTTTCAAACTGGGTTGGTCAGACCAAAAGCACACACAATATCATGTACAGTGTTTAGTAAAGAGTAACTTATGTAGTGTGTGCAACTAGCAAAAAACTTGAGATACATGTGAGGTGACATGTGAATAGAAATCAATCACAAAATCTACAAAATTCATCACATAGAATTTAAAAGAGACTATCACCTAAAGAGTTACATCCTATAACTCCCACATCTCCTAGATCATAAGCTTGCAATCATTTAAGTTTCTTGAATTTTTGCCTCATAATATACACACCAATTTTAGTTTAAGTGATTTGGCATCAAGCCTAATAGTACACACCAATTTTAAGCATTAAGCATTTAAACCGAGGTTTCACCTTATGTTCTTTTTGTGCATGTGCTACATTTTCTCGAGCATAGAATCTTAAGATATGCACTAAGGTGTTCATGATTGGCTAATGAACAGTGGTGAGATGGTTATTTATGCCTTTCTCAAAAGGATCAAGTCCGACAGTCAAATAACATGTGACTTCAAGATTAAGACAAAGTGATAAACACCATAAACATATTTCCCACACAACATGCACTACAAACCTTCAACTAGTCAAGTGTAATAAATAAGCTCATCAAAGCTAAACAAGGTACAAGTACATGTTCTGTGTAAATAAATTGACCAACCTTTTTTTCAAAAACTAAGAAAAATAGTGCGAAACACAATTTGCTTTCCCTTTATTTATTTATTTAAAAGAGAAAACACAAATAAATCCTAGAATGAAATGCATGAATGTTATGCAATGCAAGTCCTAGAAAAAAAACACAAAAACCAAAGAACAATGGTCACAAAAGAATGAGCAATGAAGCACAAGGACTATGTCAGAAAGACTCAATTAGATCGAGTCTTTTACATCCAAAACCTATTAGATGCATCATGAGCATTGGAGTTCCTATTCACGTTCGAGTGATTTCCAACTCCAGAATTGGCATAAAGGGTTAAAGCTTTCACCAATTCACCAATGAATACCATAGGATCTTATGCTTGAGGCACAGACACTTTTGGTTTGTTTGCTCTCTTTGCAGTTTGAAGCTTGTAACAGTTAGGACAAATGTGTCCAAACTTTCCACAAAAATGGCAAATCCATGCAGGTTTACCATGCATCTTGTCCTTAGAAAGGGTAGACACCTTAGGTTTAGACTTTTTCAAATCAACCCTAATCTTCCTAGATGGTGAAACTTCTATGGGTTTGACAACCTCACTCACAGGGGGTTTGACAGTTTCACTAACAACCTCACTCACGAAAGGTTCAGAAGAAGATGAAGGAACAAAGTTTATGGAAGTAGGAGTAGACACATTTATGCTTTCAATAAAACCTAATCCAGATTTGTCAGAAGGAGCCTTTTGAACACTCAGCATTTGATCAAGTTTAGAACTAGCAGATCTAGCAACAGATAAATCATTTTCCAAAGTTTTAACTTTATCAAGCAAGAGCATATTTTTCAGATTTCACATTGTTCAAAAGATCATTAGCATCAAACAATTTAACAAGCAAATTCTTCTTTTCAAGCTCAAGAGATTCAATTTTCTTCAGGCCAAGTTCAACATTCATAGCATCCTTTGCAGCAACTTTGCAAAGTTTATTATAGGTCTCTTGAAGATCTGCATCCTCAGAGAGTTCCCCATCAGAGGGGTTCTCTTTAACAGATACGCTTTCATTGACTACTGCAGTAGCAGTGAAAGCAATGAAGTTTTCATCCTCATCATATCCAGACTCATCATCAGAAACCTCATTGTCACTAAGGATTACAGCCATAGCTTTACCCTTAGACCTCAAGTAAGTAGGACATTCAGACTTAACATGACCATACCCTTGACAACCAAAACACTGAGCACCCAATGAATTGTTTGAAGATTGACCAACTTTTTCTCTAGGTTTTTCAAAGTTATTAACCTTAGTGGGATCATTCTTCCTAAAATTTCTAGGTTCAGCAGTGTTTGTACCTCTTGCCTTTCTGTTGTTATTCCTAAGAAAGTTTCTAAAGTTCTTGGCAAGGTACGCAATCTCTGTAGCAGAGAGCTTATCATCAAATCCACTAACCTCAACATCATCAACTGACTTAAGAGCCATTGATTTGGATTTGTTAGCTTTGGGTAGGTCTAGTTCATAGGACTAAAGCTATCCTACAAGCTCATCAATAGGGATGGAGTCCACATCCTTACTTTCAGTAATGGCAGTCACTTTGGGCCAAAAGTCCTCAGTCAAGGATCTAAGAATCTTCCTAACAATTTTAGGTTGATCATAGACTTCACCCAGATTAAAAGCAGAATTAACAATATCATTCAGTTTAGCATAGAATTCATCAAAAGATTCATCATCAGACATTCTAATGCTTTCAAATCTAGAAGTTAATTGCTGCAGTTTATTAATCTTAACTGCCTTTGTGCCTTCATGCACAGTCTAGAAGATTTTCCAAGTAGTATGAGTAATCTCAACATTAGAGATTCTCTTGAATTCCTCCATAGAAACAGCGTTAAAGATGGCATTCATAACTTTGCTATTGAACCCAACTGCTTCTTTTTGAGAAGTTTGCCACTCACTCACAGGAGTAGTGGGCTTCTCCCATCCGTACTCAACGGAATTCCAAACCCTCTCATCAATAGATTTCAGGAATGCTTTCATCCTTACTTTCCAATAAGCATAGTTATTCCCATCAAAGTGAGAAGGAACAACAAGAGAGTGTCCATGTTCCATGACAACAGGGGTCAAGGATCAGCTCAGAGATCAAAAGATCAACAACACAAGAGCTACCCACTCTGATACCACTTGAACAGTTTTAGACTCCTTAACCCAACCAGATTAACCTAGTTAATTAGCCAAGTGATTAACTTAGTCAAATTATTCAAATCTAGGTTATCATAATCAAACAATCATATTAAGATATAAAGTAGCGGAAATATAAATAACACAAGATATGATGACCCAGGAAACCACACGGTAAAAACCTGAGGAGGATTTGACCTAGCTATCTTCAAGGTAAACTGAATCCACTATACGAAAGAATCGAAGTTCATACAAAAGGACTTACAAGCTCCTCGCTTGACTTCCTAATGCTACCCGCCAGTAGAACTTACTGACACGACCACGTGCAAGCTCCGAATCCACGGGCTCCTTCTTTCTTGGATTCTCCAATCAGCTACAAGCACCCACGCTTGTTATTCTTTAAGCTCCAATGGCAGCAACCGAGTTGATCATCAAGATGTTGAAACAATCTCTACCTTGAAAACCCTCAGTTTATGTGAAAGAAAGCTCCTCAATGATCTCACAAGAGATTCACACAAACAGCAAAAGTATGAGCAACAATACACTCAAAGCAACTCATAAAAACGTGGCTAGGGTTTTGCCTTATATACCTAGGGCAAAAACATAAAACCCTAAACTTTTAATGAGGTAGGGCTGAGTTGGAAAAATCTGCAGAAAAACATTTTGCCCGAGATTCGATCGATCGAGTCTTTCTTTCGATTGATCGAGCCAGGCCGAAATGCACCAATGCATCTACAGCTTCTCGATTCCAACTTTACATGAAAGACACAACTTTGAGCAAGCCTAAACAAGACTAAACAACCTGTTTTGACCATGATTTGCCAACAATACAAATTAGAGTTCTAAATATATAAATTCCTAAACTTTTAGAACCTAACACTTTAGATTTAAAGGATTTAGTTTATTTTTATTTTGATGTTGGAAGATTATTATTTGGAGATCTTTTGAGAATTGCATTATTGATGATATTTTTAAATTTATTGATGAAGTTTTCTTTGAGGATAATTCTTTAGTTGTTAAGAAGACCTTTCACACTTATATGGTGTAAACTTTATAAGTGTGTGGCTGTTGTCACGTGCCTAGCTCTTACTTGGGTTCGGGGCGTGACAACTACATTTTTAAATGTGAATTTCTTAAAATTATAAAGAGTGTTATCATTTTTTATTGATAATAATTATAAAATCTTATGATGTCTATTTCAAGAAGTTCATTGCTTAATAGAAGTTTATATTAAAGTTTTACGTATGAATCAAGTTAAATAAAAACTAAAAAGAAGATTCAAGCTATTAATCAACACGAAGGCTGAAAGCTCAATAGTGTGAAACACTATAGCTTGTTTAGTCCCCCAATTTTAAACAAACGACTAAATTGCTTTTACTCTACTTATTTAAATGCATAATAAGAGTAAATGAAACGCAATAAAACTGGATCTACTCTCTAATGCATAATCTTATACAATAGACAATAAGTACAAAATATAAAGAGTAAGGGAAGAGACATGTAAATAGTGAGATAACACCGAGACGTGTTATCAAAAAAGAAATCAAAGTACTCGGCAAAAAACGTTTCTGTGGCCCTCCAAGCTGAAATGATCTACTAGTGAATAAAGTTGGAGTGCAAGAATATCAAAAAGACCCTCCAAGCCTAATGAATGTTCAAATAGCGTGTAAAACACTATGAATGTTTAGACCCCCAATTTACAAATTACCAATTCAAGCTTAATATCAAACAATATATGTGTGGAAAATGAACATAAGCTTATAACAGAATTGATAAACAATCTAAACTAAATAAAGTCACATCCACAGCAGAAATTAAATGACAAAGATTAAGGGAAGAGAGATGCAAATACAAGGACAACACAATGATATGTTATCGAAGAGGAAACCAAAGCCATCGGTGTAAAACCTCTCCGCCGCCCTCCAAGCGGCCAATAATCCACTAGAAAATGAAATTGGGATACATAAACAACAATAGACCCTCCAAGCCTAATCTACTCAGTGTACCTAAGCCCTCCAAGCATCTTTCTAACGAGATTACGCCGAACCTTTGTCTTTTCTAGCTTACTAGATTCCGCTATAGCCCATAGCATCAACCAATAACCATTGGTCCTTTCCTAACTGCTTCCCAAAGCACCAAATAACCTTCTCACAGATGTGGGTATGGTGAGAAAAGGATTTGGGTAAGAACCTCTCAAGGATGTGACAATAGAGAGGGTGAGAGTAGAGGAATTTGAAGAGTCTTTATGTAAAGGTTGTGGATGAATCAATCTTGTTTTTCTCTAGGGTTTCTCTCTCAAATTTTTCTTTGGAAACTCTCTACATTTCGTGGGTATAAGGGTCTATATATAGTGGTGGGTGTTTGGAATGCGAAGAGTCATTTTTCCAAAACAGAGCTGGCTGGCGACTTGACTGAGTTGCGAGTTCAAGCCGCGAGACAACTGAATGGCCAGACTGGACTTTTTGTCCTGTAGTGCAACAGCTGGCATGACGGTTCAGCTTCTCTGCATACTTCACTCGTGTGCATCATCTGGCGGCTTGCCAATCGCGAGCTACCCACGAGATCCAGTCACGAGTCTCTGCTTCACTGCACAATTTTGAGCATTTCTTCACACTCTCTCACACACTACCCTTACATGATTCTCACCTAAATACAGGGTTTCTAAATGCTGAATTACAAACAAATTTGGCACGGAATAAAGCCAACAGAATGGTTAATTAAATTCAACCTTACACCTAATTTACTCAATGTACTTGAACCCTTCAAGTTCCAACTACCAACGGACTTCACTGAATCATGTCTTCACTAGTTATTCAGATCTAGCAGTTAGCTCCAAATTTCATTTGCCAATCAATGGCTTCTTCCAATACTTCCCACAAGCACGAAATCGACTCTCAACACTCAGATTTGGTGAAGTAAGTGTTTGGCCTAAGAAACTCTCAAGAATTTTAATTGGAGAGGTAGGAGTAATGGAAAACTAAGAGAAATTGGGTAGATGATTGTGCGTTTACAATCTCTAACTCTTAAGTGTATTTCTAAGGTTTTCTCTCTGAAAGTTTCCTTACAATTTCGTGGGTAATATGGGCTTATATAGTGTGGGTAAAGAAATTAGTAAAGCATACTTTAAAATCATCCAGGCAATGGGTCACTCAAGAGTTTGCCAAGTCGCGAGATGACTCGCGAAATCCATCCTGGCACTTGACTCTTCATCTTCTTGCATGTGCTTGTCATGTGGCCTTTTGAGGGTTGTCCACTCGTGAGCCAGTCGCAAGCAAGTCGTGAACTTCACTATTCTTCACAATTCTTTACCAATCTCTCACACTCAACTCTTACATTAAATCCCACATACATACAAGGAAATGATTGACTAAAACAAAACATAGTTGAAAATCACAACTTTACAAAGGCAATATTCTATAATTATATCCACCATCTCCCATTTAACAAATTAAGGGGATTTAGAAGATTTGTTTATATTTAAATGGATATATAGTTATACTTTATGCTACATTTTTTTTTTCATGTTAATTATGAGAAAATTTTTCTCTAACTTGGACTTCTCAAAATGTATGAGAAGAAAAAATTGACATAAGAACATATTTCTATATCCATTGTTACTTTTTTTTTTATTCATAATTAAACTATCAAAAAAAAAAATTATAAGGTTTTGGATTATCAACTTTATAGGAGTTATCATTTGAAAAGTTTACCATCTTCGATAATTTTAATGGGTAACAATAATGATAATAACCTGTCAAATAATTGTAAAATGAAAAAATTGGAAAAAAAATAATGGTCAAGAACTGTTTAAGGGAAATATTAATAATTCAACCATGGAAAAGACTTTTCTTTTTCTCTCATTTTCTAGTACCTCTATGATAATAGTAACATCTTAATTAAAAACAATTTGTTGTATCAACATAAGATTGGAATAATGGAATAAAAGAAAGAGCTAGGCCAAAGACATATTATACTTCAAATCAATTATTGTACCTACAAGTACCAAAGCCTCCCACATCATCAACACACACACAATATATAAATCCAAATGCAAATTGAATCTAAAATCAAATAAATTTAAAGAGAAAAAAATCAAAAGTTTCTCAATATCAAAATATTTTCTTATTTCTCCCATGTGAACTTTAGGTCATTATGCTTAGTGGTGAGTCAATCATAAAGTATGAAGATCAAGAAAATTACAGCTCTTGCTCCGTGTAGAATGAAGAT